>JACBWW010000005.1:5982999-6098763 GCA_020086605.1 Lanius collurio
CCAAGCCTCTCTCTGTCCCTATCCACCTGGACACCCGTACCTTGAGATCTGCCTTTGCCCACAGGAGAAGGAACTCCCCTCAACTCTCACCAGCCCTGGAGCTCAGGCAGACCTGAGCAAAACAAGACGGGAGCCCCACTGGACCTTGCTGGGACTGCCAGAGGAGTGGGAAGAGAGGGTTTTTAAAGGGCTGGCATGAGCTTAATACCAATTCCCGTTGTGATAAAAGATTAGGTTCAGAGGAAGAAAAACATGATGACAACACATTAGCAGACAGGGAGAGAATGAGAGAAAGTGGGCGGCGTGGTAGTGAGATGCGGAGTATGATTTGAGAAGATTGTGGAGAGACAGAGAGATAAATATGTTCTCAGCCCTTCCCAACGGCGAGATTCAGTTTGTCAGATTGAAACTCCTTCTAAGATGCTTTCAGGTCAGCCACCCCCATGTGGGAGAGAGCTGGCATTGCCCCCTTTACCTTCCAGCTCCGGTCACTGAGTGGTCCGGACGAAGGGAGTTCCTGGGGTCGTGAGGTTGGATGGCAGCAGGTGCTGATTGTCAAACAGTGAGGGGAGGGGTGAGGGGAGAAAGGGAGAGTGATGAAGGCAGGTATCCTGGCTCAGTGCGACAGAGAAAAGCTGCCTCCAGCCCAGCAGTTCTTCTCCAAAGCTGTTTCTGTCATAGATGCATGGTCTCTCTCTGTCTTCTCCCTCTCACCTGTGCACAGGAAGCTGCTGCTTGCTTGCCTTGTCAGAGTGAGACAAGGCCCTGAAGTGTCGAAAAGGCTAGTAAGGCCAAGAATAAAAAAACCCAAACCACATTCTACTTCCTGCTGATAAAGCAATAAGTGCAGAAACCGGGTTAGAGGGGTCAGGTGTTAGCACTGCTCAGACATACTGGGACCAGTTTAAACCATTGCTGGGAGGCAAAAGAGAGAGCAAAAAGGACCTGTCCTCTTGGGATACTGGCAAGACCCATAGCTTCCTCTTTCAGACACCCAAATGGTTCATTCATATTGCTCCCAGGGTCTGCACAAGTTTACAGATCACTTTGAAACTGGGGACATGAGTCTATCTACAGCAGAAATACCATGGAACACTTTGTGAAAAATAGCTGGAGTTGTTGACCTGAGCAGAACCTAAATGAAACCAGACACCATTGTCCCAGTTTTAGAGGATCCATCTTGGGTCACAGTGGGAGTGGAACCAGGTCAACACTGAGTGTGAACAAGTTTGAGTCACACCCATACACTTGAAGATGGTGTGACACTGCAAGAACACTCGTCCCACTGCCTCCCTACCCAGCTGAACACCCCATTCACTCCACAGAATGAAGAACCACTCCCTCTGACCTGAGCCTTGCAACTAGTCCAGCCAGACAATGCCACCCTGCAGTAGTTGCAGTGCCTGTTTGGCATGGCTTGTCCATTCAATGGGCCAGACAATGTTACAAAAAATATTTCCACCTTCTTCCAAAGTTTCCTATGCCCTCGCCTTTGCAGACAGGTAGCGTCTTTCATTGCCTTCACATCCCAAGCCAAGGCAGATATACAAATGCAAATCCACAGCCTGGTGGTTGCTCAGTTCACATATAGACACGGACCTGCAAACATGTCCTCATCCCCCTCTCTTTTTTCCATACAGAAATAGAATTCTCTGAAGTGCAGTACATCATGTTTCCTGTCCGGTCTGGGCTGCACAATGATGGTGACTGGTGTGAGGCCAGAGGCTGAGAGTGTCCTCTTACATGTACGGTGGTCACCACACTCCCTGCTTCTCATTTTTCTCTCCTAGAGCAGCTCAAGGTCCAAGCTCAGGTCTGGCAAGAAGCTTTTGCTAACCTAAAGTTGCCAGAGGCTGATCGCAAGTCTCCAGGCAGTTCCTGTTTGAGGACCCTATAAATCTGGAGGATGGGACTGAGTTTAACAGCAAAGAGATCTTGGATACAGGTAGTGGAGAAAGGGTGTAGGAGGATGAATTCTTAGTCACAGGAAGCCAGACACTGGATCTCAGAAGATATTAGACCTCAAAGCAATAGTGTTGGAGCAAACCAGTAGTTTGAAGGCATGGGCAGGGCTACTTTGCAGGAGGCTGCAATAGTCAGTCCTCATGGCCATTTCTGGGAAAGCACTGCAGCTGATCCAGAACCAAGCACTCACTCAGCCAGCAGTAGTGGAGTGCAGCACCTCTTTCTTCACCACGCACAACAAGGACCAGGAGTCTTGAGAGCTGTCATTTGAATGCTCTTGCTAGGCATCTGAAAACTCTCATCATGGCCAGGCTTGGGAGGACAACTGGGGAATCAGAACCAGACAGCCTCTGCTGAAGAGGAGCAGCAGAGAGGATGAGCTGTGTGCTCTCCTGCTCTGCTAACTGCTGGCTGTGTATGCTGCACTGTGGAGGCTCCCATTGGGATGGAGCTGCAATGGCATGGATCATGAGGCCACAGGCCACCTTTCCCAGGAACCCTTAAAATGAAAGCAGCTTACTCTGGCACAGAAATCCTCATCTGAAGCAATGAAGTGCTCTGTGAGTAAGTTTTTGGTATCATCAGCATTGCAGCTGCACTGGAGCATTCCTACTAACCACCATTTTTCTTGTTTGTCCTTCAGACTAGAGAAACCTACACCTTAAGACCAGAGATCACTTTGGGACAGCAAGAGCACAAAACACAGCTCTGTTCAGCTTATCAAGGAAAAAACTCCACCAATTCCTTTTTTTTTTTTCTTTTTTTTCTTTAATATATAAAAATATTATGAGGTTGATTGTGCACTATGGTACCTGAAACAGTGGAAGTGGAAAACTTAACATGTAGTCAGACCCCATAGGAGATGGGTGACTGCTGCAGTTGGAAACAAGCATTTGTGTGATCATCTGCCTCTCTGGAGACTATTTTTTTTCTAGATCTGTTTCGCTGTGATAGACTCTCATGCAGATTTTCTGGTATCTAGTAAGGACTGATATCACACTGAATACTTTCCCATGGAGGGTGCCAGTGGAAAACCAGCACTCCTCTGTCAAGATATCCTTGCTCAAGAGTAATAAGAGATATACCTCTTTGTCAAGGGCAACTGGAATTGATTGACTTTTCCAAAACTGGTCCGACGGATCAGCTAACAGACAACCAAGCCTTGATGTGTGGAGACACAAACTTCCTCAGCATATTTCCCTTGGAAACACAGTTTAAAATGTATTAAAGCAGCAATGCTTTATTAAACGCTTTATTAATTAAATGCAAAATTTATGTGTGGCATAAAGAAAAGAAGGTTTCCTCCAGAGACATGATAATGGTACTATGTCCAGACCCCACTTCGCACATATAAATTATGCTTGCTGCCAGCACAGTTTTCAAACTTGATTGCCCAAGATGTTGTGCTACTGAGAATGTGGCACTCTTTATCTTCTTTACACTGATATTGTCAGGAATTGTGCCATTTGTAATGTGAGAAGCCAAACAAAACCACATTGTCAGCAACACATGAGGTGTTCTTGTCTTTACCTTCCTGTCCCCATAATGGTGGCTGGGATGGGTAAACTCTGCAGTCAGTGTTGTTGATCAGTGTTAAAGTGGCAGGTAAAAGTGTGATGATGGAGGTTTGGTTAAAGGTGTTGGTTGGGCCAGATTGGTTTCATAAGCATAAGTTTTAAAATACTCAAGTCTGAGGCATGTACTCATGCACAAGACTTTTTCCCCTTGCACAGCTTTCGTTAGAGAAGAGCAGTGCTGCTGAAACTGCTCGTTTTCAGTTGTACGTCCACTGAGAGTCTCTGCAAAATGGCTAAGGTGAACAGGGGAACAGAGACACAGAAGAAGCGTGAAGGCAAAAGTATTGTGTGGTGTCAAACCACCCCACGATTCATCAGCTCATCACGTTCATTAGGCTGGGGACATCCCTTGCCTTTGCTCTCAGTGGGACCAGAATGCCAGGCTAACACTGGGATGCTATTGCAAGCCACCCACCTCACTGAGCAAGCCCAGTGGAGGGCTCAGCAGATCCATCTCGGTGTCCTGTCCTCATGGCCCTCTGGGCTGGAGCAGTGGAAAGAGCGCCAAACCAGCAGGAGGTGAAGGGAGGAGGGCAGAGATGCCCTGATGGCCACTAAAGTTCGCTTCCTGACAGGATACACTGTGAAGATCTCTAGACGCTCTGTAAGTTACTTCTGGTACTTTCCAAATAATGTTGTTTTAACTCTAACCTTTGCATTGAGTTTCCTGCCAATCGTATGTGTGCGCTTCTCAAAACTACGCTGTTGTTCTACATCTGCAGTTATTTTCCCCTTAAACTGTGGTTCTACTCCGAAAAATGTCTCTAAAATGGCCTTGTGGGAAACCACTGCTCAGTGTATCAGTGAGGTCTTTATTGAATTTTTTCATGTTACAGGCCTAAAAGAGGCTTTACTTTGTATCAAAACAGCAAACTTGGGCTGAAATAAGAGAGAGGTTTTTTTCCCTCTTGCTCCATCATCCCTAGGGATATTGCTGCTGCAGGCTAAAAATTGCCCTCAGGTTAATCTCCACCACTGTGTATAAGTGGAGAGGCATTTAAGCAACAGAGTTTAAGATCTGGAATCAAGTACCACAACAGAGTAACAATACTGGGCAGCAAGCACTAAGACTATCTACAGAGCAGATGATATCCCTGCATTTCTTTCCTTCCAAATTCTGCCCTACAGAGTGTCCTGATAGACATGCCTGGGGAAGGCAGTAGACATCAAATATACACATGAATACATAAAAAGTTCAAAAGTAGGGATTCCCTAGCCCTGTAGGCTATAGGAGAACATGGGCAAAAGTGTTAGGAGGCTGAGGCATTCACAGGCACTTTCACTCGAGGCAAGTCAGGGGCCAGAGGTAGGAGGTGATGGAGTAGATGTTCACTTTCACTCCTTGACAGTGATGGTCACAGCCACAGAGAAGTGGGGAAAAAAGGGTGGGAGGGAGAGCATGCTACTTTCAAGCAGTTTCACTCTTAGCCTGCCTGCTGTGAACACACTGCTATGAACTCGTGAGGAGGAGCACAGGATGGTCACAAGATGCCTCTGTTCAGGACCTGAGCCCTGGCTCCTCATTATGTTTGGGTTGAACTAGACAGTGTCAGGACTTTGGCTGGAGAGGCTGGAGCCCAGCAGCAAAGTCAAGTTTAAGAGACCTCCCAGGAGTGGATGTCTGTTTCCCTGATGAGTGCTCGTGGTGCCACAGAGCCCAGACCCAGAGTCCCT
This sequence comes from Lanius collurio, assembly GCA_020086605.1. NCBI lineage: Eukaryota > Metazoa > Chordata > Aves > Passeriformes > Laniidae > Lanius > Lanius collurio. The sequence continues at coordinate 5,988,216 of JACBWW010000005.1, forward strand.
CCCTAGAGACACTCGAGGAAGACCTGGACTGTCACCCTGGGCCTGACACTCTGTGTCCATAGTCATCCTTAGGCTCAGCAACATGAAGGAAGGCCAGTGCCTACACTGAGCCTGTGGACAAGGTGACTAAGGCCCAGCAGGCATTTGAGCCACAGCAGTGTGGCAAGTGATCTCTGCCAGCTTAATCATGGTGCCTGTGTGTGCAGATGGTCTAATTCTGGCACACCTGTGATGGAAAACTCAGCAGCATGAGCTATAAGGAGGGTGACGTACCCATGGGACTATCAGGGTGTGTGTACAGCTCTCACATCCTCTCTGAGTCTCAATTTCCACAGCAGAGAAAGGAGCGTAAAGGACACCTTCCCATTTTCTTCAGAAACAGATTCATAGACCAGGCTCTGGATCCTGCATCACACCCAGGTGTCCACTGCCCGGGTCTGTAGGGCTGTTATAGACTTAGGGTGTCAAAACATGCCTCTGCAAGTCCCTGAGGGTTCTCCTGGCACTGAAGGCTGAAGATGCATGGCTTGATTGCCTACAGAACTTGGTCACAGGCCTGTCTTGAAGAGGGATTGCCTCTGCAAGGGATATGTTCTACAGGAAGGCAGCACTAGACTCAGAGAGCAGCCTTAGACCAAATCTATGCCCAAGCACGCTAATGAGTTGAATACTGGCTGATTTGCTATTCAGCATCAGTGGCTGTTCTTGTCCTTGAGGGAAATCATTACCTTATTACCTGGGCAGTCTTGGAGAGATAAAGCCCTTCTCTGTTTTTCAGCCTGTCAATGTGTTACATCTCTCTCTATTTAAAGCTAGAGGGTACAAATACTTGACAAGCCTAATATGAAGCAATGACAGCTTCCAGACCTAATAAATTGAGAAGAATTTAGAGATTTATTGTACATTCAAAATCGCTTGAAGGCAAGACACAATACTGTAAGAAGATTCTTGAGAATAAACCCTCAGGTATTTTGATTATCAAGGCTTGCTCCCAGTTTAATCACATTTCCCTTCCTTCTCTAGAGGAAAAAATCATTACAGCCACCACCCCCATTCTGCTCAGAGCTCTCTTTGCTCCTCTGTTTTCTTCATCTCTTTGCCTGAGCAGAAAGGGAGTTAATTAGATTGATGATTTTGTTTTAAAATATGGTTGGTGATGTCATGCTTATTGAAGGGCCAACCCCCTACTCCCCCTTAAGCCCTTCTGGGGGTTACTGATTTGTGACTGCAGCAATTATTAACCTTCATGTCATTAAGATGCCTGCACAGAAATTACTTTGGAGGCAGCTTCCTGTCTCCTTACAGCTCGCTGCTCAGGAGCTGCATTCCTGTTTCTCCCCTGGGCTCAGCCAGAAGAACTATTTTTCCTTTGCTCTGCGTTTCCCAGGTTCAGCTCTCCTCCCGTTTGCCCTCTAACATTGCTGCTCCCCACCTGGGGAGGCAGAGGGTCTGATGAGAAAGGCTGCAGCCAGTGGGCCTGGGTGTAAGGGACGGAAGGGAAGGGTGGTGTTCAGGTCCACCCCCTGACCCAAGGACTTAAGGGCAGTTCACTTCCTCAAGGGATGTATCACCACCTTGTGAAACAGCTCAGAACAAAGAGATCCCCAGCCCTCTGGAGAGCACACCCCTGCAGAGGTTTCAGCTATGGGATTGCTTCTCTAGGAACTTTTTCTCCTATGGAGTCCTCCTCTGATGTGAACTGCCTATAACAGAGTGGCTCTGTGGCTTGATGAGGCTGCACACAATTAAAAAGCCTTTTTTTTTTTGGCTATGGGCAGGGAAGGCTGCATGTTAGTGGAGACCACTAACCAGATCTGGTGAACATTGCAAGACCACCGCTTGGAGGAAAAACAAACACTGTGGACATTACCATTTTCCTAAATGTGGTCTCTGAGGAGGCTGTAGATGCTCCTTGAGACATGCAACATGGAGCCCTGTCCATGAAGTCCCTGCCAGGCTCATTGCCATAACACAAAGCCCAAGGTGCACCTCACCCCATCTTCTCCATAGGCTGTGCCCCTGCTTGGGAAATGGGATGTAGAAGTCTCAATGAAAATGGGACTTAGTTCCCTGTGAGAAAGACACACAGGGTTACACTTTCCTCCCCTTCTCTTCCTGGCTGACATGCATGGGCAGGGGGGAAATGTCATTTTGGGTATCACCATTCCCTGTTGCTCTGGTAGCTCCCATGTAAGAGGCAGGAAAGGGTACAGAGCCTTGAAGCAGCTCGTGATTTCACCCTCCCTCTCCCTGCAGTTGCAAAGAGCAATTGCATGGGGCTGAGAGGGCTATTTTAGGCAGGTGCTGTGCCCCGCAGTTGGAGCAGGCTGTGGGGCAGGTCCACGGGGGCATTGCCCTGTGCTTGCACCTGTGCACACATTCGTGCACACAAACACACACACAGAGCACAGTCCAGGCCCAGTGAGGCAGCGTGGGGGGCATCAAGCACTTGGCTCCACTTGAATGCTTACCCTGGAAACAGGCCAAGGACAGCACTTGTCCGTAGGCACCAGGGTCCCTTCTCTTAGCCACGGTTTACTTCGGTGAGGCTTTAATTCTAATAGGAAACATGTACTGTTGCTTTTATGTTTCAAGGGCAAGGGTCAACTACGTTTCTCCAGTGCCGACCTTCCGATCACCACAAAAGACCCCCCACTTTCTTGCTGCTCTCCCCACCCTTTTTGCAGGCAGCAGGTTCCTTCGTCAGAGACGCTCAGTGTTCAGAGGAAAAGTAGCTGGTGAAAAGGACTGCTCAGGGTTTTTATCCTTTCGGTCTTGGAAATTATGCTAGCAAGCTGGTGCAGCATCTCTCCGTCCTTCCCCCTCCCCTGCCTCAGCCCCCGTGATGGGGGAGGGAAGAGCGTGGGTGGTGGAAGGAGTTGTGGTCCCCAGATGTGTGAATTGTTGCCGAGTAGAAATAGCACAGCACGGACAAACAGCCAAGCAGCTCAGCTGAGAGCCATCGCTTTGGGCTTGCATCACTGACCTTTTCCTCTCACCCTTCTCAGTCCTCACCTGACCCTCCCACTGCTCCCCCTGCACTTTGCACTCCAAGACTTATCTGCACAGTGCTTTGAAATGGTGAGGGGGACTGGCATAGGAATGTAAGGGAGGAGGGGGGAGTGGAAAAAAAAAGACCTGCAGCAAAGAGAAGGCTATGCATTCATCCTCTCTCCGTTTCCTCTGGGCTCAGGTTGCCACTCTGCAGGACAAGAGAGTTGTGGGCTGAGCCAGCTCACCACTGTCCCTGCCTGGTCTAGCCATTGGACTGAAGGCACAGGTGCTCTGCCTCCACAGCTGGCAGGGCTGGGGATGAGAGAGGAGAAGCAAGCCTATCTGAGGGTCAGGGGAGTGCTTCAGTATCTGCCATATAATGAACAAATACAATTAAAGCACCAAAAAACATTTAAAATCATGTGGTGCAGCTGTAAAAGCCTGCATAAGGCTCTTAGAGTCAAACAATGCCACCAGCACACCACACATAGAAAAGTGGGAGTTGGGGCAAAGCAACTGGGAAGGTGCTTTGGATGATGTGTGGAGTTGTAATCCTGTGGATCCTTGACCCTAAAGATCTGCTGAATCACTGGCTGTGGCTGCAGGTGGCAGGGCTTCATTGCCTGGAATGCCCTTTCTAGTCATCTGCCCCATTCCACTTTTTCAGGGGAAGAATTGAGGACATGAGGGGAGGAAAAGAAAGCATCTGTAGGGGTGAACATGAGAATGCCACAAGCCCAGAAAAGCATATGTGGGGCAAACAAAATGCAGTGACCATCAGGCACCCCATGGAAAATGCTTGCTCTAGGGCACTGTTGTGTCAAGCACATGGAAGGTGGTCAGGGCTTCAGAGCAGGGGATCAGAGCTGTGAAAATGATGCCTGCAGGATGTGGGTCAGTTAGACAGGAGACCTACTGCCTCCTTCTACACAGACCTTTTCTTCCTCTGGCTACTTTGAAGCATTGCATCTGCCCTCAGTAGCACCTGGTGAGGTTTGGGCATATCTGCCCCCTCAGAGGTGGACTGCAGCTCACACCATCTGGGCTCCCTGTCAGCAGAGGCACCTCTGCACTTCTCCATCCTCACCCACACTGGAAATGGGTCCAAGTGTGTTAAAATAAATCAAGAAAGAACCCAGTCCCCTGCCTCCCACTCACCCAGGGCTCTATTTACAACCTCCCCAGTTAGATGGGGAGTTACCTACTCCTTAGCTTCTCCAAGCCGAGAGCTCTGCATCCTGGTCCCTTCCATTTTCACTGCCGCAAACAGAGACTGGGAAAACTGTGAAGTATTGCAACAATTCCTAGGTCATTTGTGAGTTAAGTGACACAGACTCAAGAGACTGGATGGTCTGTGGAATGAGAAACTGTCAGAAGCCTTTGATTTAGACCTCCTGCTCTGGCCCTCACTGTGGTATAACTGCAAGGCGAGAGATCACAGAGAGCCCGTGGGTGAAGGAGAAAGCATTGCATTAGATGAGGGAGCTGTGCCCGTACCAAAGAGACCTGGAGCCTCAGCCCCCACTGCCCACCTCCTGATAGCATCTTCAGAGCGAACCAGGCTTGCAAAGAGCAACAGTTTCCGCTAGCAGGAAGGTGAGAGATGTCCACATGAAGCTGGTATGTGTGTGGGTGTCACAGCAGAGTGTGCACCCAGCAGGCCTCCGAAGCCCGGCGTGGCTGGGCTGCTTTGCCACTGTGGTCAGAGAAGGGCCAGCCATGCCCCACGAGGCAGTGGAGCTACTGCCCCCAAACGCAGCTGTGCCCTGTCATCCACATGGCCACGAGCAGGGTCCACATCCAGCCCATCAAATACTATGGCAGCTCCCAGCCAACAGTGGGAAAGGGAAGCTGAGAAAAAGGAGATCTGGGCAGGTTGAATCCACTGCTGGCATCTGGCTGCAATGTGCTAGGTGGAGGGAGGTGGCAGCTCTGCTTGTGGCACTGGGCCATGCTGGCTGGGGTGTTGCATCACCCCCTCTCCCTCTCTGAACTCTTGGAGACAAACAAGAGGTGTGAGGGAAGCAGGCTATCTGGGTGGTTTGGGAGAGGAGGAGGGGCAGCAGGCTGCAGCAGAGGGAAAACCTGCTATAATACAGCGTGGTAGCCCCCTGCACAGTGCACTGGTGGGGGGCAGACCTTGCACCATAGCTGGCAGCTGGGGCAAGGCCAGAGAGGCTTCCTGTGACTGCCCCTCTGGTGACAAAGGCTCTGAAGGGATGTGGAACCAGGTCGTGCTGTGTTGCGTCCCTGCTCTTCCTGGTGTTTTGGGTGCAGGAACATCCACCTGTGCTTACCTGCAGGGTCAAAGGTGTCCTTTTTACTTTTCTTGCCCTGCTTCTCTCTTCCCCTTTCCCACAGCTACCACAGGGCAAGGTGATACAGCTATTGCAGGGCCTTCAACTTCTCCTGACTTGTCCCTGGCATGTGCTTTCTTTCCCAGAGATAGCACCATGTCCTGCCCTTCATGCCCTCTGTCCCACTCCCTTCCTTTCATACCTGCAAGACCACAGACCTGCAGGAAGGCAGTTTAAAGGGCCAGGTCTGTGACAGATGCCTTGAACTTCAGACATGTCCACAGAGCCATTTGCAGCAGAGTTTGGGCCACTCTTTCACAGCAAAAGAGAGGCACAGCTCCAGAGCACACTTGGTTTTCCCAGGAGAGAGATACCAGCTGTCACCAACCCCTGAATTACATTCCACAGGGCAGCTCCACTGCATGGAAAAGAACACAGACCTCGGGTGAATAAATGAATGAATGAATGAATGAATGGTCTTGTGGTCTTCTGGGCACGAGTGCACTCACTGGTAGGGCAGCAGGGATGATCTGACCCAGTCTGGACCTTGCTCCTTCAAAGCATTGCAGGGCTCCCTTGCCTGAGCCGAGCCTCACCTACAGCAACTCTCTGGTCGGGCATCCAGCTACAGACCCTGCCTGTCACCATGCATCTTAGCCCTAAGGGATTTGGCTGAAGGGATTCTTCAGGTGGCAGGCTGAAAAGTTGAATCATAGAAAACTTCTTGAAAATCTGGCTACACTTTTCTGGTCCCCCCTCCTCCCTCCTTACCTTTTGTAAGTGTGACAAGGTCACTTCCAATCTGACAGCATCTCACCTCAAGGAACAGGAACATGCACAAACACAACCACTACACTTCCTGAGGACATATTTTTATCTGCTTCCTCAGAAGTAAATAAAAAACGGGAAGAAGGCTGGGGTCTGACCTGACAAAATATTGCATTTGCTAGGACATGCTCTAGGACTGACATAGGACCAAAGAGGCCTGTAGGGATGTGTATGATTATGTATTCCACCCTTTGCCAAAGGAAGTGTCTGGTACACATCAAACCACAGGAGAAACTATGTGAAGGCAAATTAAACTCAAAACAGAAGCTCCTATATGGGGACTTCATCTTGTTTTTTTGTCTATCCTTCTACCTCAGTAGGAGTCCCTTCAATCCAAAGATGATCAACAAAACCTCATGTACCTTCTTGACTTGGGCTGAGACCCCAAAAGGCATCTCTCTGTCCTTAGGATTCTACTCCTTCTAGATCTTTCACTCAAGCTTACAAGTCTCCACACCCCGCTCATGTCTTCCCTTTCCCCCCAACTTTATGGGCAATTGCCACTTGTCTTTCCACCTCTGATCTGAATCTCAGGCCTTTCCCATCATACACAAGCCTTCCAAGTATGTGTGTCCAGCTTAACTCTGGAACTCCCACTCATTCCAATGTTAGGAAGCACAAGTGTCCAATCAACAGTTTACTATCCCTCCTACCCTGTGCTTCCTGGCCTTCAGCTCTTGGCAGAGAAAAGAGAAATGTCACAGGGAAAACAGAAAACACTCATGTTAACCAAGTACTTGATAATGTGCTAAAAATTCCATAAGATGAAAGATCTGATCTCCTTTAAGAGAACTCAAACATTAACCCAGCCTTCCTCCATATAATTAAGTACTTGAAGCCTACTCACACAACCCATTGTACTGTCCTGGGATTTTTTTTTGTTTTTGTAATCTCCAAAGAATCCTTTTTGAATTTCCTGAAAGCATTTCCAGCAAAAAGGAGAGGGTTGTCATAATTAGAAGTGTTCAAGCAGTAAATATTTTAAGGTAATAATTCTTCACAAGGGAAGCAGACACAAGGATTACCCAGGGAAATTTCAGAGCTGAGTTAGACTTTGTGCCTGTCAATTTCAGGTCAGTGTCTTTTCCATCACACCATTCATCAATAACCACAGCTAGCAGGAATAGGTTGGGAGGGAAAAACAGATTTAAGTGCAAAACAACCAAAGAAAAAAGTTTAATACCACTGAAAAAAATATATATATACAAAAGTTCTTGGAGTTTGGTTTTGTTACATAAAGCACCATTAATTCCAGAGTACATCACAACTCAGCCTACTATACCTCCCAGAAAGCACCCAATACTCCTGAAATCTGGTTTAGCACCAAGGGAATGCCATCTTGTTTAGCACCAGAAGCCTGTTAAACACACCCTTTGGTCCCCTGCCCTCCTCTCTCAAGTGCATCAGACACCCTCTGGCTGCTCGTGGGTAGCACAGGAGACCTGTCACCAGCATTCAATCACCAGATAGGAAAGGAGGAAGAAGAAAGCTTGTTTATGGAGATACTCAGTGTTAGAGAGGTTTGCTTCTCTTCAGGAAGGCATGGGGCATTATAGACTGTAAATAGACTATATCTGGGTGTGCAGCCTGTTGAGGGAGAGAGAAAGGGATTCAGTCCTGAGCATCACCTCCAGCTCTCTGCTTCCTCTGCTATCTGAAATCCTGTCTCTGAGCAATTCCACACACTTGACCTGCTAAGGGAGAGGAAGAAACCCACAGTCTCCTTCAATTTCCATGATCCCTTCATCACATATTTCTCTGTGAAAAAAACCAGCCTTGCCTTAGTGAAACTTTGTTTTTATACCCATTCCCTCACTGACAGTGGTGGGGAAGATCCAGAGCAAATTTCCTGAAACCTACTACAGTCTGAATAGCTTCCTTAGAAAAGCACAGAGAGTAAGTAAACGGGATAAGAGAGAAAATGCCCTGCAAGTTTTTCAAGGTAATTTTTAATATTTAGCCTTTTTGCCTGCTCCTTTGCCATTCCGGGCTGTGTGTGCTTGACCTAATCCTATATAATGATGCACATTTCTTACAGGAGAGCCCTGGTAGTCCCAGGCACTAGAGGCACAGACCATGAGACAGCAGAACCTGGGTAAGTCAGAAGATTTCATGATCAGTCATGAGCAGAAAAGAAATACCTGTGTTTCTCCTGCCTGTCCTGCCCTGAGACTTAAAAAAGAGACAAGTCTTAGCACTGCTGTCTATGGGAGCATCACAACATGTGGAAGTAGGTTTCCTAAAGTGCTGAGCCAGCCTCACCTGCTCCCCCCAGGACTGCAGCATCCCCTCCAGAAGGATGCAAGTGGGAGCAGTGTGGGACCAATATAAATAGTACTAGAAAACCCTACCACTGGCATGCCTTTCTCACTGTGACATCTCCAGCCTGACAAAAAGAGTGAAGGTTTGTTTTAGCCGCATGCTTTACTCTGACGAGATTGCCAGAAAAGGGCATGGAGCATACGGCAGGCAAGCTTTTAACCCTTGGGCAAGGTGCTGTAGTCTCACCTCTATCTCCTTTCCATCACAGAGGCAAAGAAGTGGCAGCCTGTCCAGGTTTGGAACTGGTTTGACTGCAATTGCCACCACAGCCTCCAGCTCAGGCCCTGAAACAGTGGTCCTTCAATACCAGTGTGGGAGAACCACCTTCAGGAGGACAATGAAATGACACCTCTGCCAAAGGAGAGCAGATTCAGGTTTGCTCTCTGGACTAGCTTCCCACAGCTGAGGAGTAAGACTGAGTAGCCCCCAGGGAAGGTGTGGGAGGGAAGTGTCCAAGGTTTTCTCTCTCTCTCTCATTCTGTACTGGTGATCCCTAGTGGGAACAGAATGGTCACCCCTACGGCATCAATGGCAGATGTCCATGAAGGGTCTGGCCAAGTGTCTCGCCCCTCATCTCTTTGAAGAGCTAGAGCTGGCACAGAGGAGGACAATCCCACCAGGTCTAGGTTTGACAGCCAACCCAGACTCTGTGACACAGAAGGATGTCTAAGGAAAGCCAGTTTAGAAGGCCAACAGTTCCCTTTTTGGAAAGACAATATCCTCTCTCAGTGCTCCTACATCTTCCTTGTGCTACAGGAGACCATCAGACCCCAATCCACTCTCTGGACTACAGATATCAGAAGTGACATTAAGACCATGTTTCAGGCTGCAAAAGTGGTATGTCTAGCTAGGATGGAGAGGAGCCAGGATGTACCTCAGCACTAGAGACTTTCTAGCCCTTTCCACAGGAGTCCTTTGTGTATGAAGCCCCAAGGAGGGGCACAGGCCCAGGAGCAGCATTTTAGCTTTCCTCTTGCTCTAGAACTCTAAATGCCAGAGGCAGCTCATGGCAGATTGAGAAGAAGCCAATAACCTAATTTGGGGTTATAAGGTGAGGGGCAAGAGGGGGTGGTGTCATGATGTAAAGTGGGCAGATACAGGTCTGGCTACAAGAGAGCGTGAGGTGAGAGCCACTGTGGCAAGTTTCACACTCAGTGCCTGAGATTTGACAGGCCCATTTCCAAGTGATTTGCAGTGGTTACGGGCAGTAAAGAGAGAGAAAGAGAGAGAGAGAGAGGAAGAGAGATGAAAAAGGAAAAGGCCTAAGAGGCCCCAAGGAAGAGGAGAGGCAGTTATTCAGTGCTGGGCTTGACCAAGTACCCACTGAAGGTGATGTACACATCAACATCATCGCTGTAAATGGCATTCTCCCGCTCCCGCTTGTAGAGCCTCACCCAGATCTCATCATTTTCCTGGAGCTCCAGCATGAGGCTCTGGCTCTGCATGATGCTGCGGTCACTGGGCTGGGCGTACAGGATGACCGCCTCTTCTTCATTGTGCATGATGTGCATGTAGGTCTCCTTGAAGTTCCAGGTGTGGACATTGAGGCTGAAATAGTAAAGTCCGCCCACTGAGCAGTAGAATTTGCCATTGAACATGTCGAAGTGGCTGTAGAGGTTGACGAAGACGGTGTCAAAGATCAGGACCTGGAAGCCCTCGCTGCTGTGCAGCGCTTTCTTGCGACCGACAGAGAACGCAGCATACTGGTGCTTGCAGGGGTCTCCTGCTGTGCCCATCTGTCCCTTACTGCCTTTCTGGCCCTGGGCACCCCTCTCGCCTCGTGGTCCTTCTTTGCCCCATTTCCCCGGCATCCCAGGCTCTCCTCGGTCTCCTTTCTCTCCTACAGGAGGAAGCAGAGAACACAACTCCTGTGTGATACCAGAATATGTGGAAGTGGTGGTGAGAAAGCCTAATGAAGAGGATTGCACAAGAATGGGGCAAAGCCAGAGGAAGGAACACTTCTGAGAGCACCACTGGGGCTCTTGACCTCTTCCTCCTCCCCCACACTCCTTTACCTCCATCGTAGCCCTGCCCTGCTACACACCCCTCCTATGACCCAATTATCCACACAGGGTGCACACTGTTCTTGCTGTAGGCCGGACAAGGGGAAGAACTGCGAGTTCCTGTGGGGGAATATGATTAGGGAGGGTTACATGGGGTGGGTCAGAGGGAAAAGATCCAAGATCGACAGGGCAGATGGAGCACTGCAAGTTAGAGGGATGGTGCTCTGACAATACTGGCATGCTTTCGGCATCTTGTATCATTAATTCTTCAGTTCTAACCTGGGTGTGTGCACTGCCCATCACACACTTGAGCAGGCATCAATACAGAGAGGGACCAGCACCAGAATGTGCTTTGTGTTTACAGAGAAGAAATGAGGCTCAGAGCCGCCTCCAGCACAAAGCAACAGCATTCAAACTTTGTGTCTTGTTCTTTTCCTTCTCTCCATCCCCTGCACAGTATAGCAGGTCCCCCTATGACACCCCATTCTAGTCTAGGCCTCAATCCGCCCTTCTGAGATTTGGTGGATTGCAGCTACTTCCAGGAAGGGCAAGGAAGGGAGAGCATCTGCCCAGCTAACACAGGCAAACCACAGAGCTACAAGAAGCGAGTGGCAGCATCCAGCTGGGAACAGGCTTTTACCCACAGCAAAGGCTAAAAGGGGAGTTCTGAAGGGAGGAGCTGATCTAAAATAGGGAACCCTTTCCCTTAGCCAAGCCAGACACTGCAGGGTGGAATGAGCTGGGGGTCACTGCCAGTTTAGCCTGGAGATGCTTGCAAATAGTTGCTGCTTCCCTTTGCCCTCCTCCTGCTCCCAAATACATGTGACCTACAGAGCTGAAGAAGGTTTCCCCCCAACCTCACTGGGTACCAATGTCCTCCAAACATGCTTATTCTGCAGTTGATAAGGAGTGTTCCTTCCCTCAGGCACTACAGGACTCTGTAAGTTTGAGGTAAGGAATGTGTCCTCCCAGCTTGGCAATAGGCTGTCACTGCCACTCCTGCTTTAGCTGGGAGGAAGAGTGGGTAGCAGGCAGCATCCTGAGACACAGAGATCACAGCAGGGATTTGGACTGACTTCCATCCCCCCAGGCTACTCATGGCAGCACAAAACATCTAAACCCTGGGCACAGAGTGTGTGGCCACTTATCCTCCAGGATGGCTCCTGGCGGTCTGTCAGCACAGCCAGCAGGCCAGCAATCCAGCTGCATGCCATCAGTCCCTGAGCCAGCCTTGGCATCCCAAGGCAAAGACTTACCCTTCAGAATGGTGATGTTGATATAAGGACGGACTTCTGGCACTGGGTAGGGAAAGTGGTGGTGGCTGGGAGGGACTGGTGGGGTATCTGTGAATGAGTCCAGTGAGTCACAGCAGCGCTTGCAAGCACCAGGTCCTGGTTCTGTGAGGTTGGGTTCATCAGCAGGTGCCCCAAACACAACAAGAGGGAGAAAAAGGAAGGTCAGGGATGTGCGCAGGTAGGTTATGTCCATGTTGACCTGGGAAGATACGAGGAAGTGCCAGAGTGAGGTAAAAGAAGGGGGAGATCATAAGGGATGGAGCAGAGATCATGATAAAACATCTTTCTGCAGCAGGAGCCAGGGGTGGGATGAAATGGCCTTGACCTATGGAGGGAGTTTACATGCTTGTTCAAGGCTGCAATCTGAGCAGCAACCACATGGCCCAAGAGGATGCCCCATGCCCTTCTGTCCAGGCCAGTGGAGACTTCGTGCTGACCCTGGAAGAAGGCTTGATGCTGACTAGGCAAACCATTAAAGCCACCAGAATATTCAGTCCCCAGGCTGGGAGAGAGGAAGGAGACAGAATCATAGAGTTGTTAAGGTTGAAAAAGACCTCTAAGGTCATTGAGTCCAACCTCAACTGTTCTTTAGCAAAAGCATGCTCGCTAGGCTGCTCAATCTGTGGGAAGTGCTGTAAAAATATTCTCCAGCCCTCCCATCACCGTGTATCAACTCTTTGTAGGAATCTAAAGCAAAAATCCCCATGTCCCAGATGGAGTCTGACCCACATCTCTTGGCAGAGATGCCTTTTCTCTTAGGGGCTGGGAACTTGAATTCAGCCCCCTCCTTTCCCCCAGCAAATCCCACCATTCCCGGCGGCTCGGCCCCCTCCCAGCAATGCCCAGTGGGTGCTCAGGCACACCCCAGCACCTTCCCACGGGGACGGCCGGCTCCTCAGCGCAGCCTGTGCGGGCACACCAGAGGGGAGCTGCTTTGCTGCCGAGCTCAAGGCTCTGCAGCTTGCAGAGAAGTACGCTTACGAAAGACAGACACGCCAAGCAGCTGAGAAAGCCCCTCTCGCAGCCTGTGCCCCATCCCGCTGCCTGCCCCCCGGCACAGCGCAGCTGCTCACCCTGGGGGCCGAAGGCACCCCTCTCCGCTTCCCAGCCCCTGCTCGCCGGCTCCCCTCTGCCTGCAGGGCCGGCCCCCGGGCCCATTGCTTTAAGGAAGCCGGCTCTTGGCACAGACACTGCTGGCCGGGTGCGCAAGCTGGGCTTGGACGGGCTCCCTCCCATCTCTCCTCTCCCTCCTTCTCCCTCCCTGGCTTTGGGTGCTCTCCATCCTAAACCGGCTTGGGTTTCAGTGTCTTTTTAACTCTTTCCTAGGAAGAGCCTTGTCCTTGTCCATGTTGTTGGTTTGGTTTTTTCCTCCGCCTTTTCATTTGCAGCTAGCAAAATGCAGGCAGCACAGCTTGTGCCCTGTGCAAAGGATGGACAGCAGCAGGGCAGTGTCCCACCCCTAGCATCCAGGATGGACGAGGTAAGGTGCATTGGTGCAAGAGACAGACTTCCCTTCAGGCAGGATGCTACTCAGTCTGCCCTCAGTCCTCTGTGCTAGTCCCTTGTCCCATGCATTAGTCCTTCACTTGGCCGTGCTCTCTCCCCAGCTGTTCCTGACCCACTCGTAGTCCCCAAACTTCATCTTTCATTCTCTCCTGCATTGTTTTTTCTGCACGTCACTGTGGCCTCTTGCCCCAGGCATGATATTTGTAGCAGGAGCAGCTGCCAACTGGGAGAGGCATCAGTTTTTTCCCTCTCTGGTCATCCCCTCTGCCTGGGCAGAGCCCCAAGCCTTGTGCTCCAGCACGTGTCATCCCCTGGTCATGTACCCTTGCTTAAGTCCTGGGCTGAGCATTTTGGATGGGAGGGGTGTGCCTGGTCTGAACCACAGCCTGGCTGCTGGGAGCTGCCTGGCAGCAGAACTGGGGATCTGGAAACAGATCCTGGCTGTGACCATTGTCCCCAGCTTGGCGCCAGGCTGACAAGCTTGTGCCTTTGGGGTAAGCATGATGTGGCTGCACCAGAACACTGGAATGAAGGGCATTTTGGAGGGGAGAAGAATGCTGGGTGGGAGAGACAGGAGACTTTTCTCACACTGCAGAGTCTGCTGGAAAGAGGATTAGAAGAATCTATCCTGAACCAAAACCGGGTATTTATACCCCAGGTATGTATGGAGGGGGTGTCTGCACATAAGGATCTTTGGGAGGCAGAAGGAAGGATGGACAATAGTTCTGTTCTGCAGGAGTCAGAAATGACAACTCAGCACTGTGCCTCCTGCAGTTTCCTAGAGGAGCTGCAGAAGGCTCCAAGGTTTCTGAGGGGAATAGGGTTTTGAGCGTGTCTACGTGTGCTGGGACATTTTTCCCCCCTGTTTCCCATTTGTTTGGTTTAGGAATGGGAGGCCCCGCTTCCCAGAGAGTGGCTGGCGTTTGGCAGGACCTCAGCACCACTGGAGAAGCAAGCGGAAAACTCTGGGAAAATATGTACTGTGAGCTGAGGGGGAAGGGAGGAATGGGGGCTGGGAAGCCTGGAGATATTCTCAGGCTGCCTGTCAGCCTGGAGCTCAATGAACATGGAGTGAACATGCCTTCCAGCTGGGGCAGGAGGAGAACAGAGAAATTCACTGCTGAGTGCATGAGCTCCTCACCGGGCTCCAGCACTGACGTGCAATGAAATCCACTGCAAGTTGCCCATGTTTGCCTGTGCCTTAGTTTCCCCTTTTGGGAAATGAGAGGCAGGGGGAAAGGTTAGGGCAATACTTCTTGCTAGTGGAACCTCACCAGCTGACAGAAGTGGGTTTTTATGAGCCCTTGTGTTGTCTACTCCTGGCTGCTGCTGTTGGGAATTTTGGCAGCTGACAGTAGTATTAAAGGCAAATAAATTTTCTGGGGGTGCATGAAAACTTAGAGTCTGACACTGAAGTTCCTCTCTGTCCCAAAAAAGCTACTGCAGTGCCTCTCTCAGGTTTTCCTGCCTGGCTTATTTCCAAACATGACATTACCCACTTTTGCAGCTCTTGGCCTTATGCCTAGCCTCTTCCAGTTTTCCAAGGGAAACAGGTAGCAGGGAAACCATTGTCCTCATTTCCGTCCCAGATTTCCATTTGCACTCCTGAGCTGCTCACAACTGAGCAGATATTCTTCATGGGGAACCTCATCAGCTGGGGCCTCTGCCTGTGTCTCATCTGACTTCGAGAACAGCTCACAGTGGGGACCAAGCAGGACTTTGTTTTTAATGTCTCATCTGGGCTGAATAGGGACCTGCCAGGAGCCAGCAAACAAAGACTTGCCCTGGGGGCCTTGCCCAGCTGGGCAGAAGTTTATGCCAGTAAAGACACTTTTGCTAGGGTAATATTGCCCTCCTCCCTGAAGGGAAAGGTGCGTACCAGCAATATTTTGCCAGGGCAGCCACATTTGCAGAAGATTTTAAGAATTCTATCCAGTAAACCTGTGCCAGCCATGCTTTAAAGAGTAGTTCAAGCCTGAGGGTACTTTGTGTGCCCAACAATCTTCCTTCTCCCTCATTACACACTTCGCCTTGGAGGCAGCCCAGTCAAGCACCGTCCAGATTATACTGCAACAAGCCTGCTCAAAAGCAGCTGCTTCCTCCTCCTCCATTTCCTCCTTTTTCCTGTAACCACCACGACACTGGCAAAGTAGGGGGACAAAGCCTGTCTCTACCTCCATGGCTGCATCCACCCTATTACCCCTGTCTACCACAGGTATGGAGAAGAAAATTGATGTTTTCTCCCCTCTCTAGGCCCTGTGCACAGCTCAGCTCCCCTGTGGCACATGTGGATCATCTGGCCTGTTGCATACACTCACAAACACCCTTCACAGCTCCTCCCTCACCAAACTCCAGAGTGAAGGTATCATTTGCACCAAGAGGCAGAGGAAGACCCCCTTCTCTTCCCCTTCCTGACTGCTTCTCCTCCACCCCAGCTGCCTTTCCTTCCCCGTGCTCCCCGCTCCTCTGCAACGGCTCTTCAAGAGCATAGCAAGCCAGGAGGGGAAGCAGAGCACCTCTTACCTCCACTCCCCTCCGGAGGGGTCCCACGCTGAGTTATCTGTGTCCTGTATCCTCAGCTGCTCCTGGTTAGCAGCGCGGGAGGCAGGGCCGGCAGGGCCCAGCTGACTCCAGCCAGATGCTCGCCAAGTGCTCTTATGTAATTACTGTCTTTTCCATCCTGCCTCCAAGGCCTCTGTGTGTGCCTCCCCTCCTGCTCTGGCCTGTGTCAGGCTTGGCTCTCCCTCCCTCTCTCCCTTCTTCCCTCCCTCCCTCCCTCCCTCCACCCACCCTTCACAGCATCACAATTTGCTCAGCTCAACAGCTGATTCCTTCTGGAAGCGAAGTTCAGGCTTTTGGCTACTGTTGTTGCTACCCCTGCAAAGAGAGCTCATGTGTGTTTGAAGAGCTGGGAAGGGATGAGCAACACTGCTCTGCGCTTGCCTCCTCTCTGTCATGGCCTGACTGCTCCTGGCTACTTATGCCTTGCCCTTCCAAGGGCCTGTAAATGGGGAGGGGTACACCTGAGACACAGAAAGGTGGCAATGTGTTTGTTTGCTTCAGTAATTTGTGGTGCCCTCAGGTTATCCCGTAACAGCAGCTGTCACTCTGCTGTACCAGGATCACTGATCATCTCTGGCCAGGCAGCAGAGGAGGCTGGGAAGAACAGATGACCTTTAAAGGTCTCTTCAAACCTGAACTATTCTGTGATTCTATGATAAGATGAATCTTTTCCAGCCTGTGGACTCCACATCTGTGCATAGGGCTTGTGTAACAGCCAGCCCTTGTTACTCAAGAGCACCAACATGGTATGAAATTATTGGCTTCAGATACTTTCCACGTCCCTAAGGGTGGGTAGACCTGTTAGATGTCAGCTGCATGGCTACATTTCTCTTAAGACTTCTGCCCATGTGGGGCCTGGAACGAACAGAAATGACATGTTCCCTGGCTTTATGCAGGCTGCTGCTGAGTTTGAAGGCACTTCTGCCAGCAGGGATTTCTGCTGTGTGCTGCTTGGCGGCCTGGCCTGTCTCACACAGAGATCAAGGCCTGGCAAAGACTCTACTTTTTTTTTTTTTTTTTTTTTTCTTCTGTGCATTGCTGAAATGCCACGTGGCTGAGGAGCAGCTGGAAGAGCCTTTCACCTGCATTCCTTGCTTGAGCAAAGCTGTTGCTAGACCTGGCAGTCTCTGATACTGATCATGAAAGTGTGAGCTTGTCTCCCACTTCCCAGTGCCCCCCCAGCCAGTCCATGTGTGACACAGCTGAGCAGGGAGGGTATCACACACTGGCTCACAAGCTGCATCAGCTGGAGATGCCTCACAGCTAAGGAAGCATCACCCAGGCTGCTCCTCTCCCCATCAGCAGCTTTTCCAGTTTGAGCGTCCCATCTTTTTACCCCGGATGCTGCCTGTGAGACCCCCAAGACAAGGCACTGTGCTGGTATCCACCCCAAACTCTGGCATTTGTCTACAAGGACTATCCCTGCTGCAACCAGGAAGAGTTTGCTGTCTTGTGAACATACAGATCCATCAGCTTGGCTGGGTAGGAGACACCAGGTGACATTGTAGCCTGTTTGAACCAGTTCTTAAAAATAACCTTCAGCCAAGCCTGCTGCCTTTTGCTTCTCTGCATCTGAGTGCACCTGAAAGCCCCTTCCTCCCATCCACCTCTGTCTAGACCCAGAAAGTTTTACTCCTGTGCCGTTCTCTCCTATGCATGCTCCTAGACCTGCCCATATCACTTATCAACAGCAGATCTCCACTCAGTGCATATCAGCTCTCACAAGGAGTGCTGAGAAAGGTGCACAGCAGTTTGGGTGAGAAAATTTTCTTCAGACATACCCAGGAGCTTTCTCGACAAAGAAAAACTTTGTGGAGGGGGGATGGGCCGGTGGGATGTGAATGGAAAGGTGGATGGGCAAGGAAGATGGTGTTTAGGAGCTCAGAAACTGTTGGGTTTGTGAGGGGTGCTTTCCATTAAGGGAACCAGAATGACATGACAGAATCGTAGAATCACGGGGTGGTTTGGGTTAAAGGGACCTTCAAGATCATCTCATTCCAAGCTCCCTGTCGTGGACAAGGAAACGTTCCACTGGATCAGGTTGCTCAAAGCTCCATACAGCCTGGCCTTGAATGCTGCCAGAAATGGGGCAGCTACGGCATCTTTGGGCAACCTGTGCCAGTGCCTCACCATCCTCACAGTGAACAATTTCTTCCTAATGATCTCCTTCATTTTAAAGCCATTCCCTCTTGTCCTATCACGACATGCCCTTGTGATATTTCCCTCTCCAGCTCTCCTGTAGGCTCCCGTTAGGTACTGGGACTATGAGATCTCCACAGAACCTTCTCTTCTCCTGGCTAACAACCCCGATTGTCTCAGCTTGTCTTCACAGGGCAGATGCTCCAGCCCTCTGATTATCTTCAGCACTGTCATCTTGGACCTGCTCCAACAGGTCCATGTCCTTCATATATTGGGGGTCCCAGACCTGGATGCAGCACTCCAGACAGGGTCTCACAAGCGAGGAGCAGAGGGGCAGGATGAGCACGTTTCTTTTGATGCAGCCCAGGACACAACTGGCTCTCTGTGCTGCGAGTGCACGCGGGGGTTTGGCACGGCACAGAGGGGCTCCACTGCCGCTTGGCAGCACAGTCCCGAGCCTGCCCCTCACACCAGGGAGAAGGGCAGAGGTCCGGCCGCGCTTCCCGGCTCCCCGCGGTACCGCACCTGCGGCCGGCGCCCGATCTCCCTCTGCAGGACGCGCCGCGCAGCGCCGGCTCCCCCCGCGTCCCCCGCGCCGCTCGGCGCCACCCCTGCCCTGTCCCCCCCCGCCCCGCTGCGCCTCCCCCGCCAGAACGGGGCAGGACCGTGACGGGCTCTCGCGTTCCCTCCGCCCGCAGCTCCGCAGCCGCTCCGGCTCCGGAGCACCGCAGGGAGCCGCGGCGGGGCACTGCCCGCCCAGGCACACTTTGCCAGTCGAGGCATCCGTATTCCCGTGCCCCGCGGTCCCTGTTTGTCATGTAGGGGAGGCTGCTGTGCTGCAGCCCAGGCACGTGTCCTTGCCCGGCTGCATTGACGTACTGGGTACGCGCGTGTGTCTGTTTGTGCATGACGTGCTGAGTGTGAGATCTGCGTGAGCCGGCTGCGTGGTGTGTGGCGTTTGCATGGTTTATGCTTGGGAAGGCAAAGAACAGCAATTTTTCATGAGCAAATATTTGCATATTTTCCACTCGTTCGAGCAGATAAAGCATTTCAATTCTCTGATGGATCCTCAGGAGAGCTAGGAGCATCTTCTTTTTTAAAGGTGTTTCCCTTGTTTGTATTCCCCTGTCTCTTTTCTCTGGAGGCCACCCCATTACAAAAATGGATTAACTGCTTCTTGCCCCCTCCACACACCCCCTTGTTCCACAGCCCTGTACAACAGCTGAAACATGGCCTGGACAGTTTTGCTGTTTCCTGCTCTGAGCTGCTGTGGTTCCCTGCTGATG
Organism: Lanius collurio; assembly: GCA_020086605.1. Lineage (NCBI taxonomy): Eukaryota > Metazoa > Chordata > Aves > Passeriformes > Laniidae > Lanius > Lanius collurio. The sequence continues at coordinate 6,007,448 of JACBWW010000005.1, forward strand.
ACAAATACAGAGGCTCCCTGACAACAGCTTCAAATGACTTTATGTGTGGGCTGTGTTGGTAACAGCCTGGAAACACACCATTGCTTCTCCACACTGGAGCCCCTCTGCCATCACCATTCACCATCCTTCCAGTTTTTCTTCTGAAGATTCACTGCAAAGCAGAAGGGTCACACTGAATGGGTCCACAGCTGACCCAGACCACCGTTGTGTGATTGGGTTTGGTGGGTGGGTATGTGTGTTTCTGGAGGGCCATGAGCAAGGTCCAAATGCCACCTCCCAGCCTGAGCCCGTGCCTGGGCTGTGTGCATTGAGGTGAATATGCTGCATTCTTGGTGTTTGTGCCTGGGCCAAGCGGTACCTGCAGATTGGGGTGGGTGTGCACCTGTGTGGGTGGCCCCGCATGGTCTCATGCACGCATATATCTGCTTGAACCCGTGCACGGCACGAATATGTCTGTGTGTTTATCCACATCCACGCAGTTGCATGTACACACACGCGCATTCATGCAATCATGCAATAAGCACTCATTTGCACGTGTGCACACAGCACATATCTGCTCTTGTGCTCTGACGTGTGCACACGAACTCTCTGACAGGATGGGTTCCCTGTGTCTCTATCATCCCATCTGTAATCGCACGTTTGCTGGGTAGAGGATTGCACAATGCTGCTGAAATCATTGCAGCCCTTTCTAGTCTTGCAGCTCAGATCACTACGTGACGAGAATGAAACCTTTTGTGCAACACAAGGCCTGATGGAGCCCTTATCTCTGTGTCTCTGCACCCAGAACAGAAAACCGCTTTTCCATATCTGACTGGAGCAAATCCCCCCTGAACGCATCCAGACTTTAATTTAGCCTCTGCACATGGTCCCCACGGCCTCTGGGTTGCCCAGAGTCAATCGCACCATCGTTAAGGAGAGGGATCACAAGGGCAGTCAGATTAATGCTATTACCACAGAGAACTCAAGGGATTCACCAACAGGGAGACAGTGCTGAGGAAAGAGCAGGGGTCAGGAGGCAGTGACCTCCTGACCATCATTCCAAATGCCTGTTCCTATGAAAAACAGCCTGTAAATCAGTGATGATAGTTTGAAGAATTCTGTGGCATTTGTTTTCTCGTCATGAATTTTGGACAAGAAATACCTTTTCTTTTCCCTCCTCCAGCCTTATTTTCTGCTCATCTCCATTTTTTATTTCCCTAATTTGTCACTGCAAAATAGTGTACAGCCTAGGGGGAGGCAAAGAAAACACAAGACAGAAAAATATTATGCTTGTCTTTTTTCTTTTAAACCCCTATTTAACCTAAAGATCTCCATTGTTTTGCAGATCTCCCTGGAACATATTTTCTTTGCCCCAGCAGGCTGCCCTGTAGAGCTGCCTTGGTGGGAGTTCAGATTCCATGTGTCAAAATGATGTGTCTTTGGCACACTGGCTTGGTGCTGGTATTGCAGTGCTTGGGCTCTTAAGGGATGATGGTATTTTAAGAAGCCAACAAGTTGAAGGAGTTTCTTGAATGGTGATTTGCAGCAGATGGAGCTGCAAAGGCGTGTGAAATGAAGTCTCAGCTCAGTTAGGTGGTGAAGGAGACTTTCTGTTAAGTGTGTTGGCAACTGGGGAACTTCCCCCATCTCCTCGTGGCAGCTGGGCAGCCACTCCATGGATAAGGAAACGTATCCTATATCTGCCCCCCACCCACCTGAGCTGCTTCCCGCAAGGTCCTTTGTCCCAGTTACATGCCTTCTTCAGTACCTGGTCATCAACCATGAAGAGAGCTACAAGCTCCTCAGATAATACAATTTCTGCTCTGTCCTACAGGGATTGTTCTGCCAAGGGGGTCAAGCACTCACCCGGCTCTGCTCTTCTCTGCAAGAGGAGCAACACAGACCAGAGTTTAAAGTGCTGTGTTGTCCATCTAACTGACCATTTGGTAGTGAGTCCTTTTAATCTTTCTACCACTTGTTTCCGCTTATAGAGGCAGAAGCTTTGGCAGTCCATCCTCATTCTGCCAGGATTTCTTGGTTGTGTTTCATCCAGTAGATGTTGTGGGAGCTCCCCAAGAAACTAAAACAGAGGCTTTTTTTAGTCCAACAGACTGTATCCCACGCCCATGCATAGTTTGGCTGTTTTTCTGACTGGCGCCCACAGTGTGGGAAGCTGATGCATCATTGAAGAAGGAAAAGATGTAAAGAGATAGCAGAAGACAGAAACCGGCTACCAAGCACTTTCTTTTCCCTGTGAGTTGGGCCTGCACTCCTGGGTGTCTGACTGCCCATGCTCAGGGAAGCACTGTAAGGGCAGCTAAGCAGTTCCTGTGTGGTATGGCAGGCAGATCAGCTCCTGAGGCTGAGCCTGCAGGCGTGGGCAGCTTGGCACCCATGTCCCAGGCTTAAAGAGGAAACATGAGGATGTAGGATTCCAGGGGACAATCTTTGTCACAGAGGTGATGGCAGTACCAGTGGCTGAGAGCACAGCTGAATGTCTTTTGTTTGGTTGTGTCTGCAGTCCCTGCTCACCCTTTCTCTGCTCTCTAAGCTGGCTAGGAGATGTCTTTTCACCTGACACCCTGTGACAGTCCTTTTCCAAACTCAGGTACCCTGCACTGAAGGTCTCCTGATGCATGCCAAGCCTTCAGGTCTTCTCACATTGCCTTTGTGTGACCTTGACTCTTGCTTCCTCATAAAGTGGTTCTGTTCCCACGAGCCTCAGCTGCTGCAGCTTGTTCTGCTTCCCTGTCCAGGGCTTTTGGCTTCTGTCCCAGCACACCCAACCCCATGCCTCCCCTTTCCTTCTCTTACTTTCTCTCAAGTGACCTGTGAGGCATCTTTCCATTGCCCAGCCAGTTCTCATAACTGACCTTCCACAGGTTGCCTCCTGCAATATCTCCTGACATCAGGGAGGTATGTGTACTTCTGGTGGGTCCCTCCTTCCCATTTCTCAGAATTGTTTGTGGAGAAAATTGCTTGAAAGGGCTGTGGTATGAGGGTCATTTCAGTGCCTGTAGCTTAGCAATAGCATTCATGGAGAAGTTAAAAGTATGGGGACAGACATTTTAGCAGAGCTGCAGGAATGAAGCCAAAGTGGAGAGGAAGACCTTCATCCCACCCACCCTTGTACAGTGGTGCTCTTCCAGCCTGGTCACTCAGACGGGCCCACCCACAACTTCCCTCCAAAAGCCAATGTGCAGGAGCAAGCACTCATCCAACTCCACAGCAGCCTGTTTGCTCTCCAACTCTTATCCAAGCATTCACATCCTCACTTAAACATCCTGCAACTGCATAAACACACTCCCTCATCTGTGTTTGTATACACTTACACACATGTATATCCCCTTGGGTACCCCTGCACACATGTGCACACCCCCCACAGATTAGCATCAGCACCCAAGACTGGCACAAGTCTCCCACCAGACCTGACTCCTGGGTCTCTGATCCTCTTCAGCCATTTCCACATTCTAGGGAAGGAAGTTTTGCCTACAACTACCTTTGTGCACATGAAGACACGTAGTTTCTTCGCCATCCTGAGCCAAATACTCTACCTCTTTCCACAGGATAAATTAGTTTGTAGTATTGCCCAAACTCTTTACAACCACAGCTCTTACATGCTGGAGATCCCCTGACCTCCGTCTGCTTCTGGGCCCCATCCTGTACTGATAGATGCCTTGATCTCCTGTATCAGCCAAACATGACTCCATAGAGGGGTTGGCTCAACTCAAAGACATGATGTATTCTCAGGAGAGCCAAACCAACAGCATCCCTTCCCCTAAACACACAGAACAGTTTTGCCCACCTGGCCTTCCAAGCCCAAAGGCTTTTTGGTTTTTTACTGTAAAGCTTAAGGAGAGGAAAAGAAATGCTGCTTCTGACTCATGTCTCACTGTCTTCTTCTCTACCCCTGTTATATCTCCCACCAGGGTGCAGAGGCACAAAGAAAACCCTGCAGAATGTGAGGTACAGGAAAGAAATGTTCCGTTTTTAACTCCCAGGTAAGTCTCGTCGTTCTGCCCAGAATCCATAAGAGCCCTGAAAAGAAAGAGGAGGTTTTGAGCAGTCAGTGGTCTCCAGCCACGACTAGCATGTGCAGGAAATTTGTCCCAAGACTTCTTGAAGAACTAGAGAGGGCCAGCCATGCATGCAACTGGCTGGTATGTCTTTGCTGCAGACACTTCTCCTTCCTGTTCATCTTCTAAGGTAAACCTCTTCTCATGTTTATGAGGAGGATATTCAAGGCACTGCATTGCCTACATGTGTCATTTGCCATTTGGGGACTTCCTGGAGGTGCCACTATCCGATGGCAGCCTATGCCCTCCACAGCTGGGTCATCTAAGGGCAGATCATCAGTCTAGGGATGACCTTGCTCTCTCTGTACTGTCAGTGCCCATCACCTCTTCAGCTCCCCCTAAATGCAGTCTGCTCTTCACCTGGTGTTGCCAGATGAAAAATTGTTTTCTCCCGGTGGCTAACACAACATTTATTCTTCAAAAGCCACTGGCCTATGAACTGCACAATGCTTATTCTGTAGAAAGAAGAACTGGAAAACAACCAGCCCAGCTGTGCCAACTTTTACCAGTTCACTAAGCAGTCAGGTATGACTCTGGGGTCACCAGCCACCAGGAACCACCAAATAGACTCCCAGGACAGAAGAACATATGTGTAAAGGAGAGGGAAATTATGTTAATGATTTCAGGGAAATGATTACCATATGTATGTTTATGCTGGGAAAATCAATGAGCACGTATGTAAAATATAGGATATAAATGGGAGCTTTTTCTGTACTCAGCATGCATGATATTTTGGAGGAGATATCCCCTCATGCATCCAGCCAAATAAAGAATGCCTGCTTCTTAATGCTATGTTAGTGTTAAGGAGGTTTTATTTTTAACAATTTCTGGTAACACTGGTACTGCACAAACCTCAGGTGTCCTTTCCAAAGCCAAGAACAACGCCTTGCTTTTCCCACAAGATCATGGAGCCCTATTGATTTTAAGCAGACTCCTGGACTTTAATATTCCCTTGTATCCATGTCTCCCATTTCTTTTGAAAGCAGAGAAGGTGAAGGGGATCCCATGTCCCAATGTCTCTTTCCCCTGCACCACCCCTTTCATCATAAATAACTGACACGCAACTTGTTGCTCTTTTCGCATCCCGCTGGCTCCTCAGGGAGTGGTTTTTGCTCATTGCTTTTTCCTTCTCCACTGCTTAGAGGATGCTCCTGCCTGTCATTTCCATTCTGGGTGATCTTGCTGATCTCACCCTCTTCCCTTTCATCATCAATCTTCTCTGGGGGGCATGCTGGCACCTCTTGGCTCTGGACTCGGCGGGACGGCCTGAAGATGGCCCTGCGGAAGCCCTGCTTGAAGCGGTAGGAGAGGAAGCCATAGATGATGGGATTGGCGCAGCTGTTGGCATACGGCAGCACCACTACGAGGAAGTAGACTCCAAAGAGGGATGGCTCCTCTGGCAGTGGGCAGACAACATTGATTATGTTGAGGACGTAGAAGGGGAGCCAACAAAGGACGAAGACAGCCACCACAGTCACCACCATGCGGGTCACTCTGCGCTCTGAAAGCTTGTGCTTGGAGGACAGAGCCCTCACCCGCCTGCCAGAGGAGCGAACCTTCACAACGATCAGGAGATAGCAGAGACAAATCACCAGCAGTGGTCCGAAGAAGCCCAGGGTAGCAGTGTAGACGATGAAGCCAGCTCTCCATACCGAGGCAGGCTCTGGCCACTGGATGTGGCATGTACTCATCCCTAAAGGGACATCTGAGAAGACGACCACGGGCAGCACCACTATGGAAGACAGCACCCACACGGTTGCACTCACTGCCTTGGCCACCCGCGCTGTCCTCCATTTGGAAGACTTCCCTGGGTGGACCACAGCCAGGTAGCGATCAACACTCATCACTGTCAGGCAGAAGATGCTGGTGAACTGGTTGATGGCATCCACAGCCATCACGAGGCGGCACATGAAAGAACCAAATGGCCAGTAGGACAGGGCATTTTGCGCAGCCAGGAATGGCAGGCCCAGCATGAAGAGCTCATCAGCCAGGGCCAGGTTCAAGATGTAGACATTGGTCACCGACTCGCTCACGGAGTGCCGCAGGACCACATAAATGACCAGGGAATTCCCAGCCAGCCCCACCACACAGACAATGAGGTAGACCACGGGGATGAGGACACCGCTGACAACTACACCAGGGCTGATGGTGGAGGAGCTGTTGGGGGTGGTGAAGCCTGTCCAGCCACTGGAGACATTCCCCTCCTCCAACACTGCCGGTGTGGGGAGGCTAAAAGCAGGGGTGTCCATAGCAGAGGCAGGGAAGAGGGCAGGGGGCAGTGTCCTTGCAGGATCAGTTAGCAATCTGGAGCTGAGAGGAGGAGAAAAAAAAGATTGATACTGGGGGCATGACAGCTGAAAAAGCCACAGGTAAGATCACCACATTAACTGTGTGTTAGGTATGGGCAGGCATGGGAATTCAAGGGGAGATTGTGGACACTAACAGATGCTGGAAAATCTAGGACAATATCAAACTCATCTAGCCCTGCAAGATACAGTGAAGACAGAGGGACAAACAGGGAGATGGTTCAATGTGGGCCTCTCCTCTAGGGAAAGATCCTCTGGGGAAAGAACAACAGACTAGGATAAGGACAGGGGAAATTTTCATTGTCTGCTAATGGAGCCAATACTGAAGACATGGTCACCAGGGGTCTGGTTCCTATTTATGAGTGGCAGGTGCTTTACAAACAAAAGAGGGAAAAGCATACAGTGACAAAGTGCCTTTCCAACTCTGACTTTCATATTCTCTGAATATTTATTCTCCTGCTTGCTGAAGTTTTTTTCAACTGACCATGTTATTGCTAGTCCAATAACAGAAAGAAAAGCACTTTCAATCCAAGCAGAGGGGCTGAGCTCAGCACCTGAGCTGAAGGGCAGTTGGTTTGTGTTATGCCAGTTTGAGAGTAAAGATTACTTGGGATACACCAAGAGGGATCGGTCCAGATCCCTCTTGTCTCTTTTCTCTTGTCTCCCCACCATTCTGTCCCTCTCCTTCTGCACCCTGCAACACACTGCTAATGGTAGAGGCTCTGCCTGCCCCACCTGTTTGCATCACCAAAGCAGTGTTCCAGCCTTCCTAACCTGAGGTGCCCAATTGCTCCTCACGTCAGGGTTTGGCATGGAAACAGCACTTGGCTCACTCAGAGAGAGCCTTGAGCAAACAAGCTCTCCTTTCACCACCAGCTTGCTGCTGACACGGGGTGAGGAGCTGCAGAGAGAAAAGAGACAGTTAAGGGACAGATGTGCCTTTTGTCAGGGCTCCATATATGAAATACAGAGCCCAGCACATACTATGGACCAGAGACACCCTGGAAAACCTAATGAAGGAGGGATTTTTGTTTCTTTCAGGATTACTCCAGATCTGGAAATCATTTCTGGAAGTGTGGACTGACAAGGCCATCCTGCTGATGAATTAGGTCCTTGGAAAGGAGGATGACTTGGTGGAAGTGAGTGGGGACCCTGAGGCTCACCTTTATTCATCTTAACAAATCTCTTAGAGCCCTGAAGCTCTATTTCTATTGAATTAAAACTGGGGATGTCAAAGGAAAGGACTCCCAACTTTAATACTTTCAGGATGCCAGAAACACTCCAGAGACTTTTCTCCCAGATACGATTCTCTGTAGCATCACAATTTTCTCCACAAATGTCTAACATTACAGTGTTTGGGTTTTTTTTTTTTTTTTTTGGTTGGTTGGGGTTTTGTTATTTGTTTGTTTGTTTGTTTTGTAGATGCCATTACAAGTTCTGGAAACCCTAGGGGAGACCTGAGCTTTAGATGGAGTCCTTGGACACCACACAGGTAAACCCAACAGACTTCACAGATATATAAAATTTTATGCTGAAGGAACCTCATCTGATAGGCCTCATAAAAACACAGTTGAGCAACTATGTCTTAAGGCCATTTCTCCAGGCTATTGTGTAAGTGTTTCTTGATTTAGAGCACTTGAGCTTTGAAGGATTGGGATTGTTTAGATTTTCTTAATTTTCAGGTGCCTTGGGCTGTGACACACTGTCCTGATAGAAGACCATCTCGGGGTCCTGCAGCACTGGGTTGTCCCACACATATTGACTGGCTGCAGTGAGTAAGCAGAGCAGGAAGTGATTTGAAACTCTACGTTCAAGAATTTTTCCTCTGATATCTTTTCCAATTCTGTTCTAGTGACACAAATCACTTGTTGGAGAAAAGTGGAAGGCAATGCCCGCTCCAGGGACAAAGATGCCTACAAAAGGTGGCAGAGGCCATAACAGTATGTTCGTAAAGGGATGATCCTCTAAAAAGTGAAGACATATATGGGAATCTCTTTGGATGTTCCTCCTGCTTGCAAAGGAATTTAAAGGAAAAAAAGGCCAAACATTTGGAGCCTTACAAGTATCAAATATGGATGCAGATACTCCTGCTGGGGCAGAATAGCATTTGGAGAAGCATCTGGGGTCCACACCTCAAAGCCGGATGTTCAGGCTGTTGTTTAGCAATACAGTAAATACAGCTTCAGGTTAGCTTCAGAAGCCCTATCAAAAATGCTAAGGCATGCAACAAAAAGCATGGATTTCCTCTAAACTCATTTTCCTGCTCAGGCAGCTGCAGGGGAAAATCTTGATCTTTAAGTAGGTATGGTCTGTTGCTGCCATTCTAACTTTGTCAAGTACCATGTACCAGCTCAAATGCCATGTCACACATTTTGGCTATTTTGGCAGAAAAAACACTGGACACCGGTGCTTCATCTAGTTAGGATCCACTCTGCTGGTTGCTTTGGCAGCACATGCATAGGTAGGAGTTGGTGAGCAACACCGGCCTCAGACTGATGGTGTGTTGGCATCCACTTGGATCTGCTCCTGATGTGGACAGCACCTGTTGCAAGAGGCTTGGGATCCTCTAACAGGTGCTACCAGAATATGCCTTGTTCATGCAGCTGGAGAACAGGAAGAAGGCAGAGAGGTAGGAAGAGATGGGAAATTGACACTACTGCTTTCCTTAGGGAAAAAATATATAAATATATATATTTCTGCATTGAATGAGAGGAGGAGGTGGATGCTGAAAGCTGAGCCCAGACCTGGTAACAAACCATGAATAGCAGCTGGGAGGGATAACACAGCCAAATAATCTGCAGCCCCTCATGACCCACTCCCCTGCTGTCCCCCGTGCTTCCCGTGGCCCTGCTCCAGCTCAGGACTCTCCCGTCTCACCTCGGGGTTGAGCTCTCTCGCAGGCACCAGGCTGGACTGGCAGAGTTGGAGGGTCGGGAGTAGGGGAGGTGGGTGGTCGGCAGGTTTTCTTCTCTGGAACTGCAGACTTAACTTCTGCATGGACTCATGCCCGAGGGAGACATCTGGGAAGGGCGGGCAGAGCCGCCGGGTACTTACATGTCGGCGGGATGTGCATTTTCCTCCGCTTCACCGGGAGAATCCGTGCCATGCTTATCCCCTTCCCCTCTCCTAAACGCAACAGAGCGAAGCGCTCCCGGAGGGAGCGAGCCCCGCCGAGCGCTACCGGAGGCGCAGGTCCTTCTTCCCGGACTTGCCCATCGCCCCCGCCGCGCCTGGCGTGGGAAGGGGCCACGGAGCGGGCGAGGGGATGTGCGGCCCCTCAGCCCCACGCCCGTGGGTCTCCCCCCCACGCAGCCCCCAGCATCGGCTGGGCTCGGGCAGAGGGAGCGGAGCGCCGGTACCGGGGGACGGGTGCCGGCAGCCAATGGGCGCCACGCACGGAAACACCGGCAGGAGAAGGAGGGGATGGACGACAGGGCAGGAGAACGAAGAACAGCGGGGGGAGATATCGGGATGGAGAATAAAAGGGGGAGAGGGAGGCGCAAGGAGATGGGCAGAGGGATAAGGGGAGCGCAGAAGAGGGGAGGATGAAGGAATGAGGAGCGCGGTAAAAGAAGCTGAAGACAGTGGAGGGGAGAGGGAGAGGAAGAAGAGAGGGATGCAGAGAGCAGCTGTGTGATGGGAGAGTGGGCGGAGGGGGCGACTCGGCTCGGCTCCCCTGGGCGGGAACCCAGGAGACCGGGCCCCTGTTCCAAGGGTCTTGCAGGCAGGACTGGCGCTGCTCGGAGCTGCAGGGACACAGCAAAACCTTCTGGCTGGCAGAGTGCTCAGAAATTGGCGTGGATGTTGAGCACACCAAACCCTTCTCCGTTCTGTTCTGCCCTACAAGCACCTCCAGACGGATGGAGATGCGGGCAGATGGGCAGATAGCAGACTGTCTGTTCCAACACTTTCCCCTCCCTGGCTTCACACGTGACTCTTGTCTTTTGCACCTTCATTGGGAAAATGAGGCAGTTTAACAGCCCCAAACTCTCCTAACAGATTTCATCTGTGCTAGAAGTCATAGAACTAGAAGAAATGGATCTAAGAGAGAAATTCATCTCCTTTGTGCAAGCAGTTCTCCCAGGAAGGACATGAGGATTTCCCCATCCCATTCCCAGCACAAAGGGCTTCCCTGTCACCCTCAGCCCCTTTCCTGTCCTGCAGCCAACATCAGTAACTCCTTGTGCTGGGCATCACCCAGTTCTTGACATCTGGCACTGCTATTGTGAGCATTTAAGCCTCTAGGGCAAATTCTTGCTTTAACAAAAGAAGACGGAAAATCTCTTCCAGCACAACATAGCCAGGGTCTAAAATCTGGCATTCCAAACCTACTTGAGCAACTTTATGTGCAGCCAGTGCTGCTCAAAGGTGAAATGATGAAGGCAGTACAGGACTTCAAAGCTGTCAGGCCTCTTTAGGCTAGAACTTGGCCACAACGCTGTCTGGGGACACACAAGAGAGAGGGGGCCTCATTGGGGAAGGAATGGCATTGGTAGCACCCAGAGGTTTTTCTTTACCATGGCAAGGCAGGTGTCTGTAGCACCATGCAGAAGTCCCTGAGATCGTTTTTTAGAAGGAACAGAGCCACACAACAGCAGAGTTCTACCCAGGCCTGCTAACCCTTGCAGGACTTGTTAGCATAAGCACAGTCATAGGATCACAAATTCCCGGTCTCCAGATCACTTCCTCAGTGCTCTGAGTCGTGCCCCATTCTCTGCCTCAGCTCCAGTGGGGGGGTTGTGCAAACAGTGGGATTTGTGCTTAGATTGGTGTTAGGAGGAGAGCTCAGCCTGTGCACCTCCACAGGTAGGCAGGTACATGAATTTCATTTCATACACATGGTAGACATTGGTGTATGTGATAGGGGATGGGGCAGACTGAAAAGGTAAAAGCCAATGCTTGAAAACTGGAGAGAAGTAATAAACCACTGGGAATATATAGTTTTGAGTCATGCTTCGGATATTTGAAGGAGATTAGATCCCATTTTCAAGTGCTTTTTGTCCCTTACCCTTTCACAGGCATCTGCCCATACCAGAGGCTTCAGTTTTGCTCTTCTGCGCTTAGGTTGACATAATTTACATTACCTTTGGATGGGGCCTGGGCAACTCATCCAGCAGCCCACGTGCAGTGCAGATATTTGTGGAACTCCCTGCCACAGGATGCCAGCCAGGGCTGCTCTGAACTCTATCAGTAGGTAATGAGTCACATCACTGAATGAACTGCCTTATTCAGAGCTGACCATGAATTGAAATTGCAGGAATTTCCCTGGCAGCAGGGTACCTTGGGGGCTTCACTGTGGCTGGTTGTACTTGGCATTAGGAATGCACCTCCTCAGTGCCCAAACTAGCCTTTGAAGCTCACAAGTGTTGCTGCATCCAGGAACAGCAATCTGCCTCAACTCCATAGTTTCTCTATGCCCTCGTAGGACTGCAGGATTTTGCAGTGCCAATCATCACACCCTGAGCCCTCCTCTCTCCTGCAAGTAGTGGCAGTGGCAGCCACCCTGTAACACTTACTCTCAAGTCCCTGCAATGCATCAGGAAAGCAGGTGCTCACAGCTGCCAGATCCATAGCACCGCTGGGACCACTCTCTTCAGCTTAATTTTAGAGTCTTGGAGGCGATTTGTCTGGACTGGTGACTCATCCCTCCCTCTTTAATTTTTTTCCCTGCCCTCCCCCTTCCTATTCTCACTCTGCCTGTGTCTGGCAGTGTGAGCGAGTGCCACAGCTTAGGAGGATTAATGCAGCAATGTTTTGGTGAAAGGATGTCCCCAGCAAGCTGCAGGGGCAGTCCCCACAGAGAGGTGTCTGGGTCCAGATGTCCCCTCCCAAAGCCTGCATCCCATCCTCTGTGTGGCATGGAGGGGAGACAACTTCTCCTTTGAACACATGGAGACTGAGAAGAGGAAAGGCAAAAGGAATGAACGCAGGGGGCTCAGCTGAGAACTTAGCAGGATGAACTTAGATCTTGGAGGATGAATCAGGCCTGGTCTCATCATCCTACAGCAGCTGGGGCTCACCAGGCTGCGTGTGGTGCTGCCTGGGTTGTCACTGCTGAAGCAGTGGCACAGCTGGGAGGTGCCTCCAGCCCAGCCATCCCATTGCTCATGGCCTCAGGGCTGTGTCCTCCCCGAGATGCAACACATCACGGACATGACAAGAATGTACAGTCTGTTTATTGGGTCTTATTCACTACCTTGTAACCTCAGGGGCCCAGGAGGAAGGGAAGGGGCAGGTGGGCAGGCGAGGTGAGAGCGGCGACAATGTGCAAACAGACAAACCAGTGCTACAGTCCCACAGCAGTCTTTCAAGCCAGCAGAAGTAAAAAGCAATGACCGCACCAAGGTGCTGAGCTCCGGGTTGCTGGAGCCTTCACTCTCCTGTGTGCTGGGCAGCACCTGGCATCAGGATGAGGCCGGGATCTATAGCCAAAAACAGGACAGACCTCATAATACCAGCTCAACTACATTCCTGCTGTCCCTCCCTCTGCTCTGGTGATGGTGGATATCTGAAGGGACAGGGTCCAAACTAGCAAGCTCTCACTCTTCTCTCTCACCAGGATGTGACCAGCTCTGCCTCTTATCCTGAATCCTGTCTCCCCCCTCTGCTGCTTTGTACTGAAGTGGAGGCAGGTAGGGATAATATGAGAAGTAAAGGAGTCCTGGAGGAGAAGCTGCTGCTTGCCAATGACCAATACAAAAAACCCCTTGAGGTGAGCAGGGTAAGAGGAAGGTAAGAGGAAGGGCCTTCCTCGGTAAGAGGAAGGGCCACTAGGCAACTGCCATGAATAGGAAGAGCTTTATTTTCTATAGGCAAAGGCTATGGCTTCATAGCTTTCAGAGCAGGTCATCCCCAGGGCAGCCTGGATGTAGTTCCCTCTGTAGCAGAAGCTGACAGTCAGTTCTTTTCTGTGAGGGCACATGTGGAAAATCCTAGGCTGCCCCACATCAAGAGATGGGAACAAACTTGCCCACAGTCAAGCAGAAGGGAGGACGAAGCTGATCCTGGGTTTATCAAACCATGTCCTGTCCTTTCCCCAAGCAGGGTCTGCTGTCTCCCTCGCTCTCTTTGAAGGTGACTCATTCCAACAGGCTCACCAGGAACACAGTGGCCCTGACCATCTGGGTTCAGGAGCAGGAAAGCACCCCTGGTGTCACTCCAGGGATCCCTGTCAGACTTACTTGCTCAGAGGAGGCTGCATGCCCGTTTCTTTGTCCGGGTGGGCTGCGGGCACAGGACTGCTCGGATGGCCTCATCAAACACCGTCTTGAGGCCGCGCTGCGTCAAAGCCGAGCACTCGAGGTATTTCACAGAGTCTGTTGGGAGGAAAGCAGGTGCTGCAGTGGGGGATAGGCAGTGGGGATAGCCAGGTCTCTGCTGCTTGTGCTAGAAAGCAAGGCACCTGGCTTTTGCCTGAGCTGAATAAACACATCCCAGGTGATCAAAGACATTACACATTGTCAGGACACAATTCACTCACTCAGATGGTCTTGACTTCAGGGCAAAGCATGCCAGCTGCACTAGACCAAGGTTTGCCTATTGGCTACCCATGTAGCCACAGTGGAGCCATTGTGTGAGGCTGACTGTGTCATCCCGGCCAGAGACTCCCTCTGCTGAACTCCTTCTTGAAAACTCCCTTAAGCCGTGTTTCTCACCCTCTCTCCTACTTCTGTGTGCCACATCTGAGAAGATCTGAATGGCAGGGTGAGACACCCATACCTGCGATTGCACATATAAGCCCCAGCAGACAGGGGCAGGGACAGGAAACTGCAGTTGCAACGCTTCCTGACAGAGGTTAAAAACCTCTCTTCTGCCTCTCTCCGGATATGGAGGAGTGGCCTCTGCCCACAGTGCAGCTGTGGCTTTCACAGAAGAAATATTGTCCCAGATAGAAGTAGCAGAGTAACAGGGGAGCAATGTGAAAGTGTGTAGATGTGTGTCTATGTGAAGGCTGGTGACCAGAGAGAGGCAGAAAACAGAGGGCTGAGGGGTTGAGTCTTCCTCAAGGAGCAGATCTCCTTCCTGAGTCTCCTGAAGTGCCTTTTGTCTCATGACCCTGGATGTGTCTCCTCATGTCCCTCAGGGATACCACTGTGAGAAAGCCTTGTTAAATTGAGGGGAAGCCCTTTTCTGCTGCCTCTCTCCTTTCGGTAGGTCCAAGATGATTCCCCAAACACATACCTATTTCCTTGGCCAAAGCAAGACCCTGAGGATACGTTATGGGGGATAGCTTCTTCTCCTTCAGCTTCTCAATGGTGTCCTTGTCATCACGGAGATCCAGCTTTGTGCCCACGAGGATGATGGGAGTGCTTGGACAGTGGTGCCGCACCTCGGGGAACCACTAGCAATGGAGCAAAATGCCAAAGATGTGAGAAGACACACGTATGGGCATCCACATGGGAAAACAAAGAGGCAGTCCTGAAAAAAATGTAAGCAAGGTAGCTAACAGCCTGTCCCTTCTCACATCCATTGCTGGGCACATTGTTAGCCCAGGCCAACTCCTGTTGCTGGGTCCTCAGGCAAAATCCCTGACATGGAGCTTAGATTTTGTTAAGATAAAGCAACAAGCTGCTCTCTGTTCTTCATCCTCCAACCCAGGAAAGAACCTTAAAGTGGTAGGAAGGAAACACTTTTGTACTCTTCTTTATCAATCTCTCCCTTCTTCCCTCACTTCCCATCTAAAAGCTGTGGGTACTTGTTTCTTATACCCCATGGACTAGTCCTGCGTGTCTGTGCATCGACAGTCTTGGCTGGAAGATGCCGTCAGAATGTACATCTGTGATCTGACAGCACAATAACCCAGAAAGATCAATTAGGCCCATTAGTAGAGTTGGCTACCTTCTTCAAAATGAACCAAAAAAGGCATCGGAAGGAGGCTTCTGACTAACAGAAAAGACATATGGTCTCCTGAACCTAGATGTCCTAGTGGTAGTCTCCGCCCATAGTCACTGTTCTTGCAAGACCAGCACTAATCACAGCCCCCTCATCCCCTGGTGGACCAGGATACCCTGTCTCACCTTAGCACGGACGTTTTCGTAAGATGCTGGGCTGACAAGGGAGAAGCAGATCAGGAAGACATCCTGTAGGCATACAACCATGGTGCAGAGTTAGGATGAGATGGCATGATGAAGCAGGGAGGGGAGGGAAGATCTGTGTGGGCAACAACCTCCAGCTGCAGCAGGGGGTTGTGCTTGGGAAAGCTTTCTCTATAATATGAAAGTCCTGACTGCTGCTTCTTGCCTCTGGTGGACAGAAGGATCTCTGTCCCCTGAGTCATTGTAACCATAGCCACCATTATCAGAAGAGCCAAATGGTCAACTCTGAGGATGGGGTTTTTGCGGTTGGCACACTCATCCTCATGGGAAATGGCCTGACAGCTTCCTGCTCATTCTTCATGGAACACCAGAGAGCTTTCAGGCCAATTTTGCCTACAGTTGAGACAGACCTAGTTTCAGCCCAAAAAAGTACACACACAGGCCTCAAAGAACGTAGAGTTTTGGCTCTACAGATAAGCGATTCTCCTGGGCATGGCAGAATTCAGATTTCCTTTAAAATCGGACCAAACAAAACCAAACCAATATCAGCTCATCAAGGTTATATCTATTTCATCCAGCTTCACCTAGCTGGAGTAGTGGTGCCAGACCCTGCCTATCCATTTCCATACTTCTACAACTATCAGAGACAAAAGCCTTGGAGAAACATTCCTCCACCTGTCCTTAGGAAATGTCCCAGTGTGGATGCAAGCATCTTGTTGAGAAATAGACCTGATTGCACTGACTGCATGCAAAATCACCAGGTGTCTGATTTTTAGGTGGCTGAATCTAGCCCAAACAAATAACTTTTAATCAATTCCTCACCTTTTTGATTGCAGTGGCAACCTTCAGACCAATGTCTGATGCAGCAAGGTCTTTCTGAACTTGCCAAAAGACTGCTTGAAACAACATTCTCCAGGGAAGGTGATCCTTAAACCCTGAAATCACTCTGTCAGTGTGGTGAAAAACTGGTGAACACAGTATCTGAGGCACCCATTTGTTCTGCTAGAGGCACCAGCAGATCAAACACATGCCCACACATCAGATCTCTTTTAAAAGGCAGAAGTCAGAAGAGTGGGGTTCACAGAAATGTGACAAGCTCCTGCCTCAGCTCTTAAATTCCATGAACCACCTTAACTTTACAAAAGGAAGGTTTTTTACCAGGGCTGTGTAAAGCATCTGCCCCACACAAAGTCAGTGTCAGCTGGGCTCAAAAGTGTCTTTGAATGTTACATTCTCTTGCTCAGTTATACCAGTAATGGGAGTTCAGATAAAGGCTCCAAAATATCCTTAGATGTCTTTTAACTTTTCGATTTCAAGGTAGTTGTATATCAACAGAGATATTCTCAGAAAACGGCAGAGAGCACCAGTAACAATCCTGTCACTGTTTCAAGGCACACCTTGAGTTTTGCAGTGAGGGGTGGAGGTGTAGCTGAGGGAGGAGGGGAGGAGGGGCATGAAGTGTGACCCACCGTCTGCGGGTAAGAGAGTGGCCTCAGCCTGTCATAATCCTCTTGTCCAGCAGTATCCCAAAGTCCCAGATTTACAGGCTTGCTGTCAACCATCACGTTGGCAGAATAGTTATCAAACCTGAAATTCAGAGACATAGGCCATGGCTCAAACAGGAGAAGAGGAAGCCCTTCCAGTAGTGTAGGTGCATCCAGGAGCAAAGAGTGGTCATTCCTCTTCTCACCTCACCTGGGTGACATTGGCTTTTCGTGGAATTTCCACTCAGCATCAACCTCCTCCCCATCAATCAGCTATCCTGGACAGGTGCCTGGCTGCAGCTCCACCTTTGATACCTTGCGTGCAGGTCCACAAACCCTTCTCTTTTCCCATTTTTTCCCCCAATGTCCTTCCCACAACTGCATCTGCTCTAGAGCCAAGCCTCTGTCTTTCTTCTGTGTTCTAAGACCTAGTTTTATTCTTAGAAGTAAAGAAGAATCCCTGTCTCTGTAGTTTGCTTCACTCCTCAACAGCCCTTCTGGAACTGAGGACAATGTGTCCCCTTACTCTTTGACAACTCAGCTCGATATATTTTACGACAAGTGTCAGGATTGCATACTTAGAAGTAAAGTCTTGATAGAAAAATGGTTAATAAAGCAATAGAGAAGTTCCTACCCTCATCCTAGAAAATTTTATTTCCTGGTCCTTCTGGTACTTTTTTTCCAGACTAAGGGAAACCAGTGATCGGGAGGGACCAACACAAAGGTCTTGTGAATGTGTTCATGGCACATGCACATTGGAAGGGACACGATTTAGCAGTGGACTTGGCAGTGCTAGGCTAGTGGTAGGCTAGGCTAATGATCTCAGAGGTCTTTTCCAACCAATTCTACAATTCTGCTCCATGCAGAATCTATGACTGCTCCAATGACAGCAAGTGTCTCGGACAAGGAAGGAAGTGGGGTCCCATGTCCATCTACCTGCCTTCTCTTGGGTCTGACCCAGTTGTTGCAGCCTAGTGCCTGTTTGTCTTGGCTGGCAGGATCTCACCTGCTACTTGTATACTTAACAAGCAGACAGACCTTGAGTTGACTTGAATCTTTCAAATGTCCCATTTATACCAAGGTTTTACAAGGTTGCTTCTGGCGAAAGGTGACAGATCCAAAGTTAGAGACTCCTTCACTGGTTTGGCAGACCTTCCTCTGTTTGGCATAGAGATTGTGACCCATGGAGTGTACGAGGGATCACTGCACCTCTTCACAACCTGCTTTTCATGTCTCCCACCCACTCCAGGACCTGCTTATGTGTTACTCACACAGTGGGGATGTATTCTCCCGGGAAGGCATTGGTTGTATAGCTGATAAGGAGACAGGTTTTTCCCACAGCCCTGGAAGAGAAAGAAAACAATAGCAGGAATTCATGGCAGTGCAGGCAGTCTTGCTAGGGTGAGATGGAGATGGGGTAATCCTTCCATGCCTCTAACCTAGCCCTATCAGGAGACCCCTGAAAGCAGAAATGCACTCACAAGACGAGAGAATGCATAACCACAAGTTAGAAAACTGGCAGGAAGAAAGACAGGATGTCACCCAGAAATGTTTGTTGTCTTTGAGCAGCAAGGCTTGCTTTTACGGTCCAGAGATCACTCAGCTAAGATGCATCCACTCTGAGATGGAGGTGGGAGCCCATCTTGCAGTGCATGCAGAGTGCTGTAGGCTCACAGCCAGGACAGGTGCATTGGCTTGGTGTGCCATGACAAAGCTGCCATGCCAGCTTCAGCACTCGAGTACAAGCACTCCCGCCTGCTTTTCAGGTGCTGTGGCTAGGGACTAGTAGCAGCTTTTCCCAACTTATCCAGTCTTTCCCATTTACAGTAAGCTGCAGCAGCACCTGCAAAGAGAGCTGTAAGGAGCCAAAAAGGTGACTGCTCCCATGGCAGATGGAGGCTGCTCACCAGCAGTGTTTCTGATCTAGAAGCTCTCCTCAGTCTCACACACACACATGCTGCAGCAGGGTGGAGAGCAAGGCAGCAGCACAGTCCTGACTGGGTGAGAGCATTGGTGGGATAAGGAGCAATAAGGCTATTGTGGGGGAAGGAGGTGTCATGGGCAAGGCGAAGCCTGTGGTGAGGGACAGAAGTACAGAGAAATCAGAAGAAAATAAAGCAACCAAGATAGGTGTTGGAAAGAAAATCCTTCTTCTGCTGGGATGCTGTTTCTCAGGTTTGTGTGGCCTGGGAAAGCTTTGCCATGTTTCAATTACAGAACACAGGAAATGCCTCAGCTAGCACAGCCCAGGATGACAGAGAGGTCTTTCCTGGGCAAAGGCTGGAATTCTGCTGCTGGGGATGCTCACACCACCTCAGCTGTACCTGCAAAGTCCCCTTCCCCAGGGCTGCAGCTCTGCCTTTTTGTGTACCCTTGACAGGCACCCTGGTCACGAGGCACCTGCCTCTGTCGCTAGACTGTGTGGCAGCTGAGGAGGAAGCGGAGCTCTTTGGCGTGCGCTGATGTTTGTTTCTTACTCCTGACACCCCACTTTCTTAGATTCTCCCCTCTCAGTCCCTGCTCTTTCCCCAGGTCCCTTGCTTCCTTCTTGTCATAGAGTTACTGAGGGAGGTGAAGCCCTACAGGAAATGCCTCTGATCTATGGGCCTGCGAGCGGATCGGTCATGGAAGAGGGGGACTCTGAACTGGTGTGGTTAAACAGAGAGATGCACAAAGAGTCAGGGAAGGGGTGAAAGTTATAACACAGAGCTGAGGTTAGAGGCACCTGCAGGCTCCTGTGATTGAACCCAGGGCATGTTAAGAGAACAGTGATGTGTAATGGAGGGGCTGTGGGGGAGAACAGCTATGGGAAAACATGTGAACTGAGTGAGAGGAGAGGGTCCGGTGGTTGTTAGGGTTGAGCCAAGAGGGTGACATTGTTGGCATGGCTGGGAGGGATGTGAGGAGTGGGGAACCAAGAGGTCAGAGCAGTGGGGGCTTTGTGGCAAGATGGTGAGAGGTATACAGAAGTGCAATGTACAGAGAAGCAAAATGACGCAACAGAAGACATTTAAGAGGAATTGAGGTCCTAGGGGTTGAGAGCAGAGTATGTGGTGAGGTTAACCATTATATGAGGCAGATGCTGCCTTGAGGGAAGGCTACAGAGTTGGTGCTATGTGTGAGGGGCAACCCAGGGGGTGGGGAACTGGGTAACAGATAAATGCCCAGTGGGGTTGTTCATCCAGCTCCAGCGTAAAGCCTTCAGGGTACTTTTCTTAGAGGTTACAGTTTTTATTTGAGTTTGTGTCTTTCCTTGTCCCTCCTCCCCATCCTCCTGCCCCAGCCCCTGAGAACATGTCCGACACGTACTGTTTTGTGTGCAGACATCTTCTTTCCCAGGCGATTTCTAAAGGAGGAAGTGACTGGGGAGCAGCACTGCTGTAAATGTCTCTTTATCTGCCACCTTATAGCTGCCCCAGATAATAGTTTGGCCAGCTTCTAGGTGGAAAGGAATCAAGCTATTCCCTTCCAAGCACAGACTCTCCTCCTTCTCTCCCTTGCATTTACTCATCCCACAGGGCAAGAAGATGCTCTGTCCACTCCATCCCTCCTGCCCCAAGCAGTGATGACTGCTTAACCCTTGATGGCTTGGATCAGGCCATTTCCAGGCATCAGGGGACATGGGCAGAGAAGCCACCATGTTGTGAAGACAAGGGTTTGTTACCTGCCACTCCTGAAGTGGCCTATACTTGTGCCTATCTCAGTGGAAAGAGCTGCTTCTCCAAGTGCACACAGAGGCCCCTTGCCAACAACCTCCACCACACTCCAATACAGAGATAACCTGCTGAGAAAAGCTGAACATAGAGATCCTGATAGACATCCTGCCAGGACCAGAGTGCCATGCCCTCTCCCAGTCATTCCCAGTGAGCAAATGGCTTTCAAGGAGCCATTCACCTGCAGGTAGAGCACTTGCATCTCATGGGTTTTAAATCTAACTCCTCCAGCCTACAAGCTGAATCTGGCAGGAACACCATCACCTCCTGCACTTGGGACAGACCTGCTCCCCTTTCCATGGACGCAGATGGAAATGCAGATGCATGATCCGCATTTCCATGCAGATGCCCTGCAAGATGCCCTGCTCCCCAGAAGAATGTCCCTTGCCCTGGGGAGGGAGGAGTGAGCATGTCTGCAGTAGTAGCAAGCCTGCAGGAGGTCAGCAGCAAAGCCATGGAAGTTTCACCAAGCAGCCACCTTTTTTCATGCCCCTGGTCACAGCATGTCCCGCCCTGCACCCACAGCAAACTCGCAGGGTACGTACCCGTCTCCCACCACGACACACTTGATGGCTTGCATGGCTCTGGACCCGTGGCGGAGGACGGAGCCCGAGGCAAAGAGAAGTCAGGCCAAGGCAAACAGCTGGGAGGGATGGGCAAATGTGGGTATCAGAACAGCACGTTGCAAGGAGAGAGGAAGTGGAAGAGGGAACTTCACTCGATGATCACCCTCCGGTCCCTCCGCCCCTCCACCGCAGCAGCAGCTCTGTGGCCAAGGCTGTTGCTGAAGGCGGAACAGGCGTGACTCCTTGGTGGGGATGATGACTGCTGTAATATTTCTTGCTCTCCTTGTCTCACCCATTCCCATTCCACCTCATCCCAATGAACAGCGGGGGGCACCAAACTGCTTTTCCAGGGGAGTTGAACAAGGGTTAGAAGCGAGGTGAGAATGTCGAAGGGTGGATTTTCTCCTCCCTCCTTTATCATCCAAGCTTTGGAGGAGGTGTAAGTAGGGAAGACAATCTGAAGTGGGAGTAGTGGGGTGATGAGGGGCAGTGAAGGTTTTTCAGGTCCTCCCAGTGCCCCTAAGTGTCAAGGGTGAAACATCACGAAGAACAATACTGTGAAGGCTGAACAAGGAAGTCATGTAACCTCTAGAAAGCAGCTGCCACCCAATGGCTGCTCTATCCCTCCTCTCCTGTGGGGATAAGGTACTGCTGTACTTCTTCCCCTGCCCAGACTACTGCTACAAGAAAGTGCTGTGTGAACCTATGTGTTCACCATGAAGGCCAGCAAATGCATCAAGAGGTGCAATGAACTCTTTCCTCTCTCGTTACAGTCCCATGAGAGCCAGGACTGGATGAAAGAAGCCCCTGCAAACCAATTTTTCCCTATCCAGCCTCTCCATTAGTTCTGTGCAAAAGTGGCCAGTGGGAGCTGCTGCCAAAGTTCTTATATCTTACAATCATAGAATAGTTTGGATTGGAAGGGACCTTTAAAGGCCATCTGGGTCACATTCCTTGCAACGGGCAGGGACATCTTCAACAGGTTTGCTCAGACCCCATCCAACATGACCTTGAATGTTTCTAGGGATGGGGCATCCATCACTTCTCTGGGCAACTTCTTCCAGTGTTTTACCACCCTCATCACAAATAACTTCTTTCTTATATATAGTCTGAATCTACCCTTTTTTTAGTTTAAATCTGTATCCCCTTGTCCTGTCACTACAGGCCCTACTAAAAAGCCTGTCTTTGTTCTTTCTTATAGGTCCCCTTAATGTATTGAAAGGCTGCAGTAAGGTCTCTCCAGATCCTTCTCTTCTTCAGGCTGAACAACTCCAACTCTCTCAGGCAGTCCTCATTGTCCTCTGAAAATAAAAGATTTTTAGAGCTAAGCATTAAGAAGAAGGAAGCAATTACCCTAAAAAAAAAAAAAAAAAAAGAGATGAGCAGAATGATCCCAGGAAGCTTTACTCCTTCCTTTCCATTATTGAAATTAGGATTTGCCTCCTCTTCCTTCCTTCTCCTCCTATGCAACATTAAGCCTTGAAAAGAGTGTATGTGTGCACATGCTCCAGCCTGAATTGGTGAGCGGATGGGCAGGAGATGGGTTTTATAGAAGATGGGATATGGTGGCACAGAATTAATTAAGAACTTCCAGACTTTGTCAGGAGACCAGTTAGAGCAAGAACAGTGGGTTTGCAGTAGGTATGTTCCTGAAGGAAGGAACTCTGCGTAAAATGTTTCTCCAAAGGCTGATGACCTCTGTGCTGCTGCAGCCACAGGAGGCTGTTGCGACTGACCTGCTCTGGAGGAGAGTGTTCCCAGCTGTCACTCAGTACTGGCTACAACCCAGAAACCTTCAGCCATGGAATGTTTCCAAGTCTTGATTTCGGAAGCACAGAGTGACCATCTGTACGAAGTGTTCCCTCCGTGGGTGGTAGGAAAAGGGGAGGAAGGAAACCCACTGACACCTCTGCAAGTGAGAGCAGCAATACAGGTCAGAGAAGGACATAAGAGAGAGGAACAAAGGCTTTTACAGAGGGCAGCTGGAAAGGACAGACAGGCACAAAATATAGGGGGCCAGCAGATAAGAACTCAGCTAGAAGAGGAGGCAGGTGTGTCAGGCTCTAGAGAATGCTGCTGGTGGAAGGAGAAAAACCATTCTAACTTCCTGAGCAAACTGACACATTGAGAGCTCTCTGTGGGAGACATCCAGATGACGAGTAAAGGCTGAGGGAGCTGGAGCTGGTAGAGCCCACAAAGATTCAGAGAAATCTAGGTTGGGCAGGCAGCCTGGGACAGGCAAGCAGGGTTTTAACCCCTTTTTGTTGAAACTGCATTGGGAATCAGCTTCTTCAAAGGAACATTTCAGTTTTCGCCATGTGTTTTCTCTGAAGGTTTCCAATAACTCTTATGTGTCTGGGCAGAAGCAGGTTGGAAAAAAAGAGTAAACATCTGGAGTGAGAAGGATGGGGACTGAGGGGAAAAGAGCTGGGGAGAGCTGGAGTATACACTGAGTCTTACCTGTGAGGGAGAAAGTTATATGGGGATGCTAGGGACAGGATTCAAACTAAGGGTGACTGGATGGAATATCAACCAGTGGCACAGTAGGACCTGGTGGCAGGGATGAACAAGGACCACTGGCCTGCTGAACACCTGAACACCAGTGTTTGCTTTTGTCCTCAAAGTCTGGCATATAGGCTTATGGCACTGGCAGGGTGGAAGGGACTGGAGAAGAAGACCTGTCGCTGTACACCTCAGACAGCGGCAAAAAAGAGACTGCAGACTCAGGTCAGGAATGAACAGCTGAAGCCAAGTTTAATGAAAAATCTACCTTTTATAACATAGTTCGCTAGAGAAAATTCATGATTGGCCTCTTGACCCACCACCTCTCAAAGGTGATAGGTTGGATGGTAAGATACCCATATCCAAAACACGTGTTAGTGTTCCCAAAACAATACTGTGAAAAACAACAGGTTCAAGGACAGAAAAGTAGTTTACTTAACATCCTATCTGTTTTCTTTAGGCTGCATGTGAAGGAAGAGTTTCCCACATACTTGAGAGAGAAAGTTGAAGAATTTCTCTGCTTTAGCCCTTTTTGCATCCAAAAAGACCAGTTAATTGGTCAGGGAAGAGAGATTGCTGTGGAAATCCATGTTCAGGTGAGCCCCACATAAAAGGCACTGTAATTCTGCATGTCCAACAATGAGCTATGAAGTCCTGGCAAGAGCCCATTTCTGGGCAAATTAGTTTTGGAAGATAATTCCCTGCAGCTGCAATGGACAGTCAGTTTTTGTCCAGTCAGAGGTCCATGCTGTGAATCCATAAACATCCTTCCTCCACCAGTGCCTCTGTAGAGGGACAACAGGGATCTACATAAAAGCATTCAGGATATGTCTTTCTATCATATTTAAATGGGATTAAATGGGTTTATTTTAAAATGGGACATTACACTCAAATAACACATATAGTAATCACTCTAAGAACAACTGGCACCTGCTGCACTAAACCCTTTCATTTGTACACGCTTCAGTAAAAGGAAGGAACTTGCAGGAAATAGGCCCGTAACCCCAGACTGAGCACATACAGATGTGTTGCTGTTGCTCTGATGTCCTCTCACACCACCAAGAGGTGCTCTTGACACGAGTTTCCTTCTGCATGAGCAGCAGGCACACATCTGGCATTTCTTGTTCCCTTTGCGGAGTTTGAGGGACATGCTAATGGGAATTAATTGTTCTTGGAGACTTTTAGGGTCCTGAGCTGGGTCACCTCGGAGTAGCCCGGATGTGCTGGGCCTGCATGGCACCCATGTGAGACTGCAGCCCAGGGAGGAAATGCATTATATTGTTTTTCCCCCACAAGGACCGAAACAAGTGAGGACCACCTATCTCTCCCTCTCTTTCTGTGGTGTTCTACCCCCTCAAGGATGATGGAAAAATGGTAAGGAGGGTCCTTCAGAAATTATGTTTGCACATCACAGACCTGTACGGGAGGGCAGGAGCTGAGCAGGAGGTTTGTCCTTCAGCACAGACAGAATAGCAGGGAGGATTCTTTCACGGAGGCAGCACAAGGATCATTTCTTTGCACACACAGGACATGGTCACAGCATGTCTTCTCATTACCTTGGGCCTGATAGGATTTATTTGATGTGACCTCTCTCTCAGGCCGTCCTAAGTAGCCATGAGAACTTTTCTCTGTGCACTGGGTGCCCACCAGGGTAAACGTTAATTTGCTTCAGCCTGACTGGGCTGCAAACTCTCCCCACTTCCTATATTCCCCTTTTGTGCCTTCCCACTTCCCCTTTGACATAGCTTCATACCATCTGTCTCCTGCTTTTAGTTCTTGCTTTGCTGCTTCTCTTTTCCAAAATTCCCACTCCTCCCTGTTGCTGCTTCCCCTCCTGCCTTCACGGCTGTGGTTTCTCAAACTGCCACAGTTGCTTGAGAAGCCTGTCCTGACTTCAGAGCTCAGATCATAGCTGAAGTGGGCAATGATGTTCTGCAGTCTCTCTCAGAGATGCTCTCTTAGAGGGTCTGTTTTCTGATGTGGCCCTCCTCTCCAGCCTAAATTTGTTCAATCAAACAAAAGCTTAGAAAAAGAATGAAGTTTCAAATCCAGCCTCACTGAACACAAACTACCTACATTTACATGCATCATAAGCAAGTCAACTTGCAAAAGGTGCTTACTACTGCAATCAGGGGCAGGTGGTCCATTCCTCACAGCTTGTGCCATGGATGCTTCTCTGTCTTTGGAGCATGGCTGCTCTCAGCCTTTCCACTTTGGGCCAAAACAGTAGGTCTGCTGCCATCTTCCTACCTGGAGCACTGAAAGAGGTTCACCTCCTCCTCCTCTTCTCCATTATGAATGTGGGTATGCAGAAGAGCATGGCACAAACCTTTGGGCTTCAGGTTTCTTCATGTTGTTTCCCATGTGCACTTCCCTCAGTCGAGAAATTGTTCACAGACACTAAATCATACTGGGGTTTTTGTGGCTTGGCCTTATCTGGTTCTCTGTACTTCTGCAGGTCCCCAAGGATGCTGATATGGGTTTCCATTCCCAGAGACATTTTACTCTCAGGCAGTGACAACCCCCATCTTGGTGATACCAGTCTGCCACTTTATTGGCGATAAATACAAATCAATATCTGACTGTGCATTCTGTCCCACAAGGTGCTTAGACAGTCAAACAACATTTTTCATCTGCCTGTTGTAGAAGAGGGGTAACAGGGACTAAAGATTATATGTGTGAATTCAAACTTGAGTGTCAGCTGCATGACTTGACTCCCCCGCCTGCTAGCACTTTTTATACGCTATCAGATATTAGATATACTGTGTTTCGTAAATACACATCTAATACATATCTTTGCTCATAAGTGATGATGTATTCTAGGAAGGCTGCACCAGGGAAGTGAAAAGAACCGTTTAGAGTACTAAGAAAATCTATAGCTACTCTGTTTTACAAGACTAATATTTCCTGAACTACCAAAGTAAAATCTCGTGCTTCCCTTCCACCATTTTATTTCAGAGACATAAAGCTTCAATCTTGCTGCACTTTCAAGTCTAACAAAAAAATCCCTCTGGCTCTTCATTCAAGTTTATCAGACTCTAAGTGACCCTTCTGTAATTTTTACAAGAGGGTTTCTTCTTGTCTATGGCCTTTTATAATCACCATCTTTCTGCCTTTAAAAAAGACTCCAGTCCCTAAGCCCAATCTGAATGGCAGCCTAAGCCTCCTGAAGGGGCTATTGTATTTGAACAGACCTGTACTTTGCTGCTCTGTGGAGACTTGTGGGAATACAGTTGATATGTTCAGCACAGAGAAATACATGGCACTTTGTCCCTGTCTTTATCCCCTTGAAAGTAATAAGATATATTTATATTTCCTTTTTATTTACGCAATTATTTTAAGTCTGTAGCAACCAATGGGGAAGTGCACTCACATTGTCGCTTTGATATTTTCCATCATGACCACCAGAACAACAAATATTTCCAGCTCAAATTTCAGTTTTTGTGTGCAGTCAGGGAGCATCTGGAGAGCAAAACTGATCCCTGGCACAGGAGGCACAGGGAGTAATGCCTGGAGTATTGATCTGCAGCAGTCTGCCTAATCTGCCCATGCTTGATGAGGTGAGAATGGTGGACCAGCCTGGATGCCCCCAGTGCACACACACTGGCCTTGCTGAAAACACCTGTGGGAGAACCCACAGGCTCTGAGCCACTGGCTATGGGCAGCTCTGACCACACCATACAGCATTTAAACCTCATCTACCTTAGGATATATTTGATGATTCTATAACCCTAGGGCATGATTCATTTTCCTTTGCCCTTCCCTTCCCTTCCCTTCCCTTCCCTTCCCTTCCCTTCCCTTCCCCCTCATTCTCTCTGCCACTGTGTTTTCCTTTGGGTGCTGTCTCCCTACCTTTTTTACTTGAAATAATGAAAGTTCTGTTCTGTAATCCATTCAAAGTCTTTTGATGCCATGACCACAGAATATGTGACACCGTAAGGGCATTTTCTGACACATTGCTGGCTGGGGTAGTATTGGTATCCATCTGAGTTGATTACAGGTCCATATTGCCTGTCTGGGATACTCAAACCTGGTTCTAGGTTTCCTCAAGAGAGGAACGGGTTGTTTTGCTCGAGGGTAAGCCTAAAACTGAAGTAGTTTGTCCACCATGTGTATTGGTGGAGGACTAGGGACCTCGACAGGGTGACATCCTTACCCTGCACTTTGGAAAGAATGGGAGATGCTCTAGGGTTACTTTAGGTACATGATCCTGTCTGCTGTGTACGCTCATGAGGAAACATCTCAGAGGTGCTTTGCTCTCACATGACACAAACTCATGCAGTTTTTTATCTGTGCATTTCCCATTCAAACTCCTCTGGCTGAAATAACTGAAAGCATTTAAAGTGCATCAAGTGTCACAAGTAAGGCTACCAGAACCAGAGGAATGCAAGTAGTGGCGGTGATCACTGAACTGAAAGAGTAGCAAGGTCTCAAAACAGGGCATTCAGGCATTCCAAAAGACAGGCAGGAAAAGTTTTGGAAGGAAATATCAGGGAGCTAAAAGATGCAGGAAGTACGCAGGAAAGACACAGGGCCAGGTTTTGTACTCTGTTGGAGTGGCTGACAGTACTTCTGCAGTGTACAGAGGAGTCCATTTTGGTGTTTGCAGGTCTTTGTGGTTTGTCCTGCTCACACACACGTGTAAGAGCAGCCCTGATCAAGCTGCCTCTATGTCTCCTACCTTTGAGACAGGCTAGATCACACCTTCAAGGGAGTACTTTAGGTAGACATGTCTGCTTGATGTCAGCTGCAACACTGTTGAAATTATTTTTTTGTAGAAAAGAGTGATGGAAGGAAGGACTGGAGGTGACACACTAGAACCAGCTCTAGCGAAGAAACTGGGGGCTATGGGCCAGACTATGGAGCAGTAAATTCTCCTCTTATGTGGCCCAAAATCACAAGACAGAAATTTAGTTTACAAAGGGTAGGTTTTCGCCAATTTGTGACCCAAATGCAGGCCTCTGGTAGCTTTTAGGTGTGGACATTGTGTGTAATGAAGATCTGGACAGACATGGGTGTAACAGGTTGAAATCAGTTTGCATTCACATAGCTCACTCTCTTCTTTTTTTTCTTACTCCCAAGGTAGTTTCCAGCTGCTTAATTGTAAATCTTGAAACTGGCTATGGAAACTGAGTACTAAATGTTTGCCGACTCTTCCTAAAGATCACAGGTTGTTTGTTACCCTGCCTACAGCTGCCTGTGTACATTCATTCTGGATTTCTGCTGCTGCTTGACATGTTTAAGGTGGGGATATCTCCCACTCTTCACTGGAGGCTCATCAGAGCTCTTGTCCTCTCCAATAACAGCACTGAACCTTCAGCATAACCACAAGTTACAGCAAATACAAGAGACTGAGAGGAAGGGAGGGCAATCTGTTCTCTTCCTTCATAAGGCTGAATGGCCCTGGAGTAATGGACCCTAGCCAGAGTGTTCAGGCAAATCCTACCTTTCACATCAAGCTTTCTAAAGGGCCAGTTATTTTCTCCAGAGGACTTCAGACCAGAATCAGTGAATGGGAATGTGGGAAGGTTATAGCTCTACCCTTCCTAGTGAGCCAAGGACCTTCAGTCTCACAGGAGCCTCTTCTATGTGGTGGTGAGTGTGCACAGATGCAAACTTTCTTAGTTTTCTACATGTGCAATGCTCTTGAAAACTCTACCTTGCTGTCTTGGGGAAAGATAGCAGGTATAAGTCTGGCCCTGTTTGGCCATGACTGCCACGAGTACAGCAGCAGGTTGGGGAGCTGAGGATGTAGAGTGCTTCAGAGGAAAGTGTTCATGGATGGAGAGAAGCCAACCCTCTACAGCTCCAACCCTGCCAGAGGAGGCAAGAGCACTTGGGCATTACATCTGCTTTGAATTTGACCTTGACCTATTTATTCAATCATCAGTTCTTACAGCTCTGACATGGTCCTCTCCTGCATGGGGATTTTTTCCCCACATTGCCTACACCACAAGTCTACCACATAAATCAAACAGCAACCAAAAACAGCTCAAGGGGATGTGGTGTGTACAGACTCCTGGAGCTGTGTGGAGGGCTTGGAGAAGAAAGAGCACCTCTGTGCTCTTTCTCTTTCTCTCACAGGAGAACAGAGGAGCACAAGTGCCTTCAAAACAGCCCTGCTAATTGCCAGCTCTCTCATCAGCAGGAGTATTACTAAACCTGAGAGAGGACTGCATTTCTTCCTAGTTCTCTCTATTCTTACTTACAAGGCTTCATGAGAAAAAGTTTGTTAGGGAGGAAAAAGGAGATAGAATTAAAGTGCCTTACTGAGCAGTGAGAGAGGCAGAAGAATCTGACGACTTTACTCTTCCCTCCATCAACAATTCCCCAATTCTGGCGTGTTCATCACCATCCCTGCCCCCCACTCTAACGTGCTGAAGAATTAACACAGGAAGAATCTTCCCTTTAAAATGAAACCACTTCCCCAGTCAGATGAGTTTTCTGAATCCAGAACTTCCTTTTCCCCCCCTCTCTCTCCTCTGAGGATCTCGGACAAAAGCCTCTCACTGCTCACTTTAGTCTCCTCAAACAGAGATCCCCAAAAAGCCGCTGGGATGGAAATGCATCTGTGCATTTGTATTTCCGAAGTAGCCAGTGAGCTCCTGTTAGCTCATCGAAACAAGCACACCCAGTTTCCTCCACTGCTACAAGCTTGTGACATGTGATCGGGGGGTGGGGAGGGGGGAGGATGAGGAGGGAAAGGGAGGAGTCACAGGGAAACCCGCCCCCCGCCCTCCCCAAAGCTGCTGCGGTCTTGTTTGCTGGCTCCAAGTTGTTTCGGTTCTGTGAAGCATCTGAACAAGCTAAATACAAGGAGGAACAACCCTTGTGTTGAAAATATATCGTGCTCTTCAGGATGGATCTTTGTCCTGCTGGTAAGCCTCAACCACTGTGTGCCTTTTTTGGGGTAAGGGCTTGTGCACTCTGATGGAGCAGAGCATACCATGAAATCCCAGCAGCCAGAGTGCATGCTGCGGCTGGTGGTTGGAGCAATGACATGCTGGAAGATCTCTGGTCATACAGTTAATTGCTTGTCAGTCTTCAGCATTGGGCATTGCTTTTTTTTTTACTTGCTGTTCTTTCACATCAGGAGAAATTTTCTCATGGTTTGAATGGGTCTTTGTGCTGAGAGTGTTACTGCTCTGATTGCTTGGGCCAGCAATGCTGGGCTGAGCTGGGAACTGATTCCTTGGTGGCAATGGTGTATATGATGCCTGGGGTGAGCACTTGCAGGCTTTGGCTGTTCTTCATGCAGCTCTGGCAAGCTCTTCAGTGGTGTTTCCCTACAGATCCCAGGAGCTGGTTTGCCTTTGTGAAGCCTCTCATGCAGTTGGTTATCCCAGTGTAACGCCCTTGCAAGGCTTTTGGTACTGGGGCCTCTGGTGCTCATGTCCATGTTAGAGGTAAACTACTGTAATAGGGTTCTAGAAGCTCCAAGTGATCTACAGGTGGGCCTGCCTGAAATCATCTCAGTGGGCAGATATGGGTGAGGGAAATAAGCCACATCTGAGGAACTGGGAGAGATCTTAGCTTTTATTTCCTGCTTTGGCAGGTGGTGGATAAAGTGCTTGGGATTCAGCAAGGAAAGGCACACCACTAGACTGAACATTTCCAGCTTCTGGCTGAGGAAGCTCTGAGTGTGTGTCTGCACAAAGCCAGCAAAGTGGGAAAGATGAATGGGAACAGGTTGAACAAAGGCCAGGAAGAAAAAGGATCACCTTGCAATGTCTCTTCTTGTTTTGACTCTGTCCCCTCAGGCTTTTATGCATGGGATATGGAGCACAGAGTGAAGGCAAAAAGCAGTGCCTAGTTTCAACAACTGTTGTGCACTTTTTAGCTGTGAGGTGTGTAGCCAAGGAAAGGGCATGCTCGAACCACATACCAGCCCTGCTTGCCAGGGAAATTGGTGGTACCTTTGGGAGCTGAGTTCTTGCCAGCATCTGTCTGGTGTTGAATGCTGGTGAAAATGGGTCTCTTCTGATCACCCAGCCCTGACTACCTGAAAGCAACTGTGGACAAAGTTTCTGCAGGACAAACTGGGCAGGAGGAGGGATAACTCATATTTTGCTATTTATTTTGGAGTGCGCCTTCAGCAGAAACTGGGGGTCTCCTAGCTGAAGGTCTGACACAGTCATTCACTCAAGTTATGTGTTACTGAGTTAATTGTGTCTTGAAAGTTACACGTTCAAGCAAGCATACTTTCAAGCAAGTATACACACTCCAGTAGCACAATGAGATCCTATTCAGGCACAATGTGGGTTTGCTCAGTTCTAGGTAGAGGCAGAGCCTGGAGAGAGGCAATACCTGGAGACATGTGCTGGCTCTGACTGATGTTGTTGCTCAATCCTGTCCTGTCATTCCACAGCTGGGTGAGAAAGTGGGTTTGTTTGATGCTGAACTCCCTTGGGAGCCAAGGCTGCCTGCCACCAGCGATAGTTTTCCAGTGAGCTTTAGAGTACTGAATGCATTTGGAATTGCTCAGTTGTGGCATGATTGTCCTGAAGGTCAGGAGTGTATGTACACCTTTCCCTGGGACCACTCCTACCTGGAGACACCATTGTCCTGTTAGACACACATCTGTTTGCAGGTAAGACTTGATGCCTTGGGGAGGCTGCTCTGCCTGCAGTGTGTCCTCTTCCAGCTTTCTTCAGAACCCTCTCAGGACTGTCTGGGTGAGGCCACAGAGCTAGTGTGCCAAGCCCTTGAGCTGGATGTGTGAAACATGGGAGAGCAGACTGGAACTGTAGTATCCTGTGCTGGGATGTGTGGGGTAAGAGCTGTCGTCAAAAGTCACTGGAAGCTATCCTGCAGGATGGAGGTAAGTTGTTACATGGGATAAGGGGACCAGGAGACAGCATAAATTATTCTTCCCACCTTTCCCCCCATAGCTGAAACGTGCAAATTAAACCTGTTGGGATTTATGTTGAATTTCTTCTGACACAAGCTGGCAGAGACCTGTGGAATGGCTGCTGAAGGGAGAAACACATGGCTGGAGGGAACTGAGGAGCTGGAAGGCTTTCTGTCATCTCCCTACTACTAGGCTGGCACCTGGCTGTGGAGGAGGTGGTCTGTACAAGAGATGACACGGCAGACATATCAAAATAGAAAAGGAATTTCAGGTGGAGTTTTTCTACCAGAGAGCCTCCTTCAGGCAGAAGCTGCCCATCAGGCTGCTCTGCTTGTGTGCTGCCATGGGTGGAGGTGCCCAAACCCTTTAGCAGCTACACTCAAAGCCCTCCATTGCCTTGCAAATGGGCCTGATGAACCTTTGCTGTCATACCGTGGGTGTGCAACACATGGATGGTCAGCAGCCGTGCTACAGATACAGTCATTCTTCATATCCTCCCCCTGCTGCTTCTGCAGTCCTTCCTTCCAGCTCTCCTGAGTGGTCACTTCCCACTTTGTGCTTCAAAAGCCATCTCCCTATTCCTATAATTTTCCATGGGACTGAAAGCCCCGGTTAGCACCTGGTGGTTCAGCAGAGCCCTTTGCAATGGGAAGTGAAACCAGCACACACAGAACTCTCTGCTGGCCACACAAGTACGCAGATGTTTGGGTAACTCCGACGTGCCCTTTAGATGGGGAGGCTGAAGGCATAAGTCCCCACACAGGAATTGAAGTCTGTGTACTGTTTTGAGTGATAGCACTGCAAATACAATCCTGGTCAGTTCGTGAAGAACTGGAAGGTCTTGCTATCTGGGTCTGCACTGGCAGTGGGGAAACAACCTCAGGAGCAGGTGTAAGACCCACAAATGTGATGCTGATGCACTTTCCTTTCAACACTTGCTCACTTAAATTCCAAACAACAACCTAATGTCCTCTCTGGAGAGGGTACTAGCCATTTTTTGTGTGTCTGAACTGGAAAACTTCAGTGTTGGTTGGGCTGACAGCATCCTTCTGAAACCTATGGGTGTTTTTGTGGTGTGTTCTTCATCATGGTGAAATTTCCCCGTGTGCAGAGAACCCTGACCAGGGCTATGCTTCATCTGTGTGCTGACCTAGTCCTAGAGGGAAGTGGAACTGAGGTGGTGCTGAGGACTCTGACAAGGCTGAAGCCATTCCTCAGTCCCTTGGTACAGGGCTGGATTCCCTCTGCAAGTGTCCAGAGTGAGCCCGGCAGTGCTTCCCTCTGAATGTTCCTCTCCTGTCTGCTCAGCTTGTTCTCAACAGGGAGAGAGAGGAGAAGCAAAGGCAAAGCAGCTCTATTATCTCACCTGCTGCTTGCTTAGCTGCCTCTGCTGCCTTCAGTGCCTTTCTGCAGAGGGTTCCCCAAACAAACCTTCTGTGTTCACTTCCCCCAAGGGCAGAGCCCAAAGTGTGCAGAAGCATTGATGAATGGCCTCCAAAGAGCAGAGCATCAGGCCTCCTGTTAGGGAAGTGGAGTAATGTGCAGGCATAGACCTCAGAATTATTTTCCAAAGCAGTCAAGGACTTAAGCTGTACAGGAAACCTAACAAGGACTCCATCTGCAGCTCAGTCTAAATTGCCCTGCAAGTTTGATCCATCTGATTTTTTTCCAAACTATGTCACCCTTTCCTGCTTTTTTACCCCTTGATTCCTTCCCCTTCTCCATGACTCATTCTTTTTCTCCTCTGCCCTCCCCCCCCAGTCCTCATACTTTTCTCATTCTGACAAACTGGGCAGGTGGGAGTCGGAGTTTTCAGATGTTCAGGAGGAAGGAGGACTGTGTTATTTACAGGCTTGTTGGGGGTCGTGTGTGTGAGATGGCGTCCTCTGGGAGCCTCATGACTCTTTGAGGTGCTTTAGGCTGCTTTAGTAGACACAGAACAACTGAAGCAAAGCAACCAGCCTCACCACAGAGTTTGCTGATGGGGCAGGGGAAGGCAATGCTCCTCAGGTATGTCCTCCTACAGTGCTTTTGTGGAAAGAAATACAAGGTAAAAGGTCTTAGTGGTAATTTGTCAAAGAATAACCCCAGTGGTTCCACAATTACAAGCCCCAAAGGAGTGAGAGAGATACAACTGGAGAGATGGAGAGGATGGCCTCATCTCTCCTGCAGACACCACAACTGCAGCATACACAAATTAAGCTGAAGGAGCTGGGCACTGCTCAGAGGCGCAGGGCTGACATTCAAAGGGAAGTCAGCAACCCACCTAACAAGTAGGAGAGCCACTGCATGTTTTCGGTTGGTTTTCTTTGTGGTTTCTTTTAGTTTGTTTATCTTTTGTTTGTTAACCTGCCTGCCTGCTTTGATTTTCCCCTCACCTACGGATTTGGCTGTTGCGAGCTTCTGGATGCCACAGATTTTCCTTCCCTCTTGACTGGCTTCAGCAATCAGTCAGCTTCTTGCAGCTCTTCACAAGGGCTGCTTGCAGGGCTGGGAGGGCACCTGGCTCCTTCCCAGCCTGGCTTCATGCTTGCTCCTTGTCCAGTGTTTTACTCCCACAGACTCAGCAGCCTCTCCCCAGGGAATGCAATGCTTGAAACCAGCACAAGGAGTGACAGGATTGAGGCTGCAGCCTGAGAAAAGTAACAGGAACATACTTAGCACATGGAAACCCAACCAGCCAGGAGGATGGGGGAGAGATGAGGATTGGGAAAGGCAGGTCTTTCTGAGCTGTTGTGGCCATGACAGGAAAGAAGCATGCTAAAATGATTGCCCTTGTCGCTTTTCCTTCTGTCTGTCGTGGCTGCTTCCTTCCCTTTTTTTCTTCCACTCGTATTTATAGCAGTTGTTTTGCATGTGAGATCCATACTAAAAGAATTTCCAACACAACTGATGCTACTTCCCCTTTTTCTGGGAAAACGGGAGGCCCAGGGGATTTTGTCTTATGAAACAGTGGAGCAGGGCATCCAGTGACTTGACCTGGCTTCCTGGGTAGGCTTTATCTTGCAGTGTTTAGGTGCAGCAAGGATCCTGTTTGCAAGTTCAGCAGTGACCTCCAGAGCTCCGCACCTTTTGCAAGCTCTGCTTTTTTCCTGGGGCCTCACCTTCTGCTTCATCTCCTCTCTAGGGCTGCAGCCTTCTCATTCTACTTGCTGAAGAGGCTGTGTTTCACCTGGATTATATTTAGCAGCAATGCCGTCACCCCAATTTTTTTAGGCCTTTTATGAATCATATTGTGGTTGCCTTGGCTTTGCTGCTATTTGTTTAAGTTCCTGTACATTACAAGGAAGCCTACTCATATTTCTGCATTTTCTGCTGTGTACAGAACAACAGCCTCCCAAAGACATTCCTTCTTCAGCAAGGCTTTCATCCCCCAGATCCTGCCCTCACACTTGAAAAACCTTAATTTTCTCTGTTAAGCAATTTCTGACTCTGGCTATGGGAGATCAACTCATGAAGCCAGTGGTTTTCTTGGGAGGTTTGGATGTAGATGAAGTATTTAGGTCACAGATTTTCAGTATCTAAAGATGACTGACATAAAAACCACCAGAGAGCATTTGGTGAGACTTATTCACCATGCTCAGGGTGAGTAGAATTGGCTGAGCAGGTAGTGGGCGTCTGCAGGGTCAGCTGAGAGGGCTGTGCACAGCCTCTGGCTGCGAGGAGCGGGGTGTGGTCTGTGCTGCACACTCTGGACTGAGAACCATTTGCAAAGCAAAGGTAAGGTGCCGTGGTTGCAACAGCAGAGATGCTGAAACACAGAAATCAGAGTTGCTGTGGCATGACTCTAGGAGAGGGTAAGTGCTGAGAGGTTGGGACAGCTTTTTCCATGATATGTTGGTCTCAGTAGTGTTTTCACAGGCATCTTTATTCTTCCAGAGTCAACTGACTTAAGTGGGGCTGAAGAGGCTGAAATAGAGATAATCAGGAAGCACAAACAGGAGCTTTTGGATGACATTAAGGTAAGGACCATCCTGTCCCTCGTGCCTGCCTAGCCTTCCCAAATCTGTCTTCACCAAGGAGCATTCTCGCATAACAGTCCAGGCCATGCAGAAGTGCTCTTGCACAGGAGACATTTTCTTTGCCATGATCCAACTTCAGTTTTGAACTTCAGGCTGCCCTGGCCTATTTGCCATGGTACATCCAGCCTGTGGTGCTCTCTGCTGCAGGAATCATCAGCTGCCCTAATGAGATAGTTGGGAAAGGCTGGTCAGATTATGAGCAGGGATGAGCTGGGATTGCATGCATGGGATTAAAGAAATGTCTTCAGTAAGTCATACTGGCCGGCATCTGTCTCTGCATTTATGAT
The DNA here is from genome assembly GCA_020086605.1 of Lanius collurio. NCBI lineage: Eukaryota > Metazoa > Chordata > Aves > Passeriformes > Laniidae > Lanius > Lanius collurio. The sequence goes on from JACBWW010000005.1 coordinate 6,044,269, forward strand.
TCTTTTTAGTTACTGATTACCTGCTAATGACATATCAGTCCTGGTTACCTGCAGCATCCCCCTGTGTTTACCAAACTTTTGTTTGCTTTGTGGACCTCTAACAAGTCCTCCATGAAGGATCCTGTCTCTTCAAAGAGGTCTCATGGCAGGACCTTCCACACAAGTTTCTGTGGCTGAACTTGCTTTTCTTCTTTTCTTTTAGCAGACCCAACCATTTCTCCAGTGGCTCCTAAAACGTCTGAAAGTAACAGATTCAAAATCAGGACTGCATCGCAGTCCTGCATAGTGCTGTGCCCTTTCTATTCCATTCTGCCTCCACTGTGAAATATGGTTTCCCATTTGAGAGAGCTTATTGCCCTGAATCATTGGACTTGGACTGGTTTTCCCACAACATGAAGCTGTCCAGATGCCTAGGGAATAACTGCAATATTTCCTGGCATAGAGTAAAGGATTAAGCCAAACTACATATTACTTCTCAGACCTCCTCTCTCTGCTGCAAACCAGAATGGTCCCTTGTCCCCTCTTGCAAAACAGATTATTAGTGAGTGTGCCTGTGATTTGCTTGTGTGTGGTTTTTCTCTCGTCAATTTTCAGAACAGGCGATGGGCACTGTAAGAGGCAGGAAACTTGAATAGGAATACTACATTTTTTTGCCTACTATGGACAGAGAAAGGTTGCTAGGCTGCACAAACCCATACTTTAAAACCCAAAGCCATTAAGCAATGGGGTACACATTGTCCAATAGAGCAGAATGAGTTTAGGTGAAAAGAGACATTTTCCCCAAGGGATTTTTTAAGAAAATATCTATCAGTATCCTTAAACACAAAGACTTGGGGGCATATCTGGGGGAAGGAGGCAGGGGAGAAGGAAAGAGGATGGGTCTTGGCTTGCCGGTAACATTGCAAAAGATAGCAGTGAATAAAATGACAAAATTGAGAATCATTTGAAATTCATGATCTGAGATCTTGGCTCTGTTACATTTGTGTGACACCTAAAAACTTAGTAAGGAACAGTCACAGCTCTATGGACCAATGAAGCACAACAGAAGGTGGCCAGAGCAAAACTGAAACCCAGAAGCTGTTTTAAATGATGCAGAAATTCAGTTTCTCTACCTGATTATATGATCCATCCACATCCTCATTCCTTGATGAGAAATGATCTGTCATAAAATAGCCCTTCTTCCCTTGCCTGTTCTGGTTTGTATGGGGAAAAATTTGGGTGATTCCTGGAAGAGAGCTGTGATGCACTTTGGCATTCAGGTGGAATGTAACTGCAGGATGGAAGCAAGGAGATATAGACACCTTCGTTTTCTTGGTAACACAGAATATCCAGCCAAGGTGGCCATGGTCTGTCATGGGCCTAAAAGAAAGTGAATTTCACAATTGATTTTTAAAAATCTAGCAGTAATTACAGTATTTTTATTCCTTTTCTCTTTTTTCTTCATCTGAAGAGAGGTATCTGCTCAGTGCTATTTAAAGGACAGGTACATTAAAAACTATGTGTTTCACAATACAGCCACTTCAGGTTCATACTGATCTCACAGTTACCAATTCCACTTCTCCTTTCCTGGATGTGTAGCAGGGCTATGCAAAGTAAAAGTTCAAAAGAAATGGGCACAGTGGAAGGATTCTTGCATCTGACATTTTTGGAGGAACTGAAATCAACAGTGGAGTGAGTTCCCTGACACTCACCACACTGATTAAGGGTGATTTTTCCAGTCTTGAGTGACAATAGACATGAGTAAGACATGCTCTGTGTGTCTGCTGTTTTTCCCTCCACTGCCTTCATCTTCCTGATTTTCTTTTGCAGAGGCTGAAGGAAGAGATTGCTGAGGTGTTTGCAGAGATCGAGTGTTTCCAACATGCAGAGGAGAGGCAAGAGGCAGTTGATAATCCTGGAGAGCAGACCAGGCAAGTAGAATAAGATGAGTATTCCTTTGCTTACAAAGTCTCTCTTTTGAAGAGATAACAAAAACACTGCTGGGATTCGGCTCACAACAAGGACAGGGACATGAGGCCAGGAATACCCTTCTCTCCTCTTAGATTTCTCTTAATTCCTGGGTAGTCAGATACCTGTCCTTGAGATATCTAAGTTACCTTGTGGTGAAATGACATGATTCTTTATTCTAAGTTTGACTTTTCCTTCTTTTTTGTGTTTGCAGCAAACTGTCACAGAGGGATAAAATTCTGTCCTTGGGCCGGAAGAAATTCAACATGGATCCTGAAAAGGTAGGATTTGCTCATTCCACCTTTGAGGATAAAGCTGGGAGGAAAAGCCTCTGCTGGCTGCTGTTCCAGTTGCAGCCACCGATGTCAAAGGAGCTACAGCAGGGGACTGTGGGGATGGGTTCCTACCTCGCTAGGGCCCCCATTAGGAGCAGCCTCCACCCTGCCCCTGAGTGAGGTCTTCTGATGTGATCAAGCTGTGTTGCCTCCCCCCGTCATGTGCTTAGAGACCCTGCCACACAATTCAACCCAAACCTAAGAGAAGTAACAGGAGGATGGTTTAACACTGCCAGCATGCCATGAGAGCCAGAATTCCTTCAGCACAGCCCTTCTTGGCTGTGGGAGGCTAAGAGTTTGCTATAGTGTGATAGAGGAGGATGAACTAAGAAGAAAGTGGGAAGTTTTGAGTGTGTCAGGTTCCTTGGCTCATTCAGAATGGAAGAGGACAAGCTGCCTCTGTCATTCTGGAAGCAGTTTTGGGGTTTGGTTGAACTGGGGAGTAAACATAGCTTTTCCACTTTCTGGGGCACTGACCAGTGGTGTGAAGACTCCATAACCTTCACCCCTCTGCAGAAAGCTCTAAAACTATCATGATTAAGTAGAGAAGTTGTGCGAAAGACAGTTCGCTCTTCCTTCCTCCTGACTGGTGGAGCACTTTTTGAGCTCTTCAAGGGAAACCACAAGCTGTGATCAAATGATAGCTGATTGTCAGCTAACCACCACAGCTAACACCTTGGGTGGCTGCTGCTCTGTGGGACAGCTTTTCGTGCCTCCTCTGTGCCCTGCTAAGAGCGTCAAGATGCCTTCCCCAGCATCCACACCCCAGCTGGAATGCTTGGCAGTCCCCTGGACATCTCTCTGCCGGTGGGACCTGTCCAGAGCAGCGATATCAGTACTTACAGCCTGCCTTTCTGTCTGACCTTGGTTCGAAGCCCCTGAGGCATCTCTCTCTGTGGCACTGTGCCATGCTGTGCAGGAATACCCTAACTAATTCTAACCCCAAACCAGTTTAGCTTTATGAGTTCAATACCAATCAGACTGGTCAAAATGTTATATACTGTGTGCCTGTATAATGGAGATCTCTGATTATTGCCCCCCTCTTGCTACATGCCATAGAGTGGGAGGTGCTGCAATGCAAGGAAGTTTCTTTGCCCCTCCTTTCTAAGGTTACACTCCATCCATGCAATGCTGACACTTATAAATGAGTTCCTATCTCCAAGATCCCGTGGAAAGTTCCTGAGGCTAGAGGAGGTAAGCATTAGGAATCTGGCTGATAAAAACCTTTGGGGAGAAACATTTTCTTCTGGAAAATGGGGCCCCATCATCACTGCAATTTTTTTCAAAATTAAATTGATCTTACTGAAAATCCATCTGGGAGAAAAAGAAAGGAAAATAGAGTGGAAAAAAAATCTCACAAAAATTTCAATTTCTTCTTTAAAAACTACCTTTTCTTTGGGGCATTTTAAAAATACTTTCATATATATTGCAAGGGAAAGTGAAATAATTCTGTTGAAGTAGAACATTTTGATGGATCTGAAACAACTTTCATTCTTTTATTGTATATTGCAAGGAGAATTGCAATGTTGTCTGGAGAACTGCAGAGTTGTTAGATATTGTCAAGAATCTTTTGAAAAAAGCCTCAGCTTTTTCTCTGGCTTTGAAAATCATGATATTCTCTCTAAAATAGGGTATTGATTCTTTGCACAACCCAATTCACACCCTCTATATTCCTTAAAAAGCATATTCTATCCTTATTGTCTATGAGGGACGGAACTGAAAACATTGGAGACTTCTCCGCTCTGTGGCATAGAGTCAAAATCTGGGAAAAAATGGTTTTAAGTTTTCTCAAGTCCATATTTTTTTCCAAATACATTTTTTTATGCCTTCTTTTAAACAAACATTTTCTCTTTTAAGTTAATATTGGAAAAGAAAAGAAAAGGAACAGGACACTAAGACATTTTGATTGAAAATATTAAAATTAATTATTTTGACTCTTCCTTTTTGGACTTTTAATCTATTTTGTTTGAGTTTCCATCCCAGTGAAACATTTAGCCTAATCTAGGGATGAAATGAAAATGGGACTGACAACCCATAGTGGATGAAGAGGGATTGAATAAAGATGAGAACATGGCTGTGGTCTCCCATGAAGGGGCTGGGGAGCAACAGAGGAGGCAAGTCCATCAAAGCTAAGGAAGGCTGATATCAGAGTGTTGGGATCCTAATTTCTCATTAGACCACAGAGCTGTTTTACTTCCCTGTCCTGCTTCTCCTTCCCAGGGGATCCGGTACCTGATCGAGCACCAGGTATTGTCCTCAGACCTGCAGGAGATTGCCAGATTCCTCCACAAGGGTGAAGGCCTGAACAAGACAGCCATTGGGGATTACCTGGGTGGGAGGTGAGCAACCCAGGATGAGGAGACCCCTTGGAGGCCCTGTCCTGCCTCTGAACTACCATTTTGGATGACCTATGGCCAGATGCCAAGACTGAAGATATCTCCAACCACAGTGGGCTGGGTGGGCAGGAGAGCTCTGGGAGGGTCTTTGGGGTGTGACTAGGGCTGGATGTATGTGCTACCTTTCCTCCTGCCTGTAATGGGATCAGTCTTCCCAGACTGGAGTGTGCACCTTGGCTTCTTGGTCAGAGGGGAAGTGAGACTGGGGTGGAGCCAGGTACATGTTGTCACACCAAGGGACATACAAACTGAGCAGGGTCAAAGCTCTCTTCTGACCTTTCCCCTCTATCCTCTTCCAGGGACCCCACAAACATTCAGATCCTCCAGGCCTTTGTGGCATGTCACCAGTTTGCCAACCTCAACCTGGTGCAGGCGCTGAGGTGAGTGAGTGTGCTGGGTGCAGGGGACAGCACTGGAACCTGCTCAGCCACTGAGCCTTGCCACCCAGGAAGGTCAGGAAGCCCCTGTGGGCTGAAATGGGAGCTTCCCAAAACCCTGCTGTGCACATTGGCTCCAGGGCTGTTCCTCTGTGAGGTGTGAACAACTTCTCGGCGGGGGTGGGAAACACTTTCATGGCCCATTTTTTGGACTGGCCATGTGCAGAAAAGTGGGTCACTGTGGCTTCAGTGTCTGGGGGGATGGAAAAAGTTATTTTTCACAGTAGGAAACATGTCTGTCCTCAGTGCCTTCTACGTCAATAACAAAGTGACTCTGTTTTAGGGCACCTCATTTTATTACAGGCCGTCTCCTGGCAGGACTTTTTCTCCTGAGGTCTCTGCTGCCTTTCAGGCCTCTCATTAGGGAAGCAGAGCCATGATTTCTGGGAGGCTTAGTTCTGCTTCCTGCATTTGGGGTGTTTGAGGCTGATGTACCCAAGCAGTTTGTAGGGAGCAGCAGAGCTACTCCGTGCACTGTGTTGTCTCCCCAGTGTGATGGGATGACTTCTCTTATTTTCATGGTGTTGCCTGGGTTGAGGGGAGGCATCAATGTCCCTTGGACCCAATCTGACTAACTCTCTGTCACTCTGCTCCTGACAGACAGTTCCTCTGGAGCTTCCGGCTGCCTGGGGAGGCGCAGAAGATTGACCGGATGATGGAGGCCTTTGCCAACTGGTACTGCAGGTGTAACCCGGGAGTGTTCCAGTCCACAGGTACTTATGGGGAGAAGGCCTGTAAAGCTGAGCTGTGCTGTTTGCCAGGGAGAGGAGCCCTCCTTTTCCATTCACAGTGCACAGGCAGCATCGCTTGGAAGTGTGTTTCCCCTTAAGCTAAAGGAGGCAGCCCAGTTCCTGTGAAGCTTTTCAATAAACTGAGCATCTTTAGTATTCCTTTTGCTACTTTGCTCCAGGCCCTCCCGATGGGCAAGAGACTGGAGAAGGGCCCCCAGCCTCATCACTGACAGATGTGGGTCTGCAGAAACATTTCTGCTGGCAGAGCTGTTGTTAGGCTGCACCTGCCCAACTTGCCCCATTATCCTGAGGGCATGGAATCACCTCCATTGCAGGAGATTGGCTCTATTCCTCTCTCTCTCCTAGCAGAGGGAACATCTCCCTTCTTCTCCTACAAATGACAGGATGACTCTCTTCTTCAGTGACTAGAAACCAAGCCACCTTAGGTGTGGATTGATCTGCCCTCTAAGACAAGTGCCACCCATCCTGATTTTTTTTCTCATTGCTAGATACCTGTTATGTACTCTCCTTCTCTATCATCATGCTTAACACCAGCCTGCACAACCCCAATGTGAAAGACAAACCCCACTTTGAAAGGTTTGTGTCCATCAACAGAGGCATTGACAATGGAGGGGACCTGCCAGAAGAGCTTTTAAAGGTAAGAAGAATTCCTGTTTTCTCATCTCCTGGGGTCCACTGAGAAGCAAAGGCACAGAGTCAGAGGATGCACCCATTAGCAAAGCTGTAGCTGGCTTTTTCCCAAAGGGTCAGCAGGCATGGGGCCTGCCATGTGAGGCAGAGTAGAGGTGGGCAGCCTGGCTATGCGTGTCTGGCTCCACCCAGCCAGCCTGGGCAGAATAACTTCCGTCTTGTGTCAAAGAGGCTGCCTACATCCCATACCTGGGTTTACTGAGCAGCATCCTTCAGGGTAGAGGCTTTAGATCTTTCTCCAGGGTGTTGTTTCTTGCAGCCAATTTGAGGAAAGTTGCGGGAGCCTGTCGTCTTTTTTTTTTTTCCTTGGCTTGGTATTTGTGTAATAAATGATGGCAAATACAATAATGTGAGCAACGTTTCAGTGTCCTTTGAAAGCCAGTAACCTGTCTCCCTGTCACTGTGTCCTGTTACAAATGCCAGCCTTTGTGCCCCAGTGTGAAAGCTTTGGCCCTGTGAAATGTGCCTCCTTGTGACCATGTAGCTCTATGTGCTGGTCTCTACATGGCACTGCCCGGCAGTGTTTGGCACCACCAACCCAGGGACTACATAGGGCTGCATCTCTGCCGTGTTGAGTCCCATCCTAGGGCCTTAATACGACCCACAGCAGCACTTGTGACAGGCTGGGTTTGGTCACTGCAGCCTGTCTAGCTATGGGAGCACCATCTTGTGGCTGTGATTTTCTAAACTGAGGCTCATTTTATGACAAGAGATGCAGAAAAGAGCTGGTGACCCCTCCCTTTCCCTCCCCGCCCCCCGAGACCCTGTGAGGTGCAGACTGGGGACTCTTTTACCCTCAGTTCTCATTGTGTGCTCCCCTGCCCTTCACCCAGCTTCCTTTGTAAAAATAGTGGTGGACCAGATGGACCTAGGATAATCATGTACAAGCTTTGTCAGAAATAAATCTTTCTTCCTTCCTCTGTCTCTTTCCTCCCTCTCCTTCCCCACCAATACTCTGGAGCAGAATCTGTTTGAGAGCATAAAGAACGAGCCGTTCTCCATACCAGAGGACGATGGCAACGACCTCACCCACACTTTCTTCAACCCTAACCGTGAAGGCTGGCTGCTGAAACTAGGTGAGGGGGAGGACTCCCCTAGCTCCTCTGACCCCCTGATTTGCCTGCCTCCCACCACAAATCTCCCCCGGGAACCTACCGTCATCTCCACTGTCCTTCACTCCTGTCTGCTGTGGTGGGCTGAGGCTGACACCTGCTGTTGAAACCAGCTGCCTGCTCCCTGGTCCCAGCTCCTGCATGCTCTGTCTGCTCAAAAAGGGACTCAAAAACATATCCCTCCCCATTCCCAGCCCCATCCGAGCAAAACTGGCTCCCTGTGTGAGTGTCCATCACACATCAGTGGTGCTGTGGTGTCTCCTTGGGGCTCACCTATAAGGAGAGCTGGGAGGATGTGGCTGGGTGTTCGCATCTGGCGCTTGGGGGAAGCACAGAAAAATGTGTGACTAATGGCTTCTGAACCTCACTGCCTTTAGGAGGACGTGTGAAAACCTGGAAACGCCGTTGGTTCATTCTGACCGATAACTGCCTGTATTACTTTGAATATACCACGGTAAAGGCTGAACTCATGACTGGGAAACTGTCCTGGGTGGTTATGAGCCTCTGAGGGGCCAGGGAGGAGCAGAGGGTAGGGGGCAAGTCTCCCCCTTTTACCCTGCACTCCCAGAATGAGCTCACAGCTCCACTCTGTCCTGTGCTGTTTCCTCACCTCTGGTCTGGAGAAGGAGAGAGGCTGGACCCTGCAGCTGTGGTCTGACTAAACTCCCCATTGTGTCAATGGAATGGGTCTCTCCAGCCATACTCTACCCTTGTCACCTCCACAAAGGCCCACACAGGGGAAATCAGAGAGGCTCTAAACAGTGACATAGATTTGGGGAGCATTTTAGGTGTTAATTCATGTTTCCTTGCCTTCAGGACAAAGAGCCTCTGGGCATTATTCCCTTGGAGAACCTATCAGTCCGGAAGGTGGATGATCCCAAAAAACCAGTAAGTCTCCATTGGTTGGCACTTTGCCAACACAGGCTACCAGATGGTTGGAGGGACGAGATGATGCACACAAATTACTCCTACTATACTTGCTTCTCAGAGGGAAAGTGCCATTCCAAACTGCCTTGTACCCCCATCTCAACACAACTCTGTTTTTAATTTACGGTTTTGGTGTGAGTAGAGAGCTGTCTTTTGGCTGACTGTATTGTATGTTTTCACATGTGTACATGTGCGTAGGGGGGCAGAGATGAATGCACACAGCTGATTTCCTACTTTGCATCAGGAGATGTGGGTTTAATTTCTCTCCTCAGGGCTCTCCACAATTAGTTACAGCACATGTAGACCCAACAGAGCTGTTGGTGCTAGGGAGCTTGCCCAGGAAGTTACACATTTCTTCTGTGTGTCTTTTGTGGATACCCACTCTTCGATGTGTCATGGCTCTGGGAAAAGTGCCTTCTATCTGTGTGGTGGCAGGCAGAAAAAGAGGATGTTGCCTCTACTTAAAAGGGAGAGGGATTTTTATGAGTGGAGCAGAGTGACAGGTCCCAGAAGCTGTTTTGGTAAGTGCTGATGCTCCATCTCTCCATAAAGCCTGTTTTAGTGTCCAGTCCTTCACAGTAGGGGTGTATTTAACTAAGAAGGACAGTCATCTAACTCATAAGGATTTTTTGGGGTGTGGGGAAGGATGGGGTTTGTTGCATTTTGGGGACAGGCCCCTCCCCATTGGAAGCTCTCTGAGTCTGTCACCTGTAGTTGAAGGCAGCAGTCTCCTTGGTCCCCCCATCTTATCTTACTGCTCCATTTTGTTTCCTTTCTGACAGAATTGCTTTGAACTCTTCAATCCCAACTGCAAAGGGCAGAAGATCAAAGCCTGCAAAACAGATGGTGATGGGAAGGTGGTTGAAGGCAAGCATCAGTCCTACAAGATCTCAGCAGCCACTCCAGCAGAGCGTGATGAATGGATTGAGGCAATACGGTAAGGAGAACTTGAGGCCTGAGTTGTCTTTTTTCAGCCCCAGGGACAAATGGTCACACAGTTTATTTGGCTATCAGAGCTTGGAAAGTGGGGTGGAAAGAAGTGTTTTCAGTCTAACAGCTATGGTACCCCTTGACTTTAAAGAGTTTCAAAGTCCCTTCTGGAGAATCTCTAGCCACAGCTAAATTCTCTGCTGTGGGTCTGCAGATCTCCAGTCCTGTATTTTGATAAGTGGTGTCTCTGTGCAAGTTCATTTTGGTTGTCTGTGTTGCTCTCCATCATTAAATCTCTCACTTTTGCTCTCATTTCCTCTTATTTCCAGGACCAGCATCACACAGGATCCTTTCTATGATCTGGTCTCTGCCCGTAAGAAAAAGATTGCCAGCAAAAATTGAACCATGACCTGGCCACTGGCATCAGGAAGGTGTAGGTTGTTGGACAGCTTCCCTCTCATGCTGGGCTCTTCCAGTGAAGAGGTTTGGGAGCTTTGGTTCCCTCTGTGTCGCACTTGGCAGGCAGATGACTGACAGGACAGCTTGCCCTCTCTGCTTCTTAGCTTTCCAAACTGAAGGCAGAGGCGCAGGGTGCGATCCACTGAGGACTGTCAGAACTGTGGGCTTGGAGTTGCCCATGTCTAAACATAAAGGCTCAACAGCAGCTGGTCTTTGGGTTCTCCCGTGTAGCCCCAGACACATGGGGCAGGATCTGAGAGGAGTCAGGAATGTCTGCACAGTGTCTCCAGCCCCTCCTGTCGTCACACCAGGTCGGGGTATTTTTCTGTGAGGGACCATGTAGATTCTCTTGGAGCAGCTGAGCACAGTGCAGTCAGTTGAAGAGCAGAAAGACCTCAGTGGTTTCTCTTCCATGAACAGATGTGTAGTGGTTGTGGGGTGGAGGCCACTGATATTTTGCAACTCACTGTGAAACCAGAGGTCAGAGGTGAGATAAGCCCTCAGTTCAGAAGAAATCCTTCTCTCCCCCTTCATGAAGCCTGTAGTGAGGGCTGTAATCCTGGGAAGTCCCTGCTCTGTGACTGAGTCATAGATTTAAAAAAGTTAAAGATACTGGATCCCTGTTCAACATAAGGGCTAACTGGGCACAGAGATGTCAGACCAGGGAAGCAACTCTGGGTGTTTTGTCTCTCTTTTTTTGAGACTTGTGGACCACCACAGATTTCCTTAGGGAAGGAAAACTCAAACACTAACTCTCCTTCTGGCTGATGGCTCCCAACCAAGGTTGGTTCCTTGAGCAGCTCAGAGGCCTGAGTTTTGTATTTGGAAGTTTTGTAGCCAGATGGCATGAAAAAATGGAGGCACATGTGCCTCCCCCATACCAGCACACACACACAGAGGCATTCATTCCCATCTTCACACAATGGTATCCTCTGGAGTCTGGGGGTTTTGTCTCTTGTGTAAAGAAAGAAATAAAAGTGCTTAAAACAAGCCCAAAACTCAGGGAAACATGATCATTTTTGTGATAAAGTCAGAGGATGTGAGATAAGAATGTCATGTTTCTGTGCCCGGCAGAGCAGCCTGAGCACCACTGCAGTCTCTTGGCCTTTTCCTTCCTGCAGAGGGCTGTATCTACCAAGCAGTCTGCAGCTGGGCCAGCACAGCCCCATTATTCATTCTGGTTATTTTTGCCCAAGCCACAGGAATGTTGAATTAATTTCAAGAGGCAGGGAGCATATCTCAGAGTTGAAGCACGCGCTCACCCTGGAGAAGGAACGTGAAGGTTTTCTTCTGCTCATGCCTTCAAATGTCTCCTGCGCTGAATCTCTTTGTTGCTGATGTGATACAGAGTGAGTTTGCTGCCCACTGCGCTGCAGCACACGTGCTTACACACACACATTCACTCCTGCTTTGGGTTTAGTGCAGGGAGGCAGGCTCGTGTCCAGAGGTGGAAGAGAAGTCAGGATATGGCCCCTTATCTTGGCAATGTCTCCCATATATGTAAAGAAATATAAATACGCATTTGGTTGGTGAGAGATGCCCCAGAGCCTAGGACTGGGGTGGGAAATGTCTGTTCTAGGTGCTTCTCAGGCTTATACTCTGTGTGAGAAAAGCCACCAAAATGTGGTCTAGCATCTCTATTCTACCCACCGTCTACTGTTGGGTGAGGGAATCCAGGCTAAGCCCTCCCTATAGTTTACCTGGATCATTCCTGTGACAGCAGGGTCTATCCAAGTTCTTCCCCATTCCTCCTCATCCCCAACCCTTCTAATTCTCTTTAGGCTGCATATATCCTATCTCCTCCCTTCTTCCCCTAGACACCCACACATTGCAGAGAGAAATTACTCCTAATGGGGTCAGAGTGGGAAGTACAACTTGAGAGAGGCAAAACAGTGCACAGAGATAGGCAGTTGTGTAATTTCCATCTATCAAACTAACCACAAGAGTCAGGAAGGGTTGGACCATGTTTTGTCTCTTCTGGAAACTGAGGTAGGGAGACAGACAGTAAGTTTGAGTTTCTCCAGCACAGAAAATGCGTTTCTAAATCCCTTGCTATATGATACCCCAGTCTTCTCAGTGTCACAAACATGATGGTACGTGGTGTTGCCCACCAGCAATGCAGCACGTTCTCTCTGAGTGGTGTCCTTGACCTCATGCCTGCTGAGTGCCAATGTGTTCGGTATTGGCCTGGGTGATTCAGGACAGGTCTCTAAAACTGACCACCCACACATGTCTATGTGCTTTGACAGGCTCTCATGGAACCTTTGGAAATTTATGACTGGAAGGACTTGTGCAGCTCGAATGGCACCACCAGGTGTTGCTGACCACCACCACCACACATTCTCTTTGCTGAGGGCATCTGCAGCAGCTCACACAGGTGCAGACACACAGACAGACACACAGACAGGCACACACAGAGCCCCTCAGGTGCTCAGTCTGACAGATTGCTGTCTGGATGGCAGAGGCATTTCTCTTTTTCATAGGCAGCGTGTGTGGCTCACACGGACAGACACACAGAAAACTGACCCTTTTTCCCTGCCTGCCTAAGGATTTCTGCACACACACAGCCATTCTTTTTCATAATAAATGTCCATCTATTTTCATAAAAGGGCTGGGAGGAGAATGCTGCAGATGTGTGGAATAGACCACATCACTGCATCCTGCCTCCTCCCCACTCCTTCCTGTCCTCCTGCCCCCTGTTTATCATCTCCTTTTTGGAAGGCTAATACATTTTAAAAAGGCATTCTAGAAATTGTTTGCAGTGACAGAGACGGAGCAGCTGTGAGGAGAGCCAGCAGCCTCATGCACTACAGCTTAGGTAGAGAAAAATCTTTGTGAGGTGGAGGGGAAAGACAGCGTACAAATGGAGGCAGATTGCACTGAATTATGGATTGAGAGCGATCAAAGGACATCAGTTGAACCTGTCCTTTGCCAGGGGGTGAATGCTCTTGGTGGTGGAGGCTTAGGAGCAAATGGAGGCAAGACTCTGCATGCAGGTTGGCCAGGGGTGGTGTTCAGTGGCAAGGTGAGAGCACCCATTAGAGACACTGTTCCTGTCAGGCCTGAAACTCCTCAGCTGTGCGTCACATAGCCTTCAGCACAGCAGGAAAATCAAGGAGCTCTTTTCTGCCAGCTAAACAGGGTTATATGCACCAGGACTGCCAACCTTTTAACTCCCTCTGTGTGAGCACTTGTGCCTCACCCCTCCACAGCAGGGCAGAGATGGACACCAAGAGGGGAAAGCAGTTTTGTCAGCAAGTACCATAGGAGTGGAAGACTATTGCAATGGCCTCGGAGGGATGGGAGCCAGTCTTCTCCCTCTGAGATCAGTCATTTGTATGGAAAGAAGCACAGCCCCATTGTATTTGAATTGGTTGGAATGGCATGGTCAGATTTGTGATCCCAACAGCAGCAGTTCCTCCTGTCTGCCACCCCTTATGTTTGGTGGTTGGAAAGCAACTAGATGCCTGAGGGTGGGGGACGCACTGAGGGAGACTTTTTCCTTCTTCAAGTTTTTTTTGAGTATGCATTTCACACAGAAAGGCCAGAGCACAAAGGTAGAGAGAAGGACAGCTCTCAAAGGCACCATGGCCTCTCTGCTGCACCTTGCTCTGGATCACTTCTGCCTCCAGCCTGGCAGAGGGCCTGTTTGGGGAGCTGGAGGAAGCCCAGGCAGACCGGTGTTGAGACCTGACCAGGATTTCTTGGAGTGTCACTACTGTCACATCTGCAGTGTCTCTGCTCTGAGTGCCTGTGACAGGGGCATGCAGCAGTCTCATCTTGCCACGCCATTTCCAATCCTGCTGCCTCTCTGCAATGAAGATGAATGTTGCCTGTCCCAGGTTATCACGTTCCCACGTGTGTGAGCCTGTATACAGACAGCCGTTTGCTGCTGAAGGTTGGTGCTACTGGGCCGAGTTCAAGGAGGGTTTGCATGGTGGGGCAGAGGGATGCAAGGAATGAGTCAGGGGGGTGGAGGAGTCTGGGTCTGTGTGGGTTGTCAGTGAGGAAGGGCTGGCACTGACAAGAACGGGGCTTCCACTTCAGCCCCAGAGCAGGGGCAGCCCAAGTATCAGGAAGGTGCAGGGTATGAACACCCTTTGAGCAGCCTGCAGCCCCTGCCAGAGCCGGTGTCGCACCACTGAGGGGCACCTCGTGTCCGACAGATGTCCTCTTCCGTGGGACGGAGAGTCGTGTCACCGGGCGTGCCAGCCCAACACTTCAGCGAGACAGTGGAGATGGTGCAAGGTGGCCATCGCATATGGGCCCTCAAAGGCACAGCCTGTGCAGGGAGAGCACCATATGTCCTGCCAGCACAGCATGCTTTGCTCATGTATCTTGCTGAAGGGACCTGGTAAAAATGTCTGTGTGGGAAGGACGGAGATAACAGAGGAGCAGGGAAGGGCAGTCCTTGTGGGGTGGGACAGCAAGCAGTTTGTGGGGAGAATGGCAGGACAGACTGCAGAGGTGTCTACAGAAACCACAGTGCTCCTTACCCCTGGGGGCTACGATTGCAGAAGCACAGCCCTTCACCTGGAGCAGAGCAGAGGGCTGCTGTGGCTGTGTTGAGGGACATGGCAAGGTGAGTCATTTAACCTCCTCCATCTGAGGTGCCAGACTGACCTTAAGGGACCTACAGAAGAGATGTTTTCTGCTGCCTCTTTAACTATGGTGGGTGGCAGCAAGGTTCCCGGAGTTGGCTGAAGAGGTGGTGATTTGTGCAATTAACATCTAATCAGTTCTATGAATATTTATTGCTAGTCAGCAAGCTTCTGAGTGACAGTGAAGTCCCATCTGATTGGGATCACATTCACAGGTAAGTCAGAGCCTCCTTTGGGGGTCACAGACATCCCAGTGGGGCAAAAGGTCACAAAGGTATAATCATCCAGCAGCACATGGGAGGCACATGTGCAATGTGAACACAGAAAATTGTGTTCAACCCTTTTTTAGAGAGGTGGAAAAACAGAGGTTTTAAAATTGACTTGTTGATGAGAAACACCTTGAAACAGTCTGAATATATTAACAAACAACACATGGCTGAGTTTGAGCTTGGGTATTTGCTTTTGGTTTTGTTGGATTTGGTTGTTTGCTTTTTTGTTTGTTGGGGTATTTTTGTGTGTGTGTGCTCTCATTTATCTTCTATTGCAACATGGGAGAGAAAATAAAAGGGAGCTAAACATAAACCCTTGCAATTGTGTGAAAACTCACATAGCAGTCAGGAATTTCTTGAAGCTTATAATTGACTCTTCCCCCATCATGGCATAAAGTATGCAGAAAGCTAGCATTTTGTTTCCTCCAAAAATATGACTTTGGGGACTTTCTGTCATCATCAGAAATTTTGACCCTTCCCAACTTTGTCCAAATTTATGCTGCTTTCCAGAATCCTCCATTCCCTTCTTTTAGTTTCTCTCTGCTGTAATCCTTTCACCTCACATCTGCCTTTGGCTTCACTTTCCCATGGTACCTTCCACTTTCTGGGCTTTGCCCATCCTTCTCCATGAACTTGCCTTAACAAATCCCCTTTTTTCTGATGCTGCCTCTCCTGCCCTCCTGCTCCCCAGACAGACTCAGCCTGCCTTGGCAGAGCTCTGGGAAAACCCCCTATTATCAGTGGAATATGAGCTGTTAAACCTCAGCCAAACTCTTCTGCTCCTGCTGCTCACCTGCAGCTTGGATTTGCACTGGAGGTGCTGCCAAAAGCCTGTTATTACCTAAATGAAAAAGACATACAGCTCTCCTTGAAAAGGAAGACACACAGATAACAGTGATTTGCCTGCTGCCTGCTGCCTTCTGGCTGAGAAAAACACCCCAAATTCAGGCAGGGCTTCCACAACCAGCCCTCAGTGGAGATAGAGGGACAGAGACAGTACTGCATATTTTCCCTTCCTGGAAAGTATTCTGGGGATTTTTTGTGCCTGGGCAGGAGAAGATCCTCAGAATTTGCATTGCAGTTATCCCATTCTTCTTGTGGTATTATGCTTGGCCTTGAGCAAATATAGGTAGGATGGGAAAAAACACCAAATGTGGGAGCCAATAACAGACCCAGAATAAACAGCACGGTAACAGGGGAGGGAAGAGATGGGCGGCAAGAGAAGGGAGGATTGCCAAGCCTGAAGTCATAATCATAGAGCACAGGGGCTCTGTTGTGTAGAATTCTGTTTTCCTTTCTGCAGCCCTCCACTTTCCTCACCAGTTGCACCTGGAGCTGTGATTTCAATATCCAAGAGCTAATGGCCTGCTTGGTCCCCTCTCCAGAGGGAATTCAGCAGAAGAAAGTGTGCTTTGCACACAGAGATGTTAGAGACACTTCAAGGGAGACAGCAGAAAGGGACAGAGGGGAGCAAGCAGTTCAGAGCCACGTGCTGCAGGGAAGAAGTGCACGCCTCCCAGGTTCCTGGCAATGCCAGCTGACCCTAAACCCCAGACATGCACAGCTTCACATCTCCCGGCTTGGTGTCCCTACAGTGATACCTTTACACTGATGTGGTTAGAATTCAGGTAATGGTAGGTAACACACTGGGGAGTGTGGACACCCAGTATGGAGTGGTGTCCCTGTCCTAGGACTTCCATTGTTTAGTATCTTCATTAATGTCAGAGAGAGTGGCATTAAGTATAGCCTTGGCAAGTTTGCAGATGACACTGAGCTGGAGTGCTGCATTTGGCACACTCATGGGAAGGAATGACATCTGGAGGGATCTTTACAGGCAGCAGATTTAAATTGAAAGAAAGTAGATTTAGGTTGGACATAAGGAAGAAACTTCTTGTGATGAGGGTGGTGAGACACTGGAACAGTATGCCCAGAGAAGCTGGGGATGCACCATCACTGGAATTGTTCAAGGCCAGGTGGGATAGGGCTTTCAGCAATGTGGTCTAATGGAATATGTCCCTGCCCACAGTAGCAGGGGATGGATTAGATGATCTTCAAAGATCTCTTTCAAACCAAAACTCTCCATGAGCACATGCACATACACACACATTCTTTCTCCACTACAGTACTTTGTTATATCCATTTACCATTTGACCATCATCTTTCCCAAGTTAGATCAAAATATCATCAATTTCCCCAAACATAAGTCTGGACTTTAAAAAAAAAATCACAAGATTTTATTTCAATGTTGCCTAGTTATATTTTGAGAGTATTTGTCTGGAGAAAAGAAAGAATCTTGCTTCCCTCATTCCTTTTCATATTTGGTCTGAGAATTGAAATGATCTTTTCATTACCTTGGCTCCAGGTGCCATGTTTTGAGGAAAAATAATTTTTATGATGCTTAGAACGAAATGGTGAGAATCTGTATCATTTCCATGCACTTTTTTCATCAGCTCTACTCCTGCTGTTAGGTGTGCCCTCACACTCACATCTTCCCCCAAGTGCTTGCCCTCCTATGTTTCCCTGTACCTGACCCACACATCTCTGAACCACATGCAGCTCTGCACACAAAAATACCTTTTTTTTTTGCAATTGCACACAAAAATACCTTTTTGTTTTGGTCTGGTTTGTGTTTTTTTTCAAGGAAAGGTCACTGTTTATCTTTCCTCATGGCAACATTTATCTTGCACCCTTCAGAGCCAGGCTTGTTGGCCTGGGCAGCCAGAACTTCAGGTGAATCCATGAGGTGCTGGGAACCCTCTGCAAACCTAGGGGGTTTCTTCTATGAGGGAAGAAGGAGAAGAGGAAAGCCTCTGTCCTCTAGGCAGGCCTGTTGTATATTTCCCCTCCTCAGAGTGGACAGGCTGCTCTTATGAGATGGGAATTGCTGAGAGATTGAAAACTTGTTGCTGTGAATTTCAGAGATGCCTGGTAGGAGCAGCTGGAGCAGGGAAGGGTTCAGTGTATTAAACTCACTGTACTAAAGCCATAACATGATTTTGCACGCTGCTGTGACTAGAATACCCAAACCAGCTCAGCACCTCACCTCATCAGGGATGCTCTCAATACCTCCTTGTTGCTCCAGCCCCTCTCCATGCTCCTTCAGGGCATGTCCCTGCCACTGAGGCTTTGGAAGAATGTCTGTCTGTACAGGAGGAAGTGGGGAAGGCTTGTTGACTTCTTCATCTGCTGCTTTTAGGAATGTGCAAAACATCATTCATAGGTGGGAATACATCAGCAGAGAAGGAGAGAGGGCAGGATTTCTCCTGGGGAAGAGGAGCAAGGAAGTGATTTTCTGGGAAGGTGTGTCAGATGTATGTGAAAGGGACACTTGGGAAGATACAGGTCAAGGGTCAGATGGGACAAGAATGAAGGGCATGGAGGAAAACCAGGAAGAGGGATGCTCCAGGGAAAGAGCTGGGAATGGTTTGGGGGAGGGATGCCTTCAGAATAAGTAGGATGTGGACAGGGATCTGGGAGGAAAAATACCGAGAGATGGGGCTGTGGGAGGGCTTCTACAAGGGTTTGCAGTCAGGTGAACTCTAGGAGGGTGGTGGGCATTTAGAGGGGATATATGCCCCACTTCCCACAAGGTATAGTCCCTTTATAAAAATCCACTTTGTAATCAGGGATTTGCTCTGTTGGATCTGCCTCTCCTCTGCAAAGCATCTAGGAGAGTTCATCTTGTTAAATTCTCTGCCCTGTAGGAGGTGAGGAGGTCAAATGCCTTCCGAGGGACAAACACTTAGCAACGCTGGCTGGGAAACTGTTGCAGAGACCTTAATCCCTTTCCTCCCTCCCATGTTCAGGCTCTAACACCCAGAAGGAAGAAAAGATGAGAAATACAGGTGGATGCAAGAGTGAGCCCTCGCTCCACCTTGCATGGGACTCCAAGTCTGTGTGCTTCAGTCCCGGGTGCACTGTGCTCCCTGCCCAGCTCTGCAGCTGCCCTGAAGGGGTGAGGGCAGGGAAGGCCTGGGGCTCCCTCCCAAACTTGTGTCCTGACTAACTCACAGCCACTCAAATCTGCTGGTGAGACCCAGACTTTGCAATGGGGGAACACATAGGGCAAATGCCTGGGAGCCCTACACATCAGGAGACAAAAGCTGGTGTCAGGGTTTGCATGACTGAGGAGAAACCCAAATAGCACCTCTGTTTCTGCCTTACTCTCTGGTTTTGATCAGAAGACCTCATGCATTGCAGTGGTCTCTGTCACACACAGAGCTGACTTTGGGGTGCAGCTCAGGTGTGGAGGAGCCTGACTGGAAATGAAAGAGATGTGAGTTAAATAAAGGAAGATTTGTCAGTGGCAATTATTTAGTAACTCAGAGGTTTTAGGGTGACTACCTCTGCTGCAGTGGGTATTAGCACAAGGAAGCTGTGAGACATTTCTATACGCATTGTTCTTTTCTAGCCCGGAGGAAGCCAGGAAGGGACCTGAGGGTTTGCTCCTCAGCTGTGAGTAAGCCTGCAAAAAAACCTGCATTACTTGGGTCACTGACAACTTGTCTTCCCCAGGGGCAATGCTCCCTGCTGGCTGGGTAACAAGGTCTTCCATCTCCAGTGCTGGCAGTGTGGCAGTCAGCCACTCGAGGAAAAGATGGATCGAATCAAAATGCAGCCAAGGAAAACCTGAGAATGAGATGGAGTCCAGCTCTGTGAGGCTAGGCCGAGTCTGCTAAGCAGTAGAAGGACAAAACTCACTTTCTTCAGCACTCTGGAGGGTGAGGCAGGAGTATGGGTAAATGGAAGTGAAACCTAGTGTTCCTATAAGCAGGAAAGGGTTGGGGCATCCTACTTACCCTTTCATTATACTTCCATCCCAGCACCTAAATCAGACACAAGTTGTCACCATTGCTGTGCCAAAAATGACCCACCATGGATACAAGGGCAGATTAATGGGAGTGCATGAAACTAGCAAAGGCTACACTGCTCTACCTTTTCCTGAATGCTCTTTTCTTTGCCTTTTTCTTTTTGGTACCCCATGTGCAGTGGTTTCCCATCTGCTCAGGCAGGTGAATCCCTTCCTCTCACCACCTCTCCACAGAGGGCCTCCCCAGGCTGGGGGATGACAGTGTATTTTTTGCCAGAGTTCTGCCACAGAGCAGAGAGGCAAGTCACACCTGACTGAGGATGGTGCTGCCACCAGAATAGGCTGGAAAAACCCAACAGGGCTCCAGCCAGCAGCCAGCCACTCCTGCCAGGGAAGATGGCTCCATACATAAGCTTCCTCCTTCCCTTTGAGGATGGACACGTCTCCCTTTGTTCCTCTCAAGGGAAAGGCACTGCCAGGCATAGAGGAGGGGAGCAGATCTGTGTGGGTGTTGGAGAATGGCTCCCCACGTAGAAACAGGCATGCTGTTAGCAAACAGCACTGCACAGAGTTGTCATCATGAGGTGTGGAGTCACAGGAGTAAGGTCCCTGACAAGAGGAAAGGGCTACCTTGTACTCAGCACATACAGCCTGTTGGCCCTAATTTTTCCTCTGCTTTGGGCTCTGTGTGCCAGGATGAGATGCATCAGCAGAGGTACCATTTTGCTAAATCTTGAAGCTGACACTTTTAATATCCATTAGCTCTGCTACTCTGCCAGAGAGCATTAGCTAAGACACATGGACTGTTCCACCCCTGATCCCTAGCCTCAGCCCCTACTATCCCTCCTTTTGTCTCCCCAGCCCAGCCTGACTGCTCTTCCCAGTACTGACAACATCAGTCATCTCAGGTCTGACCCCCTTGTCCAACAAATCTGTCATTTCCATCTTTCACTCTGCTCATTTTCAAGGTTTTTTTTATCTCGAGGAAGGTGTCTCTCCGCACAATGCACATGGACCAACACCCAGACACATACCTAGAAAAGGACAGAAGGCAAAACTTCCTTCCTTCTGCCTCCAAGACAGATATGAAGCAGTAAATAGAGCAAAGGAAGGAGAAAGTTTGAAATACAAATGCTGGCATTCCCTCTTGGCTGCATTGCAGGAGTCAGCAGAATCCTCTGCCAAGATTTGGTTTTGAGGCACTGTGCAAATGAGTTGTCAAAGCCACCCCTGTCATGCCTCCATTAGCTTGGGCTGCTGAGCATCCAAAAGCAGGATCAGAGAATTACAGAAACAAAGAATGGATTGGGCGGGAAGGCACCTTACAGATCACCTAATTCCAGCCCCTCTGCCATGGGCAGGGACATTTACCACTAGACCTGAGTGGATTGCTCAGAGTCCTTTCCAGCCTGGTCTTGAACACTGCCAGGGATGGGGCATCCACAGCTTTCTCTGGGTAACCTCTTCCAGTGCCTCACCATCCTCACAGCAGAGGAATTCTTCCTAATATCTGGTGAAGACCTGCCCACTTTCAGTTTACCACCACTCCCCCTTGTCCTATCACTACATGCCCTTGTAAAAAGTCCCTCTATAGCTCTCTTGTAGTCCCTGCTTTGATACTGAAAGGCTGCAATAAGACCTCCCTGGAGATTTCTCCAGGCTGAACAACAGTCCACGAAACAGGGTGGATCAGGAGCCAACAGTAACGTAAGCATAGGCAGCACCATGACCTCACACTACCCAAGCAGGGGTGGTGATAGCAGCAAGAACTATTAATGATCTCCCACAAACAAAGAGGGTGAAGCAGACCTTGGATCCATTCAGGAGCCACACAGCTACAGTGCACCAGAAGCGGGAGCTTTTGGCATGAGCTTAAACAGACCTCTGGGGCCTGGGTACAGTATGTTTGAGTGGAAGCCGCAGATGAGACTGACCAGAGCAGTTAAGGCTCATTAGTGCACTTAGGGTCCTGACCCTTTTTAACACCACTGACTGCCATGCTCTGGGTGTGTTGGTGATTGCAAGTGTCACCAGGGGCGGGTGGGCAGCTGTTACGCTGTTATATTCAGGTCTGTGTTTATGAGGAAGAGGTTTGTACGTGCCCAGTGTATCTGTGCATACTGATATGAAGCCGTGTGGCTACTGAACCCAAAGCAAAAACAAACTGCAGCTGAAGCAGCTGCTCAGTCTACTCCCTCAGTAAGCTGTTATGCTCTCAAAAGCATGGGTGAGGTTTTTTTTACTGTTCTTACTGTCCTAGTTTAAATAAATTAATGGTGGGATAATCTTTTTCAGCAAGACAAGCCTTAGCCTTTTAATTTCTTGGTCTCAGCTGTTGTATTTGGCTGAGTTTGAATCAAAGCAGCTGTCAATCACTGTACCTAGACAGGTAGTAGAATAGACAAATATGCTTGAGTGGCCCCTGTTTAGAAAGATGCTGGGCAGATGGTTAAAGAGTTTGTAGCCATGCTAGGAAGTGGGAAAAGAAGATTGGGTTTTCTTGAAGACGGGGAGACATTTTTTGTGTCTGAGACCTACTTTAACAGGATATACTAGGGAGTTTTCAAAGTGAGAAACAGAGGAAATAAAAATTTCCTCCCTGCAGGCAGAGGATGTTGTCACCTTGTCCCTATGTAGATCTGAGGTAAAAGAAAGAAGCAAAATGAAGAGAGGAAGTGAATGTACGCTAAGGTACCAAGCACACAGGCAATAAGCACCTACACAGAAAAAGTCTTTCAAAGGTGTTATTATTTTAGAAATAATTCCACAACAAAGCACAGGCATGAAAAATCAGTATCTCATACAGAAACTTCTTAGCAGAACAGGTGGTGCTTTGGCAACCCCATCCCAGCCCAAATACCACAGCAGCTCTAGGCTGGCTCTTGTCATGAACCCTAGCCCTCCTTTCTGGCTCAGGCTGGATCTAAGTCCCACCTCTGACCCACACCACAAACTCTCACACAGCGCAACCCTCTTAGCAGTGCGCATTTAGTTTTGGCTCCCCTGACTTAAACCTGCTCCTCTAGTTTTTATCTTTATACCTTCTCTAATGGCTTTTATCCTGTCTACAGGATGTAATGGATTTTTACAGACAAGACTCTTAGCCATGGTCTTTGCTGTACTAAATTCATCTTGAACCCTCAGATAGCTTTCTTAAAATATTTGAAATTGCAATTCAATATTTTCATTTTACCCGGTCTACTGTTTTTAAAGGCAGAATCCAGCCATTTATCTTAGGAGCATGAGGTAGTGTTTGCAATGTCTCCTATCAACATGGTGCTCAGGCACCAAGCAGAAAAATCCCTGGGATTACAAAAATACTGGAACTGCTTTTTCTGCATATGGGTATGTTCAAGTCCCTTGGGACAGACCAAAAATTTTCCTCACTCAAGGTTCTTCACCCAGAGGGTGGTTGGGCACTGGAACAGCTCCCCAGGGAAGTGGTCACAGCACCAAGCCTGACAGAGTTCAAGAAGCGTTTGGGCAATGCTCTCGGGTACATGATGTGACTCTTGGAGATGATCTTGTGCAGGGCCAGGAGCTGGATTTGATGTTCAGAAACAGCATATTCTGTGATTCTGTAAGTGCCTAATTCTTAATTAGGCACTTGAATTCCCACTAATCGGAAGGGACTGTAACTGTGAAAACTAAAGTAATTTGTCAAGTCTTCACTCTGGTTTGTAAGGGCCAGTGTAGCACAGAGACAGACTCTGGTTTTTATATGTAGCTTTGTACACTGCTTAATTTCTGTGGTAAGCTTGCCTCTATATGCCTAGGAATATCTCAAACCATCTACAGAAAGCTTAGATATCCCTTGGCTGTGCAGCTCCACGTAAGCCAGTGCCAGCTGTCAGCTACTCACCAGAAGCAGAAGCAAAGAGACGAAATATAGCTCAGAGCCTGGCTATATTCTTAGAATCATTTATTTCCCCATCCTGAGAGACGGGGTGCATCTGATCAAGAGGGCAGCTGGGAAGAGTCAGAGCCTCTGTGTGAAGTTACTTTTGTCACAGTGGGGGGAAAGGGGGATACCAGGGGCAGTGCTGGGATAAACAACCAATCAGATCAAAGTCCAGGCTACTTGAACTTTAAACAAAGGAATATCTCAGAGTCACATGACAAGGGCCTGGGTAAGAATCCAGGGACACACTGCAACAACAGACAGGCAGAATGAATGAATGAAGCAGCTCTGAATTAATCTCTAGTTTAGCAACATGTTCCTTTAGTCTGCGGGAAGGATTAGAAAGGCAACACCTCGGAGCTGACCTCTAAGCTCAACCTGCTGCGGCTCCAGTCAGCCCAAGGCTGATTTGCCTTGGATTTGAAGCAACTGCTGTCAATAACATAAAACTCAAGAGGTGAATATCATGAGATCTTGTTTTTGTTCCCCAGCCACCCTTTCTGCTGCTGCAGCTTTAAACCCAATGAAGGAATGAGTAATTTTTTTGCTAATGATTGAAAGAAGGAAGATAAGAGGTAGGTCTTCAAATTAGGAATCCAAGACTTGATTGCAGCTCTTATCATATTTTTCCATTTTCCCCCTTCTTCCCAACAGAAAATAAATTGCTTCAATAAATTATATCTCTAATCTGCATAGAGGACCAGCAGACTGGCCTCTCCTTTCAATATTTTCTATTGTGAGATAATCAACCCGTTCTTCTCACAGCATGGAACAAACTAATAGATTTTAAACAATTCCATTATTTGATGATTTCTACCATTATTAATACAAATTGTCTCTACTCGCTTTCAATTAGGGCATTTTTATTTTCTAATAAATCCCAATCAGGTTCTCTCGAACGCCACCTAAATATGGAGAGATTACTGCACTTTCCATTTAAACAAAGAACTCATCACACTTGCATGCCTCACCTCCCTCTGCTTCTCATGACTTTCCTTCTTCCAAACTCTTTTTCCATTTTCCCCTGCTGTCACTGTCAGTAGACTTCACTTATTTTCTTCTTGTACTGCTTTCTTCCAAATCTAATTCTATGTCTGTGGGATGTGGTTTGCCCCACAAGCAGAGCTAAGATCTTGGTGGATTTTTTGTTGGGGATAGGAGGTTGTGAGGTCTGTGGTATTGGAGAGGGAAAATATCCTTTATGAAGCCCATGAGTAATGCAAATAAAACCACCGACGTGTTTGTGAGAAGGTGCACTAGGACATAAGCACATAGTAAAAATGTAGGCATGATACACCCTGAAAAAGCCAAACATCTAGAATTTTGTCCTAAGGAACAAATGCTTAAGAACATATAAATAACAAATATTAACCTCAAAAGGGAATGTTGTCTTTTCAGATACAGCTGTTGTACAAACAGGTCTCTTACTGCTACCAGTGGAGTGCATTCCCTAAATGGTGCTGCTTAGAGCAGACGTTCAGCTCACTTTTTAATGAAGCTTCTTCTGGGGTGGGATCTGCTGCCCTGTGTTCTCCTGCAGTGCAGCAGCACGTCTGAGTGATATGAGATGCCTGAAGAGGTACGACTCAGTGTAGAGGATGTCTGCACTGCCAGCTTGGAGCAGTCTGGAGACCCATTCTGTATTCAGTGCTGTGGTAGCACAGTTTAGCTTTCAGAAGGGGCACCTTGAAATGCCATCCAGCTGCTGAACAAGGCTGGCTGTGGGTGAGGAGCACCATGCATGCCCAATACAGTAGCAGCTCTCACCCAGCACAGCAACTGGAAGCTCTGAGGTAACCACCAGCCTCAGAAGGTTACTGAAGGCATCCCAGCTGCCTTTCCCAGGAGGCAGGAACACAAGCAGGCCATAGGTTTCTTCATACAACTAATCTTTTTTACTGCTGCTGCCCGTCCTCCTGAGAGGTAGGAGAGTGCAAGTTGTCAGCTGCTATGGCAACCTTGCCTTGTCTGGAAAGGAGCGGGGAAGGATGAGAGTGAGGGCAAGGGTGGGAAAGGGTGTTGTGATAGGAGATGTCCATAGCCTGGTTCAAGATAATCAATATGCATTCATCATCCTTCATCACTGCAAAACAAATGAGGCTGCAAGGCAGAAGGGGAGGAGACTGCTGTGGGATGGACAGGCATAAGGACAGGAGAGATGGATTGCAGCACAGTGATGGGCGGGCCATAAACTCCACATGCACGGGCTTCATCTCCTTCTGCACTTCATCCATGTCATTCACAGTGTGGGACACACATGCCTTCCCAGTGGGTCACACCTCCACTTCATGTCTCTCAGCCTCCTGGGGCTGCGTGTTGCTGTTGCCCACCTGCATATGTTCTCTGTGAGTGTCACTTCACAGCACAAAGACACACCTTTGCCCCCACCAGCGGGCAGGCTTGCAATTCACAGCTGCAGAGCTGTGGAAGTGTGGTTCCTTATCCTGATGCAAACCCCACCCTGCTGTGATTCTGGACCCTCGGCCAGATGCACACACACCTTGCAGCACACAGAAGGCACAGCCACACAAACGCACTCCCAGGCTTGGCCTCTGCCACATATGTTTGCATACACTGTCACAGCCAACTTCCCTCCTCCCCTACCAAGCAAATTTGCTTGAAGCATTTGAGTTCCTCAGCATATACACATCCTCCCCTCCGCCCCAATACTCCCTCCTGCCATGCCAGCCAGCACCAGCCACCCCCGCAAAAACACATGCATTCAGATCGAGAGTGGCAGCAGAGCCCTCAGTGAGCTGCTGGAGCAGAACAGATGGCTTAGCAACCAAAAAAACAGTCATTTGCTCCACAAGTTTCTTCCTCAACGTTCTGTTTGTTTTCAGAACACGTTCATCACCAGAATAAAATCCAGGCAAGATGAGCTGATATAAACACCGCAGCCTCGAGCCCTTGAGGTGTGAAGTCCCACCTGTTTTTTGCACCCTTTTTTTTTTTCCACAGATTTCAACTCACTCTTCCTGAGGCATCCCCTCCCCCTTTCCCACTTGAAAATGCCCCCACACCATCAGCATACAGATTAACTTCATCCTCCTTGGGAGACAAAACCCCCACAGCTTGTCTCGTTCCTGTCCTCAGCTGGAAGGCACACTCCATATTTTCCAATGCTCATTTTTCCATTTCATGTGTACACCTGACTCAAAAGAGCACTTTGCCTCTTGTCTCATGCTGGAGTCACTTCCCTGAAAAACAATTACTATAGGTTCGAGGGAGCTACATAGTGGATCTGCCACAGTGGGCATAGTAACCATGGAGGTTTAGGGGTATGTTGTATGTCCTTCTCCCCTACAGGGAATTCCTGCCTGGGACTTGGGAGAGCAGATAAAGGGGCACTTGTATGAGTGAGGGGAAACTGTCTCTCACAAGCGGGAAGGAAGCTGTCCTAAACTTTTTATATGCTGCATCATAGCTGAGTGGGAGCTTTGTATCACACAGGTCACACAGGTCAGTTATCAGGGCTGTCCTTATCCAGGATCTACACCAAGGGGCAGTGGAGTCTTAAACCCTGCCCTGCTACAGCTTTCTGCCATCTGTGGGGGTTGGGGGTTTCCATACCTGCTGTACATCAGCACCTGTGCGGTTCTGTCCATCACTAGAAGCTTCTGGTCAAACTGAGGTGCAGCAGGAGGCAAGTCTGACTCCCTTCCGTGATGTATCTAGAACTGGCCATCACAGAATCACTCATCCCACAACTTTACCAAAATTCAGGGCTGAGCACTCAAGATGTAGGGTCCAACTTCCCCTGCCAGCTGAAAGCCAGCTATTTTTACAAGCAAGCCAATTAACAGCTCTCTGTTCATTCTCACATCGACACTTAATGATGATGCCTCCTGGGAGAATTCACCAGATGCATGGAGTGGACAGGGAAAAGTCCCAGGAAGGCAAACAGCTGTTTCCAGTGAAGTAGGAGGAGAGGAGAGCTGGGTTTGTCTGGGGTCACTCTATGTCTTTTGGACAAATTTTCTCAAACCCTGCCTCCCTCCCTCTTAAACAGGAATCTCTGCCTTTGCAATGTAAGGGAACTGCATATCTCTGTTTCATCACTGAGGACAGGCCCCAAAGCTCCGCAGTGCAGCCAATTAAGAGACAGGCTGTGCACAAGCTGCCTTTCTATTTCTAGCAGTATTTGGGGTAGTGCCCTCCCTGCACACCTCCTTCCCTACTCCCCTCTCCATGAAGAAAAGAAAACATGAAAAGCTTCTGCGAGATGAAAAAGAATTTTTGAAAAGAAAGGCTAGATGAAGAGGTAATTGCCAAACACAGCATGAGGAGAGGCAGTGAGAGGTGTGAGGAGTCCACAGGTATGTGAAGTCAAGGAGTTGTGTCTATAATTCATGAAGAGGAAGCACTCCTGTGTGGCTGTGAAGGCTGCTGTCCTCAGCCAGTGGTGAATGGCTGGCTGACCAGGGCAGCAGGCAGGGGAGGGTGTCAGACTTTTCTCAAAAATATGGTCCAGGCAGGCAGAGTTTGATGAGATGGGGACCTAGGCTAAGGAGGGATGCAGAGGTTAAAAAGAGAAACTGATCCTTTCTGGGAGGTAAATGGGACAAGGGAGAGCAAAGTACAGAAGTGATATCCTTTAACCCTAAAGAAAAGTTTTGCTCCCACATAATTATGCTAGGTCATGCTTACCTCTGACTAAACCAGCTGTGTTTTACTTAGGGGATCACACTTACAGTCCAGCTTAAACTAAACAAAATCATCCATGCTGTGTCCAGCTCATGGGACAGAAACTTTCAGTATAAATGCAGAGACAGGGTCTGCAAACCTGACGTGGTTTTCTGTGCATCACCAGCCTCTGCTGAAGGCTCAAGGCTGTGTCCCCTGTAAAACTCAGTTGTGCTGTCCAAAGGAGTTCTGCTCCCGCTCCTACATCTAGATGGAGCTGCAAAGACAGGCTGCACCATGCCTTGGTAACCCCATCCCACAGGGATGGAGCCAGCCACATGCCATGGCTGCCTGCCCAGCTGCACCCCTGCCCTTCCACATCAGGCAGGCACAGGGGATGAGGTCTCACTGCACATGGGCTCAGAACAGGACAGGTGCACATTGCAGAGCGGAGCTGAGACGTGTTCTGGCACATGCAGAAGCTCAAATGTGGCCTGGAGAGCTTTTCTTTTGTCCCCAAGGGCCTTTCCAGGGGCAGAGGGCATGAGCATCAGCCTCGCCACCACCATGAAATTGTGAGCAGTTGTGCTACGCAGCACAGCGACAACTGTGAAATCCCGAGGGGAGTCATGGATTCGTTACACTGTAATGGATCTGGGTCAACGCAGGGCGGGCGAGGGGAAGCAACAAGACAAGGAGAGCTGAAATCCATCCTCCCAGGCTGCCTCCCCTGTGAGCAAGAACAAGCACCCACAATGTCCAGCAGGCTGTTGTGATGGCTGCTAGAGCCATCCAAGGCTTTTCCCAGAGATGGGGAGAGCTGTCTTCCTTGTCCTGGCACCTGCTGAGTAGCCTTTTTTTTTTGCTGAGCTTCCTCACCAATTGCCAGGCTGCAGGACCAGGGAGAAGTAGGAGTTCCCTTGCAAAATCAGTGGGTGCCCAACACACCAGGAAGGCTCCTGGCCCTTTCGCATCTGGTTCCATGCGCAACTAATGACATCTAGACATCTCATCTAATGACAACCACAATTTCTCCTGCCTCCTGTTTACACTGGGAGTTCTCCCCCAACCTTCCAGCCCTGCTCCCTCTCTCCCTCATCATTGTGCAAGACGCTGGCAGGCTATGAGAGTGGATCTGGGGGATGAAGGCTGCATTTCCTGACAAAGTCAGTCGAGGTTTGTCTTGATCAGCGCATAAACCCTTGGGCCTTCCACGTGTTTCACTCACCCTTGCTCTCATGCTTTTTCTCCCAGAAAACTCCCCCACAGGCATCACCTGATGCAGTAATTTCTACCACCATGGGGCCATCTTCATTTTTGTTGCCTGTTCCTCCTCGGTGCACCCATAAACAAAAATTTATTATCACAGAGGGCCATTATGGATAAATGGTCTTGTGACAGGTCTGTTCAGCAGGGGATGGCGAAGAAGCAGTAGCCTGTGTGAGCAAAGGTGGGGGAGGCTGGAGCTGCTCTCCCGCTGACAGTGGCATTCATCCACACAACTGTGCAGGACCTAATTAACGTGCAGCGATGCTGCCCGTGGCAGGTAGTACCACGGCAGGACATCAGCAGGGAGTGAACAGACAGGGAAAAAAAAGAGAAGAGAGTAGAGAGATGCGTGTGAGAATAGGGAGGGCAGGAGAGCAGGGGAAAGGGTAAGGCAGGCAGGGCGATTAGGGCAGCCGACTACTTCTCTGTCACCTTATAGGTGCATCCTCCCTCTGGCTTCCCTAACAAATTCGTAATTGCTTCATCTTCTTGGTTTTCACCTCGCTGATGTGAAGTGACAGCTATTTCTGTAATGTTAAGAACATCTTCAAGCCAAGAGCAGCAGCCAGACCCCATGAGAGGCAGTGGGAAATGCAGGGGTGTGGGGCAGGGAGAGAAGCAGAGCACGTAAGGATTTTTTGCACTTTCAAATGAATTCGAGAATTGGGCTTTTGGTTGACAAAAAATAAACAACCCCATCCAGGCCTAGAGAGCCAGGTCTTCTCATCCATGGCACACACCTGGCTGAAGGTAAGAGGATGGGGATGAGGAGTGTGGAAGGGGAACAGAGCCATGTGCATGGGCATACAGAGGTGGCAGGAGGTTTTATTGTGAGAGGGCCAAATCAACCCATTTCATATAGCTGAGAGAGTAGATGATAAAAATCATCATGTGGCAAGGGGAGATACGACATCATACCACACAAAACAAGCTTTACTTACAGTGACTGGGTGGAGGGGTGGGGAAGACACTTTGTGGTGTGCCTACGCACGTTTGTTCATTGTGTGCACAGGCCTTTGTGCTCACGTGCCGGGTGCCCCTGGACACTCAGACCTCTCATCGCCCGTGTGCTCAGGCTCTGTGCAAGTGTCTGTCTATGTCCACCCTCCCTGTGTGCCCATTTGCTCGGTGTGAGCCTGTGAACGTCTAAGTGGCAGCTTGGGTTTGTGCCTGCGAGGTGCTGGCCCAGGCTGCCGTGGCACAGTTGTGCAGCTGAGGCGTGTGTTTGTCCCCGAGTGTGTGCGCACACATGCATACAAATGTCTCCTGCTCCCGCTCTGCACCAGCTGAGGGCCCAAGGAGCTGCAGGGCACGCGATGTCCGGACAGCAGCTCCATGCTCATGGATGCTGTGAATGATACAGGCTAGCTGTGGCAGTTCTCAGCAACTCAGGAGAAAGCTCTTAACTTGCACAGACAGCCGGTGCTGGGGGCAGCTGGCAAGGGGCTGGAAGCCAATCTAATTTGACAGCTGCTCTGCCAGGGGTGGTTGGGGGCTTCTCTCTTCATGTTTTCACCACAAACTGGTTACCTAGTGTGAGGCTAACAGGGCCACTGCTAGATCTGACAGAAATGGGATCTAAGGGGACAAGCACAGAGTGCATTAAGCAGAAGAGCATCAGGAAAGCAAAGCACTCAAGAGCTGCACGCCTCTTGGTTCATGTGCTACTGATACACACTCATTTCATGCTTACTGCTTTTCTCAGGGCCCCTCTTCCTGTCTGTCTTCCATTGCTCCTCCTCTTTCTCCCAACCTCCACCACATCCTTCTCCAAAGCACCTTCCCTCCATGACCCTACTGAGCACCCAGTGAAGCTGGAGCTTCCAGTGTCGTTGCGACTGGCTCTCTGGATATCGTTTGGCAAAGAAACCTGAGGGGTGACTAAAGTCATCCTCAGCTGATGTCACGCTTTGATCAGCATACATGGCCTTAGCCATCCTGGGAGACCCAGACCCACAGAAAACTTGGAGACAACAGGCTCCTGACAGCACTGGTGAGCCTCCTGCTATGAATAAGGGAGAAAACTCTAACATCTTGGAGCTTACTGAGGAGATCCAAAAGGGCTATGATGTGTCAGCATAAAATTCATCCTTGTAGATAAGTATTGGCTACAGAGGACTTAGGAGCAAGCAAAGAAAAAGAGGGAAAAAAAAAATGGATTCCTCTTGAAAAATGTCCTGAGTCTATTCTGAGTCTTTCTGGCTCTGTCATGCCCCACACCGATCCATTCTTCATAGACTCCTTTTCTTGCTTTAATCCACTGCAGAAAGGCTGGTTCTTTCTCCCATCTCACAAATAAGTTTGAGGAGTCAGTGAGGACCTAATTTTCTAGCTCCACAAGTATTGGGAAGGAAAGAAAAAAAGTAAAACGTGTTACTTGGCAGAGGAAGTAGCTTTGTGGCACATCACCCCATAAATCTCATGCCTGACAGAGTTTCTAATGCTGGAGTCACTTAAAACCATGGCATCGTATTGGGTTAAATTGATGGATGGCACAGAGAGAGGGACAGCCTAAAGCGCTGAGCAGGGACCCTGCCTGATGGCAGGCCTCTCACTCTCCTTCACATTCTGCTCCCTCTCTCCACTAATGGAGCCTCATCTCTTTAATCAGAAAGCAAGTGCTCTCCAGGTTACTGCCTGAAACGTTCAGAGGCACTATTCAGGGAGACCTGCAGGCAGCAACGCTCAGTTTGTGAACTCTTCAGTCAGGAGAGGACAAAAGAAGGGAAAGCACAAGGTTGTTCAGTGTTCATACATGAAGAGTTGTGCTTCCTCAGCTGTCAGTGTTGTCAACAACAGCCTATCAAGTTGTTCGAGAAGCCCAGTGCCAAGCCAGCCTTGGCCAGAAGACAAATGAGTATAGAGGTTCTCAGAATAGGGCACTTTTAAAATGAATGAAGAGAATAATGTTCTCTCCTTCCAGAGAAAGGAGTGGGCTCCTGGGGCAGCACAGTGAAGAATATGGGAGATTATTCCAAGGCAGGGCTCTAACCTCACTGCAGCCAGGGCTGGGATCAGGTTAAGCCCTTCTCAGATCCTTTCTTTGACTCCCTGTTTTCATTCCTTCTCAGCCTAATTTACTGAGAAAGGGTTTCTATAGGTATCTGCCTGGTTTGGTATTATTTCCTATCCTGTAGTGATCTAAGTGCAAAACAATGTCAGAACATCCTACAATCCTGTGAACATCAATTTTTTACTTCCACTCCGGGATCAGACCCTTTGACATTCAGACTACACTGCTACCTATGTGTGCACAGCACCAAACACGAACCCTGTGAATTGACTCGCACCTGCTGTTGCTTTGAACCTCTGTCTTCCACTCCTCCCATGTGCCCCATCCACTTTTTCTTGCAGTCCCAGAACCCTATCCCCTGCTTTGCCACTGCTTCTCAAGGGCTGCCTTCCCCCTCTACCTTACATTCCTCACTTCAAATTCCCCTGCTAGGCACTGTACTTTTCCCAGTTTGTTCCCACTACATTTTTCCCCTTGATGTTCCCCAGGGAAAACCTCTTCTGTTCTTCACATCGTTTTTCCTGCAGGTGCAGGACTCATTAGGTACCAAGTTTACTCTTTAACTGTCAAAATCTGTAAATCAAATGCCCCCTTCAGAGCTGCAGAAGTGTTTTGACTGAGGCTTTCAAAAGAAGCCTGCTGTGATTTTGGTATCCAGCTCCCAACGTTGCTGACAGTCCTCTCTCCTTTCACCTTCAGCATCCGACTCAGCATCAGCCTTTTCCTGTGCCACAGGAGCTCTGTGTGGCCATTCCTGCTCCCTCTTTTGCTCTCTGGGGAAACACAAAGTTAGAGTTCAGCATGTTTACCATGTGGTTCCCACAATCACTGCCCTCTACAGTCACTGGGATGCAAACATGAGGGCAGAAGGGAGGCTCCTCATGTGCCAGGGAAACACTGGAATATAGCTTGCACTTCAGGTGCTTCAAGGGAGGTCTGCTGAAATACAAAGAGCATGTTAAGACTCCTAACTCTGTTAACTCTGTTAAGTCACAGAAGGTAGTCTAAAAAGAGCAGTGAGATGTGCTAGATACCAAAAGAGGGCTGGAGGTGGGAAGGAAGTGGAAGTGGTCCTGGGGAAGGCACCTTCCCTGCATGGCTGCTGGCAGACAGAATGACATCAGTCCTCCTACGAAGGGACCTGAGCACAAGGTAATTTCAGCTGTGGTATTTTCTAAATGCTGACTACATTGATGAGCAGGGCTACTCCAATGAGCTTACCCTCTGAACAGACTGTGCATGGGGCTGGAAAGGGGAAAGGGAAGGAGAATCACAGTTTGGGACAGGAGAAAGAGGAATTGATTTTGAAAGACTGCAGACTTTGATCTTCTCTGCTTGGGTGGCTGCTTTGAGGCATGGGGGAACAGGGAGGAACCACGCATGGTCCCTGTGGGTAGAGAGCTCAGCAGATCTTCTCAGACAAATATTTCCCTCTCAGAGCTGGGACTGCTCCCTGAGGCAAGGGAAGCTTTTCTATCCAAGGCTAAACCATCTGTGACAAGTGTCTGCCACTACACCATGTTCCATCTTCTCTGACAGTTTCCAAGCACCCCAGCCTTCTTAAGGTGTTGGCCCCCAATGTCCTCCCTCTTGCTCTGTTTTTGTTGGATATTCTCCCTTCTTGACACCAGCAGGAGCCCTACTTGGTTCTTAAGCAGGAAGGGACTCCTGGAGTCTCCTGATGCCACATTTGCCTTGCCCAGATGCTCCTTAGGTGGCTTCTGTGTTCTGTGTTGCAGAGAGCAGGATGGGGGCACTGCTTCAGTGTGTGCTTCAAGGGGGCTGCTGTATGGAACAGGGCAGGAGCAGGGCAGAGGGCTGGATGGAGAGAGACAGCAAGCAGCCCCTGCTTCCCCCAGCTATCAGAGATGCTGCCACGCTTGCCCCCTCAAGCATGTCCTTCCAAGTCATTGCCTCCTGATGCCCTTTGGCCATGTGTAATCAGTGCCACACTCAGATGGCACAGCCTGCTTCACCCCTCTGCCTCTCAAGGCTCTGCCTGCTTGGACTGTTCTCCACTCTAATCCCAAGGAAGAGGGGAGCAGGGCAGGAAGGCACCACTCCTTCTCAAAACCAAGATAATTTTTCCTGCTGACAGTAAGAATATTTGTCTTGCACGTCCCTTCCCCCCCTCTCTCTTCCTCTCCTTTTCTATGTGTTACATTTTCTCTTCTAATGAGGACAACATCTGCTTCTCAGCCTCATCTGAATCCCTGAGCATCCTCCCCCAGGGAGAACAGGAGCTTGGCAAAGAAGGGCAGGTAGCCACCACTGGAAGATTGTAGTCCTGTCAAAGTGTTGGGTGCAGAGGATGAATCACTGCCACGGCTCTCATGGCTGTGGGTGGGAGCAGGGCTGCTTGTGCAGGACACTTGGAAATCTCTGGCCCCCAATCTCTGTTTGAGACTAATTGTTTGAGATTTAATGCTCAGGTTGTCATACTAATCCTCCAGAGGTTATTCCAAAGCCCATGGAAGTATGGTCCTGCTTGGGCTATTCAATCTGGGGCACACAGATTTAGTACACACCCCACATCTACACTCTTCAAGTCTCTTGGGGGGATCTTCTGCTCTTCCAGTTGCCCAGCCAGCCAGCCTGCCCAAGGGGCACAAAATGTTTCATCTTGTAGCTGTGTAGGACAGACTTTTTGGAGGGACCTGTGAACAGGGACATGGGGGTCACTCTGCCATCCCCTAGGAGCCTGGGCTGTGACTTCTTCCCTACAAGGCAAGGCCAAAGGCTGAATATTTGTAAGAGCAGCCTCAGGTACAGGAGAGCCTGCGTGTGGCTTGGCTCTGAAGCAGAAATCCCCATCTTTTCCCCATGCAGCCTTGGATGCACCAGCTGCCTGGCTAAACCTGGTGACTGCGCTAATTGGGAGCACAGGGAGAGGGGCTGAGACATGTCAGGGAAAGAAGGAGTGACTGAAGGAGCAGGCATCAGTGGCGGCATCAGGGGACGGTCGGAGGGAGAGGGGAAGATTGCATGGTGGGATGAGGAATGGCAAAGAGGCTGAGGGGAATGAGCGGCTGAGCCAAGCAGAGCATTTGGGAGAGCGGGAAATCATGCGTCAGAGCTGCAGGGACTCGGGGATGGTGTCACAGGCAAGGCTGAAATATAAATGGAAATTCTCACTGAGCCGCATCAAAGCCATATTGGTGAATGAGAAAAAGGGAGGCTGAAGGAGTGAAGGAATCCACACAGCCAGGGCAGCCCATCCAGCGCCTTCTGAGGCATCCTCAGTGGCACTGTCCCACCCCATCAGTGGAAGCTGCTGAGCAGACGGCCAGGCAGTCAGCAAGGTGGGAGAGTGGCATTAAGTCATTAGTTTGTCATTAATAAAGCAATAAAGAGAGTGAACAAAGACACACAGCCTTTTTTGTTGTTGTTTCTTCCTTGCCTTTTTCCCCATCACACATGTACCCACACACACACCACACCTTCCCCCCTGGTCCCTGCCTGGGCAGCTCTGGTACCCTCAGCAGTCAGCTTGCCCTCCTTTTCCCACCACCCCTATCCCCAGCTTCTGTCCCCTATAGGAGGTATTTTGTGTGCTGGTATTTCTCATTAGTATCCCAGGAATCCATCAAACATGTGACTTTCACTGCCAGAGATGCTAACATACCTTATAACTTCACAACATCGTTGCTCCTTCCCTCAGTCTGATCCTAGAAGAGCTGGAGAGGCTTGGGCTGATGAAATGTGCTCCTCTTGGAAGAGTCAGGCAGCACCTGTCCAACAGCTATGGGCGGTGCAGTTAAGGTGAGAGGGAAGCAGGAGAGTAAGGACGATGATCTCTTAAGTCAGTAAAACTGTAGTCTCCCTTGCAGGATAGGTTTGTCTCTAACTCCCTTAGTTTTTGCCCCTGTGGCTCCCTCATGGCCATGTTTCATTCAGTTCTGTCTTCTGCTTGGTCACACACATACCAGCCCAAGTCCCACAGTCACCTCTGGCCCCAGTCAGATCTGCTTTCCGTCTACCTCCTTTAGCCATGCTGCCTTCTACTCTCAGATTCCTCTTTCTCCTTTGTTCTTCTCCCACCTCTCTGTATAGTGAATTTCATGGCGCTGGAGAGGAGCAGCAGAAAAGCCCAGGTGGAACAGTGCAGATTAGCCCGAAGGTCTGCCTGTTCCTACCATCTGTCTACCCACTACTCATTCCCCTGTGTCCCAGGAAGAAAGCTCCCTCCAGAGCAAAGGGGAATGCCTTCTCAGACAGAAATAGAAGTGCTGAGAATGTGAGTGCCACCATGCCATTGGGGCCTGCAGGCTGATGACTCCAAGGACGGAGTTGCCAAGAACAAAAAGACAGCTAGGTGGGCCAGTGGCATCTTTCAATCTGGATGATGATTGGCTTCCTAATGCCACGGACCTGGCTCTTCCTGTTGTTCACCAGCAGCAAGATGGTGAATCTCTGGCTTTGGAAGCACAAAAGCCTAAAAGCAAAAGGGATACCCCTCTGGGAGAAACAAGCACACTTCACCTCAGTGGAGAAGTTCACATTGAGAACTTTGCAGCTTCTTGGGCTACACGAATAGAGAAGCAAGCAGAAGTGTTTCCATTTGATGGTGCTGGGACTCTCTGTGGTATACCAGCAAACCTAGATCTTCTGTTTGAGGGAGCCCCAGTGTCATGGCCATGACTGCTTTTGTGAGCACCACTGCACCATGAGACACAGAGAATTCCCTCCCGTGTACACAGCACTGACTCAGCTCCCGCAAGGCAGAAGGAAGGATCATTCTGCATCCAGCCATTTCCTCAGAGGGAGTGATCATGAGCTCGATGGGAGGGCAACCCTGACAAAGCCAGCTCAGTGAATACAAACCACTGCCCACATCAGAACTACTCACACAAGTGCCAAGGGGTTGCTGGAATTCTGTGGAAGGGATGTCACTGGCATGGTGACATCTTAGCAGGCCCATGGTCCACACAGTTGGGATGAGCAAGGCCTGTTCAAATGCTTGCTTCAACATGGTGTACCAGCAACACCGCGGTGGGGCTCTGCCTAAGCACTCTCTGGGAGCCAGTAAAATGGAAATACACAGTCTGCCCTGCATCTCTCAAAGCAGTCAAACCCCTACATCCTTCCTCCTCACCTTGAAGGTCAAAACCCAGTTCTCCTTGTGAATTCAGAGCTCAGGAAACACATTTGGTTTTTGCTCGCTTGGATCAAAATTGCCTGAGGAAGAAATTTCCCATGTGCCCTAAATATGTTCAGCAACCATGTCACCCCTCCTGGTCTACCCTCCCGTGCTCTGAAGGGAAAGAAGAACGTCTCCCTGCCCTGCACAGCACCTTCCCACCCCTCACCCTGCCTGCCATCAGTCCTCATGAACATCACAGCCAGTTCCTGTGCCACTGGAGCAGCTGGCTTCTCTCTTGATTTTTCACAAGTGATTATCCAAGTCAGAATTTGTCACCCACAGAATGAAAGGAAAATGAACCTTCAATCACAGATGCATATCTACCTGCTGAAAAAGAAGCGGGTGGAGGGGTGGAGGGAGAGAGAAGTAGACAAAGATAGGGAAAAACAAGGAGAAGAAGGGCATGTGCAACAGAGAGAAAACACTATGAACAGAGTGAGCAAGAATGAAGATAGGAAACACAAAGGAAGAGGGCAGTGAGGAGTGTGGAGCATCTGAGGTGAGGAGATTGAGGGAGAGCAACTAAAGGATAGTTTTTCATGGTTACATGAAAAATGGAGGGGCATGCAGGAGAGATCACTGTATCTGGAGGTGGAGCAGCAAGATGTCCTTATTTTCCACCCCATCTCCTACTTGATTCAAACTCACTACCCTCACCTCTTCTGACTCCCAGCATGACCAGTGAGGGGATTCTGCCTGCCCCCGAGCCTGTGCAGGGGCAAGGTAACCACTGGGGTCTGGCTCTTTGAAATGCTTTGTCCCTGTCACCACCCTAAATCATGCCCACACACACTTGCACATAGTTATTCATGTCTCTCAGATGGCAAGATGGTTATCACACGTCCTCTTAGTCATCACTTAGCAAAGATAAACACATTTAGTGCTTAATCTTCCCTCATCAGTCAGGCCTTCCTTTGTCCCTCTATCTGCTGCTCTGCCCTGAATCTCCTCCATTTTCTTTCCATTTCAGTTAATAAGCTGCCCAGCCAAGCAGAGCCCTCCAGAGAGGGGCCAGCAGCTCCCTGACTCTGTGCTTCTTTAAGGACAACCATTTCCCTCTCTCCCCTCCCTCTTGCTCCCTCCATCTCCTCCAAATAGCAGCTATGGATTTTGTTCTGTAATCTTCCCTACCCTTCCCCTCTCTACCACCCTTGCTAAGCCTAGCAATTTGCCTCTAGGTCTCTCAACAGCTATTCTCCTTTAAAGAACCACTTACTGGTGTCAGACGAAGAGGAGGCAATTTTGAGTTTTGAGAATTATGTATGAAAGTTGATGTACTTCTGTAAACTGAAAGGAGGGTTGCGGCTGAATTAAGAAGCCCATATACAAACAAAGCTCAAAGACAAAAACCACCAAGTATTCCAAACACAATTTAAAATTCCTTCTGATTACCATATCTCAGTTGTATCAACTGCAGTGTTTGGGGCCTCACATGCTTCCCAAGGTATTTATCTGTGCCTTCCCGTAGCTTCCAGAAATCTGGTCTTTTACAGCAGCGCTACCAAACCCCTCCAGCTACCAAAGCTGAGCAGTGCCTTCACTATTGATTGACTGGCTACGTACCTACAACACACTCAGATTTAGTCTTTTTGCAGCCTGAATGTGTCTTACAGTGACCTGTAGGATAGGGACAGAAGGGTGAGGCAGTTCACTGCATACCTTGCCTCCAAAGCTGTAATGGGACCACACTTCATCAGGTATCCCAGAGAAATGATAGGGAGAGCCATGGAAAGTGGCTAGTCATGCATCATGCTGCATACAGCAATATAATGATCACTTCAAAAGCTCCAGTACACAAGCACAAATAGCTGCCGGACTGTGCAGCTACACACACATCCCCACTGGGAAAGCAGGGAGGAATCCAGGACAGGGCTGTGAGTGTCTGACAGCGCTGAATAAAAGAGATGCTGCAGGTGTAATGATTGCTTGGGAGATTGCATTTGCTTGTGGATGAGGATGGAGGATCTGACTGGATTTTGAATAAGTTCTGCAACAAACCGATCGAATGTCCTTTAATCAGATGAATTTAGCTTCTGTCTTTCTTTAAGATGGTTCCAGGACACAATCAACCTCCTGTTTGCAGCATTAATGGTCATCATCTAAACATAAGCACGCACCATTTCCCAAAAGTAGCAGGTATGGGATAAAAGAGCTGTGTTTGAGAGAGGAAAGAAAGCAGTGTTTTCTGATAAAACAATGAAACTGCGGGCAGGCAGTAAAAGACCACTAAGAAAAGCCTGAAGAAAGGGGTTTGGGCAGCAAAGAAATTGCCTCCTAGTTTTTGACTTACCAAAGCAGCACTTTACAGTCACAGAGAGTGTCCCCAGAGAACTTCCTTGATCTACTGTTCATATGTCTCCTTAAGGGAAAACAAAATACAGGAGCTTGAACATCAGCCAACCACTTGAATCAAAAGGGTGCAACACATTATCAGTGGAGAAGTCTGGAGCAGGGATCCTGTAATCTATGTTTTCTCACTCTAGAGTGCATCTCCAATAAGTTTGACCTCTTCTCAGCACTTAGTTAGCCCCAAGTGAGCGGCCTAGGGAATTCTCTGTCCTTTCTCTCTCGCCCAAAGCAGCATGTGTGTGCCCTACAGGTCAATGGCAGCCAGGGAGCAGACACAGAGCTGCCAACACACCCATCCCTGTCTTTGGATGAGCAGAGGAAAGAGAGAAAAAGGGACAACAGTAATATTTGAGGAGGATGGGAAGGAACTCACATAGACCTTCACCATTTCTCTGTATACTGACTTTCCTATCCTCTACCTCCTGCTCCACTGCAGCCAGAGGGATGTTTTCCCTGTTGACTTCAGAAGCAGCAGGAGCCAGCCACTAATTAGGATCCAGTATGACAAAGCACAGAGTAGCCTGACACTGCTAGACCACAGTTGCCTAGAGGCAGAGGAGACAGTGCCTGCCGGAGGATCACTTTCATTAAGATGAAGAACATCAAACAGCTTTCCCTGAACTGACATCCGTCTGTCAAAGGAGCCTGCAAAGAAAGGCAGAGCTGACAGGGGCCCTAAGGAGAATCTCATTAGGATGGTTTTAGAGGGCCTTCTTGATGAGAGAGCTGTGGGGATTATCTTCCTCCTCCCATCAGGAGTGGCTGTCAGTTTGTTGTCTCAGTTCTCAGAGGCTGATGGGGAGGGACAGGTAATACCGATGGAGGTCACGGGCATGGGAATGTGACCAAGGAGGAGGCAGTGGACTGAAGGAGAAGTAGTGGAGCAGGACACCAAAGAGCAAGTGCACACAGGGAACATTTGAAGCACGCCTCACTTTTTGGCTCTGAGAACAGGAAGCTGCTGTGGAAGGCAGACTACTCCAGTAAGCACCCTGGGCAGTGCTGGGCTGCCCAAGGGGAGCCTGGTGGGAGTGAGAACAACATCTCACCTCCCTGTGCACCCCGTGCAGAACTGAATGTAGACAGCCTGATTTTTGTGCATAGGGTTTGGGCATAGCTTGTAATCCAGATGCATCTGCACACCCCTAGAGTCTCTTCAAGTTCTCAACCCAGCTGAATCCACACGCAGCCCAGATTGTGAGGTTAAGTATATTTGTCCATTCTCATGGAAGCAGTGACGAAGAAAGTCTCCTTCATCCAGAGACAATAGCAACATGAATGTTTGGATGAAGAGGTGTAGCCCCAGAGACATGGTTCTCTGGGCCTGAGCTACAGCCACATGGCTCTAACATAGATCAGTGATTTTTGGAAGGCTTTAAACAGGCATTTATCCAGGACTGGAACTCCCTCCCGAGGCACTCCTGCTGGTAAGCGCATTCAGACACTTGCCCTGCAGTACAATGAGAAGGCTGTGCTCAGATTCCCCAGCCAGCTCTGATTCAGTAATCACAACAAGTGTTTATCAGTGCCTGCAGGGACATCCTACTTATTAGGAGTGGTCAGCTGGGCATTACACTGTGCTCAAGTGGTTCAACATTCAGAGTCTAGAACTGACTTTGCAATTTACTGCTACACAAGTTGGTGACATCATTCAGTCTCTTTGAAGGCTCACATGGGCAATATCACTGCCTTTTGTTAGAAGTTGCTACTCACAGTCTCTCCATGTAGAAGGAAAGCATGATGTTTCCATTTCCTTAGAAAACTGATACTGATGTTCTGTGTTGGCGGTCACCCTCAGAGCTGCCACACATGACCTTGTGGTTGCTAAAAAGCTGGCAGAGAGGTTTTCCTGAGACGCTTTCTAAGCTTTCTCACATTCTGTAGGAATTATCTATTTCACACACAGCCAAGGCAAAACAGAGAAGGACAGTTGTCTCCTCTATCCTTGCACCTGCAGAGTTGTTTTGAGAACCAGGAAGTTATTTTCTTTACTCTAAGAATAATATTTAGAAATGGGTGATTTGCCACTTCACTTGTCAGTCTTGGTGGGTGTTTAACCTGAACCAATTGTGTAATTTCCTTACTGGGAACTACACTATAAAAAGAAGCCTTCCATTAAAGGGGGGGTCTCACCTTGCTCTGACCATCCTCCTCTGACCTGCTTTATGTCGTGATCTCGCCGTCCCTGGGGATAAACAGCGACATGACCTCATTGTTTTGTCGAAGGCCAGGGTTGGAGTCCTAAAGCCCTCGGGCTGTAAATAGCCTGCAAGAGCTCATGAGCCTGGGACAGACACTTGGCATGTTCTAAAGACCTGCACCTGGCCAACACAAAAGATGCCTCTGGTGCAGACCAGTGTCTCTGAATATGTCATCACAGTCTCAGTCAAAGCTCACAAAACACATTCCCAGCTAGCACTGAAAGACACTTTGTGCTATTGCTGTGCAGACCTAAGGTAGGTGGGAATTTGCAGCCAGCTGAAATGGGCTGGGAAGACCTGCTGTCTCACCAGCAAAGAATAGGCTCAACAGCCCTGCATCAGGACTTTGCAGTGATGACATCACCAGGGCTTTGAAGAGCTCTGCCAAATGATTTCTCACGGTACCTCTGAAAATCTGCAGTGCTGATGCTGTCCTGGGTTTTAAGGGTTAGCACAAATTATGTCAGTCAAGAAGTGAATCAGAGGTCTGAACACTGGTGTACAGTGCAAGGTCACCAACCTGTCTTCAGCTTCTCCTCCAGAGTATCTCCCACAAGTCCTGTTTAGTATTCACCAGCACTCAGCTAATGTCTTGGATAATCCAGGGCACCAGAAATGGCTCTGGAAACCAGAATCTCACCTTCTAGATGCCTGAGGACCTGCAGCAGTGGTGCCATTTCCCATCTCCAGCGTTTTGCTGGGATGTCTTTCTCCTAGCTTTTCCTCTCTCAGAGGGGAGCCACTCAAACACTGGTGTTCCCAGCACCTGGCTCACACTGCTGTCCCTCCAGCTGACAGAGCTGAGCTACATTTCACACTGCATGAGCACTGCAGAAAACCTTGTATTGCCACCACACTTATGTTTCCCTCACTCTTGCAGGGCTTGAAAAGGCCCAAGCCCTGACCAAAACTAAGGAGTCTTTGAGCACTGGATGGCAGGCAATCCCCTCTGTAGAGGCAGCAGGAGCAGGATGTGTTCAAGACAATCAGGTGCTGGGAAGGAACACCATGTTCCCATCTTTCCAAGACTGGGAGGTTGTGGTGAGACAGGACTGGGTCTGGCCAGCTGCAGGACCTGGCTATGCTGTGCTGGCCATTTGGCTCTGTGGAGGAGCCTTCTGCAATCAAGAGGAAAGCTGTCTGCCTCCTGCTTTGCTTTCAAACAGCACAAACACAAAGGCGGCAGGACAGGCTGTGGGAGCAGGTCAGCAGCTACCAACTGCCGCGGTATTTTTACTAGACCT
Source organism: Lanius collurio (assembly GCA_020086605.1). Classification (NCBI taxonomy): domain Eukaryota; kingdom Metazoa; phylum Chordata; class Aves; order Passeriformes; family Laniidae; genus Lanius; species Lanius collurio. The sequence continues at coordinate 6,087,680 of JACBWW010000005.1, forward strand.
TCTTGGCTTCCCAGTGAACATGGAAGGGAAAAGGTTTATTCAACCAGTCTCCTTCACTTCCACCCTCACATCTGCAGACCAGTCAGGTGGTATTTCAGGTTTGGTGGGGATGGAGGGCAAGCACCACAACAGGGAAGGCATTGTACAGACAGGAGGTTATGGTGAGTCCCACGTTGATGTGGTGGCACCATTGACTTGAGCCAGAAGAGTCAGCACACAGCTCTTACAGCTCCCCATCCTCACCTGAAATGTGCCAACCCACCACAACTCCAAGCCTCTTAAGCAGCTTCCCAGGCAGGGAGGAGGTTGGAGAGGCTCAACATTGGTCACCCCTCTGTGTGCCTGGCTCTCACGCCCCCACTCACACACACATGGGAGCTGTCTCAGGCTCTCTCACACAGGCTATCTCACACTCACAAGCTCTAACACAAACACAAAGGCTACAGGACACGTCTCTCAAGCATCGTATAGGATCCCTCTCCCTCAGTGTTTCACTCTCTCTCTCTCTCCGCCTCACACTTGTGCTTGCAGACATCTCTTTTTCTTCTGTCTGTTTCTTTTTGGCATTGGTGGGAGTTTCAGGGAACAAGGCTCTGTCTTATTCACTCTGTTTCCATGCTAGTCTGTACCATTTGGTTTGCTTTATTACTATTTGCATTACTCAGGACTCAGTTCCCTCCCCACAAGGAGGAGCTCAAACCCTCACGGCTTACCAGAAACAGAAGAACGTGCCCCAGTTCCTAGGATTCACCAAGATGTGCCTTCATTGGTAAATCCATGAGGGTTTTGCTCTAGACCCTGCTCTGTTTGGCTCTATTACCTGTCAGAAAATGATGTTTCCAGCATGTGGCAGGTTTATGAGTCAACCTGAACACCCTGTGAGCTTAATGTGAGAACAAGTGATACCATAGCAGAGATCAGCTCTGAAAGATTAACTGTTGAACTGCAGTTCAACTATCTGGAGGAACAGCTGATCCTCTTCTTCCTTATTGCAGCTCTGGATTATCACAGAGGGCACTCATATGCAAAGAGATCATCAAGAAAATACTTAATCTTTGGCTTCCTTTTCTCCCCAGCTCACCAATGAGTGTAGGGAATGTTGCTTTTACAGCTTGGTCCTTGTGAAAATAGGAATTCATATTTCAAGATCAGGGCTGCTCTAAGTGTGATGTCTGAAGACAGTAGGAGTGACCAGGTTTGTGTGAAATATCAGCTAGGATACAAGCAGAAATAAATGGACAGGGTGTCAGGCCCACAGGAGGAAGTAAATGCAGCAAGTCCAAAAATGAACTTGTCCATTTTTACATTTAATTTGGCTTGTCCAAAAGAAGTCATTTATCTCACTCTATAAACCTTGCCTCACCAACATTGTTCCAACTCGGCAGGAATCAGAATTGTATGGATTCCTCACAGCAGCATCACCCCTCTGTTCTAACCTGCCATTAGAACACAGAGGGATTTCATTCCCATCCTTTCCAGCTGGCACAGTCCTTCCCATGACTTCCTATAAACTGAGACTTCCATGTGACATTTACATCCCTCCAGTCCTCAGGCACTTTCTCCTACTCACCATGAGTGTTCAAAGATTATTTGGATTGACCTTGAAATGACACCAGCCAGCTCCCTTAGCACTGCTGGATGCATTCCATCAGGGCCCATGGACTTACACATGTACGTTTTGCTTAAGTATTTACTGATCCTCTTCCACACAGGTAAAGTTGCTCCCTATTTTCCCCCAGTCTATGAGGCCTGGCATTTCTGAAGGCCAGTATTGTTAGTAAACACAGAGGTGGAGAAGCCACTCAAATACCTCAGTGTTTTCCATGCCCTGTCTCACCAAGGCACCTGCCCCATTTAGCAGTTGGCTACCATTTCCCAAATCTTCCTTTTGCCCTCCATACTTCTGCATTTTTGTGATTTTTAAGGTCCTGGACAGTCATGGAGAACTCACCTGGAGGTTAACTCAGAGACACTCAGCACTGTGTCCCACAGGTGAGTAGTGCAGAGTGTACCTACCATCTGCTCCAGAGAGGATGTGAAGCCAATTGCAGACAAGGTCATTAGCACACCTAGTACAGCCCTACACCTCCCAGGATCAATCCCACAGGGACTTTCCTGTCTCAAGACCTATTCTGGTTCAGAAGGGGCTTTAGGTCATGGAGCTGTATGTTTCAACATTTTCCTTATCTGTTTTCACCAATAAAATCCTGGGTTTTTTTTACCCTACCACTTCCCATACACACTCCTGTGTCAGCAACCACTGACATCAGCATTCTTGTCGTGAGGCAAATTTTACTGCCCTAAGGATCCCACTGCCCTGGTGCCATGGCTCTTCCTCTCTCAGGTCATCTGATGTGCCTGGTCTTGGTCACAACACCTGCCTGTGTGGGCACTCTGCTCCCCAAGTTAAGCAGGGGTGTCCTGCCTTATTATGTTTGTTTTCATTCAATGAGAAACCCAAGCTAAATGTAGTTCCTTCTCCTATTCAATTGTCTGATTGCTGCTGTGTACATTTAAGCTTTTTCCTACCTGCACATCTTCTTTGCCCTTTCACTCCATGCCAAATAGGTATAAGACCTGAATTTTATGCAAGTGCTCAGTGTGTGCTGGGAGGACTGGACACAGCAGCTGCAGAAACTCTGTTCTGAGTCTCACTGCTGCAATGCTGGGAAGTTTCAGATGCAGCTCTTTTCCCATCAGGTCTGTCAGATGATCTTAGTATCAGGCTAAGAGTTATCTGGCATTTCAGATTGTTGCAGCAGCCTTGCTGGGCAGACCTTGGCACAAGGCTGGCAGAGGTTGGATAAGATGTGAAATAATGCAGAAGAACGGATGTACTGGATTGTCATGAAGGTCCATCTGTCCCAGTGTTCTCTCTCCTTAATACTAGCCAATAGCAGTTTAAAGACTCACAGAAATTTGGCTTAAATCTTTTGGCAAGGAATTTCATCAGTTATTTCTTTATTATGGTATTTTTTCCTTGAATTTTCTCCTAAACCAGATGCTTATTCATTTCAAGGGTACTCAGTGTTCTCACTTTAAAAGGAAATAGCCAGTACTTTTGTCCTGCTTGCCTTCTTCAGACCATTTGTAATTTTAGAATCCTCAGTGGAGGAGAAGATGCAGACAGCTTTGATTCATGCTGATATGGCAGATTTTCTGCTGTTTTCCACAAAATATTTCCTTCATTTGGAAGAAAAGCCATGATCCCTGGGAAGATAAATTTGCCGCTTCTGCCTGGTGGTCACCTGGAGATGATCGTACAGAGACCAGAAAACATGTGCCTTCTTCCAGTGGGCCTTTTTCCTGCCCGACATCCTAGCAATGGAGGATTAAGCTATGAGGGCTGCCCCATCTGGAGGATGAGAAACCCTCATGCCCTGGCTGTCTGCAGGGAATGTTTCTGGCAAGAGCCTTCTGCATGTGTGCTGTCCAAGGAACCCTGGTGCAGATCCAAGGAATCTCTTCTCTCCAGATGGTTCCAGGTGGTGTCAGTAGAAGGAGCTGGCCCATAAGGGGAATCCTTTTGTGCCCACCAAACCCCCTCGTTTATAGCAGCAGGTGGGAAGCACATGCTCCACATGACACAGCAGAGGAGCCTGGCTGCAGCTACAGAGCCTGGTCATGGCGCAGATCATCACGAACCGGCAGCACCGTCACAGGCTCTGCACTGCTTGGAGACTCTGCCCCACACCAGACTAGTCAGCTTGGGCTGTGATAAATTGCGAAAGGGGAGAGACCTGGTGCCCTGCAGGGTGACACCACACACTCCCAAGGTCTCTGTCAGAAGGCACATTCCATTGCTACCCCTCTGCCACAGTCCCTTTCCCAATCTCCAGTCGGTACACAGCCGCGCTGTGCATCAAGGTCCAACACTGTCCCACCACCCCGGCACAACATGCTGTCTCAAGCACTGATGAAGCAGATGCAAGCCTCTCCAACCTCTCCCCAGTTTCATGGATCCCAACAGGGTCACACAGTGAATTAGCTTAAAATCCAGCTATTGAACAGCTGGTTCAGCCAGATCCCAAGATATTTTTCTTGTAATGAAGCATCTTGTATCTCTCACTGCAGCACTTGCAGACCTGGATTTTCACCTGAGATCTACCTATTTACTAGGAATATTTGGAGTCTGGCTTCAGGGCTCCTATAACTGAAGCAAAAGTCCCAGTTACCCTATCTATGTAAGCTGCTAAAAATATCAGTATCACATGGGATTAAGCCTGTACTTGCTGTCCATAGAGATATGGTTTGTTTAATAGATCACTGAAACAGAAAGGTCTGCGGGACTCATTGAGATTGTCTTTCTCTGCCCACCAGAGTTGCTCTCTGAGTCATTATGTGTGGTGCTGAGTCTGTCCCTTGCCTGCAAGAACAGTATGTTACTTTCTCTCTTTCAGTCATTTCTGAGGTGATGCCCTTGCCCAAATCTATTTGACTTCCCCTGGTACTGTGGTCTTTGTTAAAAAATTCTAGTCTGTGGGTGATGCTAAGGCGCTGCAGTAGGTCATCTTTGGGGTCAAGGTATGGAAGAAGTTGGTTACAGCTGAAAACATTCACTAAGGAGCCAGGAGAGATGTGGGGATCCAGCAGGGAAATGCGACTGTAGAGCAAGGTGCTTGATCCCTCCTGGAAGTAATTTCCAGGGATGCTTTGAGTGTTCACCAGGTTCCTGTCTGATGGTGTAGCATCGTGTTAAAAGAGGCCTCCTGCTCTTCCTACTCCTCAATCACAGCCGTTTCTGGAAGTCACAACTGGAGAAATTTGGGCAGAGACATCATCTCAGAAATGACTGCAGCAGAGAACATCCAACTGACTCACACACTTTGTATCTCAGCTTCCTCCCAGATTCCACCTTCTATCTGGCCCTGTGCAGCACTTGTTTGCCTGAGAACCTTAGCAGCACTTTCAGTGCACACTGATGCAGAAATGCTCTAAACCCAGGGGTAAATATTGCTCGGACAAGTTTTTCCTTTCCTCATCCCCCTCATCCCTTTCTGAGCAATGAGCTGGGTTTTTTTTTTTTTTTTCCCTAGTTTGTTGGCTTTTTTTCCACCCCATATGGTCAGTATTTAATTTTTGGTGAACAAAGATATTTTTCACATTCTGTTTCCCTGCAGGAAACTACTTCCTTGCATGTTTGGATGACTCAAGATATGAGGAATTATGTTAGACATTATATGAGAAGGGAAAATATGTGGACATGGGAGGAGGTAGGAGGGGTTGAATGGAGGAAAGAAATGGAGAAATGGGAAAAGGACAACAGATGGAAGATGGTGAGAGAAAATCTCAAGAAAGTGAAGGGAAGGAGAGATAGAAGAAATCATTATTCCCTGGGAAAGAGAGGTGAGGGTCAGTGAAGGAAGGTGGAGAACAGAGAAAACAAGAAAAAAAAAGGAGAGTGTGAAGGGAGTGGTCAAAATTGTGAGGAAAGCACAATCTGCAAGAAAGGAGGAGGGAGCTGATGGCCTAGAAGATAAAGCAGAGGTGAGAGGAGAACCCCTGTCCTACTCTGACAGTGTTTGGGTGACTGGTTTGTTCTCACAAGTAGCCAGGCAGAAGAAGCCCAGAGGTCTGGCTGCCATCCTGTGCTGCTTCCCTCCATCCCCCACACTGACAGACTTGGGACTTAGTGATGTGAGGGAGACAAATCTCTCCTATTTCCCAATGGTGTCTCATGAACTCTATCTAGGGGACAAGGGATGGCACTTTCCAAGACACTCAGGCAAGTCCATTCCTCCTCCAGAACCAGAAGGCAGAAACTGAAGTTCTTCAGTTTCTTCAGACCCAGGATGGCGTGTTATGCTGTAACTGAGTGAATTCACAGGTGCAATGACCTTGCAGCTTATACTTTTCAGTGGAAAGACTCCATAATATGCCGAAGTGATCACTCCAAGGCCTTCAGGCAACGAGTTTTTTATTCCTCTGAGAGGGCATGGGGGTGTAGAGGCTATGCTGGCAAATCCGACTGCTTCAAAGCATCCCTGCATAGCAGCAATTGAAAGCAGGAAGGAGATCTGTCATCTAAATCTTCTTTCTGGGCTGGCTAAAGTGCCTCAGGCTGTTTCACCTCCAGGCACAAACACTGCACAACAGGGCTGGAGAAATCAGTGCCCCCTTCTCTGTACAGGATCTAGAATCTAGGTGGGGGTAAGGGAGTCTCCTCATCAACCCCAAAGTCAAACAACCCAGCACAGGCAGAGTGAAGGCAGGTGCAGACAGAGTAGCTCTAAGAGAACAGGAACAGCAAAACCGGGAGGATCCCCTCTGTCCCTCTCACACTCCACCAATGGACTGGTGCTCTCTCCCAGCTGCACACTCAGTCACAGACAGGACAACCTTCTTAGAGAGGCAGGATGGGCCCATGATGCCTCCTTAGAGAAGTGGGCTACTCAACCAAGAGCAGAGTTGTCACCTGGCAGTCGTGGGTGGCTGAGGGCTTTTCAGAGGTCACTCAAGCCTTGGTTTCTCTGGACATTGCCCTGGATAGTTCTACCTTCCAGCTCAGCTCCCTGCAGCAGTGGAGAGAGGAGTGAGGACCAGTGAGGGATCTGGTACCCAGCTACCCCCTCCAACATCAGACCACAGCTCTATAGGAATTTAAAAACCCTTCACCTCCACCCCATCGGTCTGTGTCCAACCTTGCTCCTCACTCTCCTGAGTTGTGTGCTCCACCTCAGCACCTCTAGTGCCATTAAGGAGCCAGAACATCCTTTTCTGGGCCACCACAACCACCATCAATGCCACTGACACCTCCTTGCTCTTCCCCACAGGCACCATTTCCTACAATGGCCCAAAAAGGAGGGCACCATCCTCATGGATTATGGTAATATAGCCCTGAAAAGCCTCTAATTAACCCTCATTATAGAATTCACAGCTTCATCTGGCAGCTCATGCCACAAAGGGATCAACAGACAGTGTCAAAAATACCAATTATCTCCCTGTCTGCCACTTGAGAAGCAGAGAGAAAGAGAGCCAGGTGTCACAGGTAGGAAATCTTGTGGATGACAGTGACATAAGACAGAAAATGTACAGCAGAGAAACAGAGGCAGCAGCTCTCTCCCCACCTTATCTTAAAGGGATGAGAAGCTGAGATCTCATGTTTCTTCTGGCTCAATGCCTAGTTTGAGCAAAGCCCAAAAGGAAACCCCTTTTCCTCCAGACAAGCAGGTATCACGACATTAAGCAGCCACTTTCTTTATCTGAAGGTGCTCATACACAACGGTACAGCCACTCCAGCCTTTATTGATTTAACCTGCACCTCCTTTTCCTGATGAATCCACCCTTTGGCTTGGCTTGGCCACTTTTGTCAGCTGCATCACTGTCTTGCAGCTCAGGACCTCGGTCCAGCAATGCCATTTTTGGACCTTAGGAATCCCCATTCACCAACTTCAGATATTCTGGAAGGGAAAGAACAGAGCAGAAAGAAATCTCCAGGCCCATATTGTGATCTGGCAACAGCAGAAAGCTGGGGCAGGTTTGTGCCTATTTGCTTGCAAATCTGTGGGGAAGTCTGGCTCTTCCTCATGCTTCTTGCCTGGCTGAACTTTTCCCCCTTCAACCACTTTGCCCCAGAGATTCCCAGATCCCCCCACCAATTCTTCAAGTTTCATCTTATTATTCAGGTCCCGTCTGTCCCTCGATGCTCATGGCAGAGCCTCCACTGTCTTTGGAGCTGGAGCAAGACAAGTGGGACAAGGCACTGGGCCGGAAAATTGGGTGCAGAAGTTGCAATGAATTCTTAATGATTCCCTTTCTGGCAATGTATACAGAGGGATGGAGCAGAATACTTCTCTTTTTTGAAGTATTTCTTATTTAAAAAGTGATGAGGCTTTTGATTCATTTTCCACAGTAGCATTGGCTGGGCACCTGCTTACTTCTGCCTTGCTTAGCAGGAGTCACCAATACAGCTCCTCGGACTAATTTTAGATGCCATTCCTTTCTCCTTTGGGAATGCATGTTAACTGTCAGTCCCTGAGGAGCCTGGCAATCCTACTGTAAGAGGTATCACATAACCATGATGTGAGAGACAGACCCTGTCCCAAGGAGCCTGACCAGAGAAGGGAAGACACAGATCCCTGTTGAATATTTGGGAAGCCAAGGAATGGAGCAGTTCTGCAGCCTGCCATACACCCACCAAAACTATGGCAGAACCTCGAGTTTGTCCCTATAGGGGAGCACCAGGGCTAGTGATCTATCCATTATTTTAGCAGTGTATGTGAACATGTATAAAATTATTTGAGTCCATGTTTCACCTTCCTTATCTTTTCACTCCTAAATACTTCCCTTGCAGGCTGCTTGGGTTTTATTTCTCTCCGTTTGTGTTTCCTTCAAGGGTCAGGAGGGAGATGTAGAGGATGTTCAGTGACATACTTTGCTCCCTTGTTACGGGTGAACATGGCCTGTACACTTAAAATCCCCAATCCCCTTGGGCCCTGTGTAGCTCTCAGTCAGTCCTCCAGCTCTGCAAAATACACACGTTTTTGTTTTAATTGAAAGTGCATCCAAGAGGTGGGGAGAGATGTTAGCCCGACCATTCCCAGGCCTGCACTGCTCTCATCCCCTTGAGAGAGCCCTCGGGACACAGGTCAGCAGCATGACCCTCACACCCTCAACCATTTGTCCATTGCCCTTCAGAGCTGTTGGTCACTGCTTCCACTGGAGTCGACATGACCTGGAGAGGAGAGATTCCTCACTCTGCTCTCTTAGGCTTGCCCTGACCCTGAGGAGTCACGATTGCTCAGGATGCCTGGGCACTTAGTGCTGCAGAGAAGCATCCTCTAATCCAAGCTGGCTATTGCAAAAGCCACTACGATTTGGATGGGAAATCAAGACTCAGAAAGGTTGTTACCTTTGCAGTGGAAACGGGATTCATCTGCCATTCCATCAGAGATGCTCTCCCAGTTCTTACAGTCAGTCCAGAAGAGGGCAGTGTTGCCTACTTGCCTGTAGGTACCACTGTGCAGAGGCATTTCCACATGCACTCACAGGCAAAGAGATGACAACTGTCCCATATGACTTCCAGCAAAAGGCTCTGTGGCTAGGTCACGTCTTTCTGTGCTGCAGCAAATTGTGGCTTGGATAAGTCATTGAACTTCATAAGGGTGGAAAAGAACCACGTCAGCATGAACAAACCACAAGGAAACACGAAATGGTCCTCCCGAGTCCACAGCCAGCCAAGCATGAGGCTGTGCAAAGAACCCCTGTTCCTCTCCAGGGTGGGCTTGCTTTGCAGGCCAACTCACTCTGGCCACCCTCACACTGCCCATTGCAGCCACTTCACTGTCCACAGCACAGCTCTGACCCCTTCTCTCTCCCCATGATGCAGACATCATGGTCCACCAAGCAGGTTCTGGAGGCAGAGGTCAGTGAGGTTTGCTGCAGGAACTGCAGTCTGTTCGGCACAGTTACATCCAGAGGCACTCAAGAGAATAATGTAGACTCACAGACTCATCTCACACCTCGTCCCTTCCCTGGACACACACTAGCTCATACAACAGTGTGCAGAGCAGAGGACTCTAAGGTCTCTGACTGGAATCAGCCAAAGGCTGCTCAAATACAAGCATTGCTTAACTCTTTCACCACAAATCATTTTGGCCCAGAGGGCTGACTACAGTGCCTCCATGTCCCCTCAGCCCAACAGTCCTCGCCTGGTTTCAGGACATTTATGATGACTTCAGCCACGACAGTCTTCCCTTCCCAAAGCTTCCTGCTCTCCCTAGATAGCATTTGCAAATATATCTTGTCCTTTCTCATCCCTGTGGCAGAGCAACCAAATGAAATGCAAGGACTGTGGAGACAAAATCGAATTTAGCAACAAAATAAACAGCATGGGGGCTCTCTACTGATTAGATTACACCTCTTTATAATTTATGCATTAATTCCTCCCAAGGTCTGAAATGCCCTGTCTCAGAAGGCCTATATCCCTGCACAGCAGAGATGCAGATGCCAGGAACATCACTTTGACTGAAACATCCAGCTTTCCACCAAGCAGATGAAGCTCTGAATAATCCCAGAAGAGCTCCTCTTTGTTATGCACCATTGTCCATCCTCCAGAGTCCAGCACCATTCCTTCCCACACTCAGTCATTCCTCCCAAGTCCAATGGAGAACATGTCAGACTGTGAAGCATCTGCCTGTAGTAGCATCTGCTCCTAGGACTGCTCTCAGATCAATTCAAGCATTAATAAGTGTCATCAGCGACTGCAGCATATATATCCAGGAGCTGTTGTGCCCATACCCACAACTCCCTAGAACCATTTATTCCTGTCCTTTGCTACACAAGGAGCAAAGACTGTGAGCTCAGCATGCTCAGTAAGGAGGCCTAGAAGCCATGGCTAGATCAGTCTAATCAAAGCTGCATGTGTAAGAGCAAAAAAAATAAAGAAACCCTCTGAGCCAAGGAGCCATACCACTCTCAGGAGAAACTAGAAACATTAAGAAACAGGAGGCAGAGAAGAGACAAGATATGCAAGGGAATGGCTGCTATGTCACCATACACAAATTGGCCTAATTATGTGTATAAATGCACCAATAGGCATAGATTTGCTGGCTGTATTCTTGACTTTAAATATTGATGCTTAGGAAGAGCTGAGATCAGGATATCTGCTGGTGGATTAGGCTACAGATTGCTCAGTCATTACCCACGGCTGGATCCCCTACTTTGGATAGCCTTCCTCCAGAGAGCTCTGGAGCTCAGGCAGAGGATTTGCTGTGTAGGTAATGGGCAAGGAAGCTCTGCCTTACACCCGGACAGTGCTGTCTGCCTGCCTTGCGTGGGGCAGAACCTGGGTTCTCATTGGTTCAGAAAAGGACTGGTATCACAACACAACTGATAACACTTTTACCCACAACTAGGTAAAAATGAGGATGTGTCCAAAACAGGCAATTGCCAAGGGCAGAGAAACAGTATGTTTGGGGGAAGCACGTGACCACTGCGTGCCTGGGAGAATCTTCCCATGCCCTGACCTAACTCTCTCAGTTTTACCCATACCCAGATTCCTCTCGTCCCATCCTGTCCCATCCCATCCCATGTTGTCCCACCCCACCCCACCCCACCCCACCCCATCCCATCCCATCCCGTCC
>JACBWW010000005.1:6098851-6151314 GCA_020086605.1 Lanius collurio
TTTTTTTTTTTTTTTTAAATAAGAAATTTATTGCAAATATAGAAATTGATTTTCTCCATACAGGAATCTCCGAGTTGAGGAAAAACGATTTCGTGCCATTCAGTTTTAAAACAGGAAAAGAAGGAAAGAGAAAAAAAAAAGAAAGAAAAGAACAAGAAAGAAATACAAATCTAAAAGAAGAAAAGAAAGGAAATTTAAAAAGAAATAAGAAAGTAAAGAACATAACTCCAACTTAAATTTGTCCATACACAACCGGGGGGGGTCACAGGGTTGTTACGGAAGGAGGAACACCAAAGAGGCCACAAGGAGCCAGTCCCAGCAGCTGCCTCCCAGGCCCTTCCTTACATTCAAGGGCTGACACCCCCTTCTCTGTGCCTGGCAGCTGCTTGCCCCTCCCCACCCCCTCACCCCAGATGCTGTGCTTGTGGATGGACCAGCCGTACCAGCCCTGGAGGGTCTGGCCTGACCCGGACAGACTCTTCCTCTTCCCCCCAGGGAAGGCGGAGAGCAGGCGGTGGGGACAGGCCACCCAAGAGCAAGGCCTCACAGTGGCGGTGGTAGTTATGGGGGAGGCAAAGGCCGAGCCAGACGCGCGAGGATGGGGCATACGGAGGGCGACCGTAAGGGGGGGAAGAGGGAGCTTTCCCCCGGGTGGGGCAGGGAGGAGAAGGAGTGGGAGAAGAGGGAGGAAAAGAAGCCAGGCAGAGGGATGCCCTCTCTCCACTCAGGGACGGGGTGGGTTGGGGCGGTCCTGTAGAGAGCTGCCCCAGTAGGATGGCCGGGGAGAGGTACGGCGACACCTCCGCAGGGCACATGGGGGGACAGTCAAGGGGAGGCAGACCGAGAATGCCCCTCACAGTACAAGGCCAAAGCGGCTGAGGGACAGGGTTGGGAATGCGTGCGTGGGTAGAGGGGATGCAACAGATGCTCCCCTCTGCCCCTTCTTCAGGGAAGGACCGAAAAAACACTTGCTCAGACAGGGTGGGCAGGACATGGCTGAGGTGGGGCAGACCCCGCTAGCCCTACAAGAAACCCCCATAGCCTGGTGGGAGGTGGCACAAAGTGTCCGTCCCACACCAAGCCACCCTGAGGAGGCTCCCTCCTGCTCAGACAATGGGACAGCAGCAGGCTGGCTCCAGCAAGAGGACACAGCTCCGTGAGGCTCTTCTTGACTGCAGCTTGTGTGGAAGGAGGTGGTGACGGTGGAAGGGATGTTCTCCAGGCTCCTGGAGGCTGTGTGTCCTTCCTGACGCAGCTGAGCTTTCCGGTCAGCAACAAGCATGGCAAATGTGCTTTTGGAGCCCTGGGTCCAGCTCCTGGCCATATGGCAGCTGCCCACCCTGAAGCACTGAGCTCTGCCCTACAGAGAGGGGTCACAGCTCATCATGAAGTCTGCCCAGATTTTTTTCACCAGGCACTGCTGACTTACTCTCCACCTCCTCTCAGAGAGCCTTCACCCCTGCACTCAACCCTTTCCTTTGCTGTTGCCTTTGTCCCTTTATAATCCCATTCTTTCCACTGTGGTCATCTCTTCTCCAGATCTTTCCAGCCTGTCCCTTTTCTCCACTTTCTACATCTTCCGCTACCTGTTACCTCCTTGCCTCCTTACCAAGGAGTGGTGACTCTTTGGTCCTACCATACCTTATTCACCCCTACTGTGTCTGCCCCTCCTCTCTCTGTCTCAGCTCCTTTTCCACCTTCCTCCTGCATCTTCCCCTCCTTCCTTTAAGCCTGCCAGGCAGAGCCTCCTCCAGCAAGGCAGGCTGATTAGCATTGCAAACACACAGAGGCCTTCTCAGCCCGACATAATTCTTCATTTGTCAGTCATGAATATTTCACACCTGCCTCAAGAGGGATTTATTCAGCATGGAAGAGTGGGGAGGGCAGAAGGGAACATGGTACTGCAGCATAAACTGGGGCAGCACCAGCAGATATGGGAAAGAGCTTTGTCTCGTGGAAACAGCATGCGTAGAGTCTCACCTTCAGTCTCCTGGGTGCAGGACCCCAGCCCAGGCTTTTTCCAAGGCTGTCCCTGGGGTTAGAGCGCAGGTCTGTGCCCAGCCTCATCCCTCACCCTCCACAATTTCCAGTGAGGTGAACTAAACCCCTGTTTTCTCTGCCAGTAGTCACCAAGCCAGAAATAAAGTGTGAAAGGTTTGGTCTTGCTTTGGCCCCAGAAGTACACTTTGCCCTGGAAAAAGGCAGCATTGAAGGACTTGCCAAAGCCAAGCCATAGAGGCCTTAGAAACTTCAGGCAGTCTCTCCACACTTTCTCTCCACAAAGAGGCTTTTGAGGTTTCATCATGTCCTGCTCTCTGCAGGGCCAGCCAGAGAAGAGAATGCGTAGGACAGACCTAATCCAGAGGTCTAGGCAATCAATCAGAGGAGGGTGGTGGGAGATCTTCTAAGTGATTGTAACCAGCTCCACATCAAGTTTTCACTGTATCAGAGGTTTCCCTTCAGCTAAAGCACTCCATGTTTCCTCAAGAATAACCTTGTTTTTTGAGAAACAGCAACCAGGGCAAAGGGAGGGTAGTGACCATTTCTCTTATGAGATCTATCTTGACAGGCCTCGCTCCTGTTCCTCAATAACCGTGAGAAATGCTGGCCTCTAAGAAGAGCAGGCCTTTGGTATATAACACATACCCCTTTACACACGTGACCATGAAAAGCAGCAGAGGGACCACATTTGGAGTAAGGGCAAGGGGGACACTGGAAAGAAGAAGGAATGAGTTTTATGGGGTGATTGGTTTGGGTTCTCTTTGGGGTATGTTCCCTCTCAAACTGGTAGGAGTCTCTCATAAAATCACATCAGGGATGAATGAAAGGAGCAGAGAAAACAGGGACAAGGACAGGAGAGACTTTGAGGGAGGAGGTTAAATTCCAACAAACTGGCACATACACAACAGGTGTTTGCTCAGAAAAATACAGTAAAATTTTCATGCAAATAGAACGTTAAATCTGCTTTCCTCCAACAAGGCTGGCATCACTTTGTGAGCCCTCATCCTGAGGGAGGGAGCAGGACAAAGAAGAAGGGAGGAGGAAGGAAGGTGAGACACTTTGTTCCCCTTCCTTGCCCTCTTCCTCCCACAGAACAGTCCATCTTGTGCAAAATTCATCCGATGGTTTAGAGTGCGGAGCGACAGCTGGGAGAGAAATGGCTTTTCCCTCCTATCCAGCCTTACCCCCACCACAAAAAAGAAGGGCCTGATGAGAGCTGTATCCCTGACCTTTCTTTTCTGCCTTGTTGAGGTGTTGAGGGGAGAAAGCAGAAACCTTCACAGGTTAATGCTCCTCCTTAAAATATTGACTGAGCAGAACTGTTTACAAGACCATACAGCAGAGAAGCACAGGAAGGGAAGAGTTGGGGAGAGGAACAAGACTCCATCCCCCCTTGCCTGTCATCCCCTTTTTCCTGTTTAATTCTGTGCCCCAGCCATTAGTCTTTTCTGCTTGGATGGTTGCCATGCTGGAAGACCACTAAGCCTGCTCCATGTGGTACCTGGGGAGGTCTCTGTTGTGCCTAAGCATCTCTCACAGCATTTTCCTGTCTTGGTTTGCCACAGGTCCCACAGAGGGACACCTGCCAGTAGTGATGTGACTTCCCTTTTTGTCTTCCCTTCATCCTCCTGCACACAGGTGCATACATGTGTGTGCACACACACACACCTTCCTCTGGGTTGGATGGGCTCTTACCATGTGAAGTCAGTCCCATGAACACCTCTGGACTCAAGGCAAACAATGCTTTGACTGTGGGAAAGCAGGCTGACAGTGAAAAGTCTGAGGAAATGGGGTCATGACCTGGCTTAGGATTGTTACCATCAGCATCCTTACAAGGAAGAAACTCCATAGATCTTCATAGGTTTACACTTTGGGGGTACCTGCTCTGGTTTTCATGCACCAGACTCTGCCTACTGCTCCCCCTCACTTACAGAAGGTAAAATTGTCATCTGTGGCATAGAAGCCAGCTCTCACAGCTGCCAGTGCTACTACCTGGCAGATAACAGGCAAGTTCTCTGCATGTTCTCTGCATGCAGCATGTAAATCCCTCCTAGAGAAGCTCCTACACCCTCATCCTTCTCCCAGGGCCCTCAAAAACACTGGGTCTTCTGAGGAGCACCTCAAAGAGGAAATAACTGCTTAGGGAGGGCCAACACAACATAGGCCCTCACCCTCATCCTGGTAGAGGTGAACAACAGTCAAGTTTTGGGTAGATCATGGAGAGAAAGCTCATTGTGCTGCATAAAGATGTGTTCAGGAGGCAGCACTCCTGCCTGACAGAAAAACTTTGGGGGAGATGGTGCCAAGATTGTGCTTTGTTGAGCTGCTCAGAAATGGGACTAAGTGAAGAGGGCAATAGGCTCATTCCCAACTCTGTGACAGATCTTCTACCCAAGAGGCAGAGGCTGAGACCTAGCAAGTGCAACTGGGATTTTGCCAAGACATGAAAGGATCCCTAAGAAAAGTTTGTCACAACTGTGAGGAAGTGGAGGATTTAGGAGGTGATATGTTCCTCTGACTCTCAGGCGTGCCTCTAAGTAGTCAAAGGAACACTGCCATCCGGAGGCTGGTGTCCTCTTCTATCCCAGAACACACAGCGCGGCTGCGTGCACAAAGGGAGCTTCTTCCAGGCCATCCTTCTTGGGCTAACTCCCAGGACCCATTCTTACACCCCGTTTGTTCCCTGTGTTCCTATCTTCACCCTAGGCTGTCCCCTATCCATGCCAGAACGTCCACGGCCTACTCAAGAGAAAGACTCTTTGTGAGGCCAACCCAGTGAGATGAGCAACTGAAATCCTATTTTTCACACACACCTGGAATTGAGGAGGTTGGGTGATGGTCTTCTCATGGACACCCACCCCATAGCCTACAGTGAAGTCAGCTGGGAAGAGCTGCAGAAGATTTATGGACAACTTGTTCTGCTGAGGTTCTCTCCAGGTCCCTTCCTCATAGTAAGGAGGACATGAACAGAGTATTAAACTGACTACTCAAGGGCAGCCTGAGCATAGGCATGTGTGGTGGGGAAGACCTCTGACCTGTAACACTCATGGAGAGATGGGAACCCTATACACCTCTGAGAGACCAGACCTTCCTGCCTTTTCCTCCACCACTCCTTGAGGACCTGGCTTGCCATGACAAAGAGAACATTCACAACCTGTTTCTCCCCACCAAGTAGCAGAAAACTGGCTCTGAGAAGGCCTGGAGAATGCCTATCACTCCAGAATTGCTGGTGTTCATCAGCAGCAACATGGCAGGAGAGGGGAAGGAGGAAGAGCAGCAAGGGCACGGATATGTCCTACCCACCTTGGTCCTTCACATCTCCTCTCCTTCCTCTGAGGAGGATGGAGGTTTGTGAAATATCTAGACAGAAAGTTCAAGCCTAGGGAACCTTAACAGAGAGGGATGGGGAAGGGCAAAGGATAAGAACTTCTTCCAGCAATTCCCACCTGTCTTGGAAGGGGAGAGGAGAGAGAGAAAAGCCTCTACTGCTAAAGAAAATGAGGGGAAATGTTAGTGACGGAAGATTTGGCATAGCAGGTATACAAGGTGGACAAGGAAGCTTGCTAAACCAAAGTCCTTCCCTCCCACCCAAAAGAAAAATCAGCCTTCAACAGGAACAGAAAGATGAATAGTTCACAGCTGAGTTTCATGCCCCGTGAGTTTCCATCCCTGCCCATCTCCTGCCACCACTGCCACCCACTCCCAGGCCATTCCCACCCACCCACACTCCAACGTTGTTACCACAGTGTCAGAGCAGGACGCTCCTACCAACCATCTGTGGGCAGAACAATGGTCCCCATAACACAGTAGAGACATTTCGGCGTGTGTGTGTGTGTGTGTGTGTGTGTCAGTGTGTGTGTCTGTGTGTGTAAGAGTTGTTGTAAACTTTAAGAAAAGGTTTTGTCAGTTTTGTATTTGTCAGGAGTATTTTGTTGTTGGTTTATTTTTCACAGTCAAGTGGCTTTTTTTTTTCTGGTTGTTGGAGGGGAGTCTTGGTTTGTATTGTTTCCTTGTGAGGAAGAGTCACAGCTTCTGCTGAGCAGACACTCCTTTCCAGTAATCCAGGATGTCATGCAGATCTTCATCCTTGGCAAATTGAACTTTCTTCCGCAGGGCATGCCCAGCTGCCATGTAAACCTCCTCCCTGTGATGCTTCTTGTAAGGCCGGAACCGCTCCCAGATCTTGTGGGTGCTCTCTGAGGAGTACTCGGGGCTGGAGGAGTAGCCCGAGAAGTAGTGTCTGGGGGAGAGCTGGGAGTACGTGGAGTCTCGCTTGGACCGGGACAGTGGCTTGAGGAACGACACTCGCTGGCTCAAGGTGTCAGCACTTTCCTCATAGTACAGGGCCGGGAAGGAGTGACGGTGCTCACTGCAATGGTAAGAAGGCTTGACCTCCAAGTGGTGGATGGCGCTCGGAGACACCAAGGGAAGACGATCCAAAGGGCTGTTCAGTGGGCTGCCCTTCTCAATGTATTTGGAGTCAGACTTGCTGAGTGGTGGGTGGTCAGGCACATCCAAGCTGAAGACCTTGGCGCTCTTGATGGAGCCACTAGAGGAGACACTGCAGGTCTTTCTGGCCACAGCAGCATCAGCACTGAGCTGGCGCTGCAAAGGGTGGTGGGAGCTTTCCTTGTAGGGTGGGGAAAGAAAGCTGGGCCGCTCTAGCCCACTCGAGGAACCAGCTGGGATAGACTGGCACTCAAAGGCCATGTCTGAGTCAACACCAGTCCCACCACCCAGGAAGGACGCTGTGTCCAGCTTGAGGGCATCAATACAGTTGTTGATGATCTGGTTGACCTTGTCTACCTCCTTGGCTATTGTAGAGATCTCAGCAGCTGAGCCTTGCCCATTGTCAAGCTCCCTTAGGTCCTCATCCCGCTGGGTTCTCTCAAGCCCATCCCCACCACCAGTCCGTACTTCAATGTAGTTACCTTTAGTGGTGACTTTAGGAGTCTCCATCCCAGCTTCCATTGACTTTGATGGAGGCAACTTCTCCCCAATCATGGAAGGGATGGAGGACATGCGTGAGACAGGAATGACAGGTGGCTCACCCAGCTTCTGGGAAGGATGGACCATGGTACTGGTATCAATATCTGATCCATAACGCATTTCCAGAATGGTCTTTTTGACATTGAGTGACTTCTGTTTCTCCTCCTGCATCCTCCTCTTCCGCAGGCAGTAGTAGACCACACCCAGGACAATGACCATCCCAAAGAGGCAACCTAGGGTGGTCATAATATAGTGTGTAGTGGTGGAAGTACTGGAAATAGGATCCTCCCTGCCTTTGCTCCGGGTTGCAAAGGTCAGGCAAGTATGGTTGTAACGCCTGTTGTTGCGGATAGAGGCCACACAGAATGTATAATCAGTGTGGGCCTTCAGCTTGTTGACAGTGACATATTCCTTCTTGCTCTTCAAGGTTGCTATGTCAGAAACGTAGCTGTTGTTGTATTGGACTAGCACATACATCTTACTGTAGGGCATGGGGATGGTGACCATCAGGATGGCTGAAGTGATGGTGACATCATGTAGCTTGATGCTGGGACTGAAGGAGGAGTCAGTGGTGGAAGAGGCTGGAGGCTTCACAGAGAGGAAATCTCCAGGGCTGATGGCTGAGCCCTCATCCAGGTCTCGCTGGGAGTCAGGAGTGTAAGGAGTTGGGTTGACCCTGGAGAGGGAGGGGATGGTGCCCCCTCTGCACATGGACTGGAAGATGGTGATGGCATTGCGGTTGTGGTGAGGCCGAGGCACCAGAAGCGGATACCCAGCGAACTCCCGTGGAGTCTCACACTGGAGGCGGTCATAGTTCTTGGTGACGTTGTTAAAGAGAGCCAGCCAGTTAAGAAAGCCGTAGAGGCTACAGTCACAGTTGAAGGGGTTGCCAGCCAGCTCGCACACCATCAGGTTGCTCAAGCTGGTGAAAGTGTTGCCCTCCAGACGGCTGAGGCGGTTGGATGACAGGTCAATGCTAATCAAGCTGGGGCACTCGGAGAAGGCAGTAGGGGTGACCAGCTCAATTAGGTTATGCTGCACAAAGAGGAACTGGAGACGGGCCATGCCCCGCAACATGCCCTCTGTCAAGTTGGTGAGTTTGTTGTAGCCCAGCTGCAAGACCTGGAGGTTTGACTGACCCATGAAAGCCCCATCCTCAATGTAGGAGATCTCATTCTTGGTCAGGTTCAAATCAGTCAAGTTGCCGAAGCGGTTGAGGGAGGAGTACAGCACCACTTTGAGCTTATTCTCATTCAGACGCAAGTCGTGCACCGTGCTGTTGATATGCTGGGGGATGGTCTCATATGGGGGCTGGTTCTGGCTGCAGATGGCCAGCCACACATACCCTTTGTCCCCCTCAATCAGCCAGCAGTCACCTCGCACAGTGCCAGGGGAAAACAAGCAGAGCAGGGCAGCTGCCCACACCCCCAGGCACAGCATGGTCTGCAGTGGTGCCCTCATCAGGATGGGGGAAAAAAAGTCCCCAACAAAAACCAATGCCAAATCTCAGGACAACAGCAAAAAGAAACTAGGGGGCAGGAACTGAGGTTTAGCAATGGAAGGGAATGAGCACCCCAGTCCTATCGGGTGTCATCACCATTGTTTCTTCTTACCCTCTGGGTCAAACCAGGAGCATGGAGGAAGGGGAACACATGCAATCTTCTCCCAGAACACCCAAAAGCTATGACCACAGATGTTTGGTCTGGAAGGGAAATACCTTGTGCTTCTTTTCTAAACAAAAATTCAGACGGAAGATTATGAATCTTCTTTGATGCTCATGAGCGACTCACACTCTTTTTCCACTTTTGTCCCCACCCCCCACCCCCCCACCCACACCAAACCCACCCCGAGACAAACAAAAGTCCTCCCCTTTCTAGTCTTCCCCCACCCCTCCACAGTGTGATTTGGAAGAACAAGGCAGGGCTGCCTCCTGTGTCGCTCACGCTCGCTTGGTTTCTACTTCTGCTCTTCCTTCTTTCGTGGGTTCCCTCTGAAAAGCTTCAGAGCTTCAGATCAAACATGTCGAAAACAAAAATACAGAGAGGGAAAGAGCAAGTGTGCATGAGAGAGATCCATCTGTCACTGGAATCTGGAAAAGAAAACACAGGAGACAAGAAGAGGCATCATTTGGAAGGGTCTTTGAGATAAGAGTATAGACAGCAATGTTTCATGAGAAGAGGGAGATGGGGAAGAGACACATTAAGAGGGGTGCAAGCAAGAGAGGTGTGGTTCTGCCTGTGGTGCTGATAAGCCTTTGAGGAGGGAACCCTCATGATGTATAATGTCATATCAGGGATATGCAGAAGGGTATCTGGGCTCCTTAAGTAGTGTGATCACAGCTAGGGACCTGAGGGAAGGCAGTGGTGTGGGAGTAGAAGGGGAAGGGAAAGGAGCATGGGAAATATAAATCTGTCATTGCGGGGGCTCAAAACCCCTAGTGTAAACAAAGGCAAGCCCCAAGCACAGCCAAAGCCATGAATTCTCAGCTGCCTGAAAATGATGTACCCAGTATGCATGAAGCACGGAGAATGCAGACAAGTTTCTCCCCCCCACCACCCCAAAAAAAAGCCAAACACTTTTTTTCCCTTTCCTCCCTTTCTTGATGCAAGAGGGATAAATAATTCAAGCCACGTGAAACCACTTCTGCTCTAAAAATTGTTCCTGACTCTTTGTGAATGGACAAGGCTGTTGAGGTGAACCAGTCTAGCTTGAGCCCAGTGTGGGGGGGTGGGGAGCAGGCACTGTGTCAAATACCAGCCTCCAGTCTCTCACCCAATAACGCCAGCACTGCTGATCTGAAACACATCACCCACCTACCCCCCACCAAAGAGAGCTGCACAGTTTCCACATTTGTACTCCACTACCTCTCCTTGGGGGCTATGAACAATGCCCCTTTGCAGGCAAAGTGACATTTTCTTGTTAAACCACAACAAATGTATTTCTGGGCTCTGGACAAGCTCCTGGTTCTGACTGCAGCGTGCAGCCTGGAGCACCTTTCTCTCCAGCTACAGCTTCCACCCTTCTCCCACTGTGCTGAGACAGGAGCCTGGCAGGGATGTCCTCAGGCAGCGCAGAGGAAATAATTTCATACAGCAGATAAAACATGTGGGCATCGTGCTATCTCTCTTCTTTTTTTTTTTTTTTTAATTTTGAGGAGAAAGGAAACACTAAAAAAATAGAGAAAAGGATTATTGGTTAATGAAAAATAAAGATCCCCTCTTGCCCCTTTTAATTTGGAGGGAGACTGCTCACTAAAGATATCACTGAAGCTTTTGCTGCAAAAGCTGAACCAGTTTCTAGCACAGAGACACAAAGGGCAGAAATAAAATGAAGGAAGATAAATGAAGCAGGAGTGAACCCTTGAGGAACAAGGCTTACGTCTGTGGAGAAATCTGAGCTGATTTGGGTCTGTGGAATTACCAGGCCAGCTGGATTAAGGGATCAGAGATAGTGTCACAGAGAAACACTTAAATATTCAATAATCCAAAAAGTAAAGCCAAGATGGATAAGAGAAGGGGGAAAAGAGCTAGACCAATGGAAAAGAGAGAGAGAAGGCCTCCATTGCCCACAGCTCATCATCTGAGGCCACCAAACTCATGTCACTTACGGTTGTCATATGATGGCCTTCTGCTGCTGTCTCAGCTTTGACTCAGCCAGCAATAAAACAGAAGGCAGAGGGTTTTTAAGTCTGTTGCTTTGTTTCTCAGCCTTGTAATCCAATGAGAAATTATTTCCTGACACTGTTCCCCAGATGCATCAGATTGGAGGCACATCTGGCTCTCTGCAGATTGGGACCCACAGGCTTCTGATATTCCTCAGGGCCAGTTCCCTGCCTTGTTCCACCATTTCCAGAGGTGACTCCGAGCAGAGAACAGCCATTTCCCCACGTCATCTCTGTCCCTTTACCTTCCTCTTCAATGCTTTTTCACTTAGCTTGATTTCTTTCACTGAACAAAGGAATGGCAGATATTATCATGCTTTTGGCACATTGGTGCCCAAAGTATGTCCATCCCAGGCAGAGGCCAGGGGGAGCCCCTGAGCAAGCAGTGGAAAATTTTAGGGATTAGAGATTTTAGCCAGCATCCTTCTCTGAGCATTATGGTCTGCTCTGCCTGTCTCACCTCACCAAATACTCTGTACAATACTCAACTCCATACAGGAACATCCCAGCCCCTTTGCTTTGACCCCTTCTGGTAGGGCAGGCTGCTCCAAAAGGTGTACTAAAGTCACCATTGCCTGCTGTAGCTTGTCCACGGAGCACAGAGAGACTCTGGGACCAGGACCATGTTTCTCTGCAGCAGCCCCAGCAACCGCTGAGAGCCACCCCAACCCACTCAAGGAGCTGCACTCAGGCAGAACAAAGAGGAAGGGCAGATGTTCTAGTAGCCTGGAAAGGAAAGAGGTGGGTAGGTTAGGGGTGGATGGAAATGAAGGTGGTGTTTATTGTCGCTATTTGGCAAAACCAAGATGACCATGCAAAAATTCCTGCTCCCTGTCTACCTCCCACAGGGCTGTGTAGCTTTCCTCAGCCACAGGCCACAGGAAGGGTCAAGACACTCCTTAAGCCAAACTCATTGGTCCCCTTTGCTCTCCAAGGTAAATATGTATGAGAAACACACAGACTTTGACATTCTTCCCCCAGTGGTTCCTGTCTCCCCACTATCTTGCTGGTTTTAAGGGTCCTGAGTCCAGCCCAATTTGTGGCCTACTCCACCCCTGCCCGTGGCCCAGCATGCCATTTCAGCTCAGCCAAATGCCATCAGTCCCTGCTGCAGCAATGCTGTAGGAGTGCTGGTCTCTAGCTCCACCACAGCCATGCCCTGTCCTTTAGGGAACAGCTGCTCCCTGACCCTGGCAATTCATAGTCAAAGGGAGGCCAAGAATGAGGGGCAGCACTATGCCCTCCTTTAACTGTCCACAGCCAAAAGAGCATAAATCACACAGCACTGGATTCCAACAGCAGAAGGAAGCTACACTCTGTCCTTTTTGCTGGCCTGAAAGGTGCTGACAATGGACTTGGCTGTTTCCCTCTCTTGCTTCTCAGGCAACAGAGGAAGAAGGCATGGGGATGGAGTGTGGGCAAGGAAAGCAAGAATGAGCAAGATGAGCAGAGCCAAGAGCCAAAGAAGGGAAATGCAAGAGTTGTGGAGAGCCTATGGGCAAGAGGAAAAGTTGGGACATGTTTTACAGGGAAGGTACAAGGTAACTACCTCCATGTGCTTATCCAGCTGTAGGGTTCCAGCATTCTTCAGTGTCACACAAGATTTACAACAAGCCCTTGGCTCCTGGCCATCCTCATGTATGTGTGAACATCAAGGAACAGTAGTGGCATTGCACCCGTGAAAGGCTGTGCTCTCCCTGGCGGGCACAAACTCAGCCTATCAGCTCCCAGTGATTTCCCTCTTCTTTATTCTCTATTAATGAATGCCTCAATGCTGTTGGCATTTATTGCACCACTTTGTCTGGAGAAGAGCAGAAAGCCACAGGGATGGTTCCATTTTTCAGCGGAAAGAAAAGAGAGAGGAAGGTGAAACAGAGGGCAGAGAGTCCCACATTGAGTCAGGAGGTAGGTGTCGATGGCCACAGACATACCTTTGACTTGGAGCTCAAGGAAGCGCAGGGGATGACACAGGACTGAGGTCACTAGTGAGATGGCAGCATAAAATACAGCCAGAGAAAGTATGGAGAGGTGAGATAGGAGGGACAGAGGCAAACTGAGGACTGAGGGAGTGGAAGGACCAAAACTGAGGGAGAATACAAAGCAACCAGAAAAGTCACATATAGCAGCAATTTGGGCCTAAAATTCTGACCTTGTCAACCTTGTCTTCCGGGGGCCCCATGCACTGGAAAAAACAGCACTTTATTCTACCATTGCTTAAACGGTGCTAAGAGCCTCCCATTAGAAATGCATGCATTAAAAACCTGCCAAACACTCTTGACTCCTCTGGGGACACCCCGAAATCAGGCCAAAGCTCCTGCTGCTTTCTTACGCTTTGTGCTGCAGCTGAGCATCATCCCTCTTCCCAGCTCAGTGTGCTGCCTGCTCCTGGCAGGCCTCAGGGCACAAACATCATCTCCAAGGGACTCTTCTTGGCTTTAAGGTCCTTCCAGGATTTCTCTAACTACTTTCTGAAAGAGGAGCCTTTCCCAGGGGTGCTTGGCACTAGGAATTGGTGCCTTACTTGAAGGGACTCTGCATAGCTGCTGGGTAGTTTCAGTAAGTCACAGAGCTCTGAGCATCATCGCATCCACCTCAAATCACCACCCAGAGATTGTGCTTGCTTTTTCACCTGGCTGTAGTGGAAGCACAGTGCCATGGGAGAAGCTTGCAGCACAGCTGAGGCACTTATATGACAGCAGTCCCTTCCTTCTCAGCCATGCTTCCAGAGAATTATTGCAGTACTTACCTTCAAGTGATGCAGCAAAGAACATGTGACTGTGCCCAGAGGTGCTCCAGAAGCTCTGAGAAGTCTGGGACCAAGAGAAGAGGGAGAGGGAAGCCTGATGACCTGTGTTTTTTTGGCATGAAAGACATTTGTGTGTGCGTGGGAGAGAGAGAGAATGCCTTCTACTGCAGATTCTCTGATATTCACCAAGAGTTGAGCTCACACAACACTCTTCCCTTTAGTGGGTCTCAGTGAAGGTTTCTTTGTCAGATTCTCTCTTCACTAACTTATCCCCTATTTTCATGGAACACTAAGATCTCAACGTGTCTCTGTTCCATCCCAGTATTACATTTGTTTGAAATCAGCCCTGTAGCTTCAAAACTCCAGAGGTCAAAGGAGCTGTACAGGCACACTAAAAAGTCATGTAACAAAAGGTGTTGCCATGTCTCTAACCAGAAAAAGCCTTCATCCCTTACAGGAGTTGAACTGATTTCAATGAGTCCTGCAGAAGGACTCAACCTTAGAGGCTCTGTGAATTTGGCAGAGTGCTGTTGCAAGAGAAATCTCATGCTTCAGCTCTATACAAATTCACAGTGCCTGTGGGTAGAAAAATCATTCCTCTGAAAGCTGGGCTGGCCCTGTCGTAAGTGGGGAGGAAGAATGCAGCTCCCAAACTCCAGCTGTCCCTGACATGGGGAAGCCCAAACCTCTAGGATCCCAGCAGGACACTGCAGTGAGGAAGCCCAAAACCACAAACAAGATCCCAGCTGCTTCTCACAGGACACCACTGCAAGGATACTCACAAAGCTCAAATTCCAGCCAGCAAGGATGGGACCCTGCAATAAGGAAGGGAAAAGGGCTGAAATAGAGGCTGTAGTACTGCCCCAAGGACATGCTGCTCTGCGGTCTTGCCCTTTGGCCAGTATGGGGCACAAGAAGGAAGAATTCAGAAGGAAGAATTCAGAAGGAAAAATTCAGAAGGAAGAATTCACACACCCAGGCTCAAGCAAACACATTGCCATTGACTCCAAACCTTTGCTGGAACAAACAGCTTAAAGACTAGCCATGAAAAAAACCCAACATGTTGCTGTATATAAAACCCCTGCTCTCCCATCGTGCCTCCCTAACAGTGATTAGATGCCTAATTTGTTAGGCAGCAAGAGAGAGAGAATGGGAAGGCTCAAGGGAAAAAAATGAAGCAGCTCAGAAGCATGAAAGAGAGAGCTTTAGAAGCATGAATCTTATTTTAGAGGGATAAATACTGGCAGAAAGGTCTTTCATGTGCCTGTGGTTCCCTGGCAGGCCAGAAAGTCACTTTTGTTTTCCAAAGTGAAATGGTTACCTTTTATATTAATATGATTATTGAAGATTAAGGCGGATTTGCATCAAGTCAGCTCCACCCAGACAGCCTTCAGCAGCAATCCACAGAAGCGTGTCCATGGGGGTAGGCCTAGGAAAGAGTCTTCTCCAGGTAGAAGAGCATGTCAAGAGATTAGAGGTGCCACAAAAAACATTATCAGCAATAAGGCCACCTTCAGTGCTCTCCCTCCAGAGCAGGGAAGGAGGGGTGGGAAACATATTCCCCTTGTCATCTTGTGAGCCCAGACACGAGGCAGTAGAGAAGCTTAGAAATAATTCCTGCCGGCCATGGGGAGGGAGCATGGGATCTGTGCGACTCTCCGTAGGGACCTGCCATAGGGAGTGTGACAGGAAGCCCGGATGTGCCTGGTGCACTGGTATGGGTGTGAGTCACTGTAGCGAAAGAGGTGGCACTGTCGGCTCCAGGAGAGCGAGGTGGAGTGGGTGTGTGTGCGGAGGAATCGCTGTAGGTGATGGGGTGGGTGTGTGGGCTGGGGGTGGATGTGGTTTAGTCACTCCGTGAAGCAAAGAATTAGTGCTGGCTCCTGGGGAGGGAGGAATTGCCATGGAGAACCAGGCAAAGTGCTGTTAGTGAGTGTTTATGTGTGTGTGCATGTGTGTTTGCATGAAGCAGGCACCTCTGAGAAAGGGGTGGGAGTGTTTGGCTGTGTGAGAGGCGCTGCAGGGGACGGGGTGGGAGTGCAGGCTGCATGTGGGTGTGCAGGGAGCAGGGGAGACAACCAGCGTGTGTTTGGGAGAAAGGCTGTAGGCAAAGGGGTGGGAGCGCTCCTCCGGTGTGTGTCCCCTGATGTGAATCACCGTAGGGAGCAGGGTGTGAGGGCAGGCTCTGTGCATGTGCTTGTGCACGTGGGGAGGAGATGCTCCAGGGAACAAGGATCTCTGCTGTCTGGGAGCTGCTGAGAGGTAAAGGGGCAGGAACGGCAGCTCTGCGGGAGCATGTGTGCAAGCTGCTGCAGGTAACAGGCCAGGAGTGGGGGCTCTGGCAGCACGTAGGGAGCAGGGTGGGAGCACTGGCGCTGTTGTGTGCTCCCATGCAGCATGCCCGGCATGAGGCCAGGAGAGATCCTTGGGCTGTATGTGATCTCATTGTGATGCCCCTGCTGTCCTGTGCTGGCCTTGCTGCCCTATTTCCTTCAACAAGTCCTGGCTTTCACAAGTCTGACTATGAATAGCAGGATCACAAGCTATTTGAGAGATGCTTTCACTCACACCAAGCACACTTCCAGTATTTCTGGATGTTAAATACATCCCCAGCAACCCAGCAGTGCCAGTTCAGAGTGCCCCAAAACGTGCTACCCTGGAGGTAGGGCAGGAAAAGGGCATGGTCCTTGAATTGCCGCTCGCTATTGTCACTAACGGGGGGACTCAGAGCTGAAGGAATCACACACATCCTGGAGTAGCAGTCACTTCCTGAGGTGGACTGGCAGCCATTTACCCTGTGTAGGACACCTCCAGGCTTGCAAACTCCTGCAGGGCACAGGCACTGGCATTCCAGCACCCTTCAACATTCTCTAGCCTTCCAGCCAACCTTGCCCTGGGTGGCAGCCTGAGAGAGGTTCCCTCACTGGCAGTGAGACCCTTAGACCCTCAAAGCTCTTCCTCTGGTCAGTGCATGCCTGGATTCAGCAAGGGGGTAGCCCTACACGGGACAGGGCATTATGTTTCCAGGTGGATGCTTCCACCTTCCTTCCATCCTCCACCCGCAGGCAATGGCACAGCTCAGCCCCGCTGGGGAGGGACCCTCCTCCCGGCCGGCTCGCCCACCTATATTTCAAGTTAGCATCTGACATGCATTTTGACACAACCGTGCCTCCCCTCTCTTTTCCCCACTACCTTGCCTTGTTTAGAGCCTGTTTTTTTCTTCCATTGCCAAAACACAATGACTGTTATAATTAACAGATTATCTCAGTGCGACAGCTGCAGTCCTTTGAAAATTAGGTTGAATAACAGGATCCTGCCGTATGGTAATTTCTTTTCATCTCTAAAATATTTTCTCTCTCTCACTCCCATTTCTACCTCATTTCTATTTTTCTTTCTTTCTTTTCTCTCTCCCCCCTCCTACATTGCACCAGCTCCCTGGCTGCATGAGCAGTATCTTAGGGGTGAGACAAGCTGAAGGGCTCTCTCTGCCTTCATCAGCTGTTTTCATTCCCCTTCTTTTACTACCACACCTCACAGAGAAGCAGTGCTTGCAGGTAGGTTCATAAACATGTCAGAAAAATACATGCCCACCAGAGGCAATGGTCAGGGCCCCTCTCTGAAGCCCCACTAGCTCAGAAAAGCAGCCCAGGGAATTTCATGGGGAGAGGAGAAACTGGGATGCAGTAGCCCGAACCACTGCATGCAACTTTCCCACAGGGAGCTGAGTGCAACGGTGCAGCTGAGCGGTTTGCACCGAGCTAGCCAGGGTGTGCTACCCACCCACTACCCGTCCGCCTTCTTGCTGACTCAGTACCTGCCCCTGACTCACCATTTGCTCACTGAATGGGGACTGGCAGTACTTACACGGCATCCTTCCCTCTCGCTCAGGCAATAGCTCTGCCACTTACCACCCCCTTTCCCATTATCCACCTACATCTGTCTCTCTACCAACTCAATCAAGCCAAGACAGCCAGAAAAGCAGCTTGCTGGGAATTCAGGGTTTGAAAACCAAAATAAGAACTGCTCCCAGCTGGACCCAAATCAGAGGCTCTGGAAATCTCCTCCTCCAGGACTAGAGATCCCCTGGCCCTAGCTGTAAATGGGACTGACCCATTCACAGAAGTGGATGGACTGCTCAGTCTCTGCTTGGGCAGAAGTGCTAGCACACAGTGTTTCAGGCTGCGAGGATGACCAGCCAGACATGCGGGATGGGTCTGTTGGAATGATGTCCCGGATTTGGCAATTGAAAGGTTTCAAGTTCATTATGTTCTGGACTTGAGAAGTCTGCAACTTTGTTGTTGACTGCACCAAGAGCATTAGTTAATTATTCTCAATGCTTGGCTTGAACTCCTGCAAAATGCCCTGGTCCTGCACTGCTTTCAGCCATGTCTGTAATCTATACAATCTAATCTGTTACACTTAAACACTGCTTTTTGCTTTTGAAAAACAGGGAGGGATTCGTCCTCTTGACATGTCCATCACAGCCTAACACACCTCTGCAGAAGCCAGTTCCAGCTGGGTCCCAGACCTCTTCCTGCCTCCTCAGTACAGCCATTTCCTCTCCTCCCATGGTGTTCCACCTCATTTATTTCCTTAATCCCAACTCAGTGGAACAGAAACTCTTTGTCACCATTATTCTGCCAAAAGCCAAGTAGTTTTATAACAAACACTCATCTGTTCCATTGTATTTCAGCAGTCTCCAGTAGAGCTCTCCTTGTCGTCCATGATCTTTCTTTTCATCCTTTGCCGTCCTCAACCCCGCATTTTCTTTCTGCTTTCACTCCAGGCCCTGTGATAGCTCATGGCACTTACAGCACATCTCCTCATTCATTCACTGTCACTTACCCAAATGTTACCTTCATTTATTAATTCTTCTTTTTTCTAGTAGCATCCCTCCTCTGAGTGCTCTGTGCAGTCCTACTTACGTATCCAATAATAGTATTTTCCCAATGAGTGAGTCACATACCCCTTTGCTGACATTTAGAATTCTCCTTGTTCTTTGAAATACGTTTATTCATTCCCCATCTCTACAATTATATATGTCTACTCATGGCGTTGCATTTCCTACAGCAGCTGTGCACTGAACAGATGATATGTGCAAATAACCCAGCAAAATAATTTTTCCTCCTGGTACCTTGACATCCTTCATTTTAATTATGTAGGCCAAAGCTAATTCAAGCTATGATGCAATCAAAAATAGGGGACAGTTCAATTTAAAAAACACCCCACCCTTTCCTTTGTTCTTGCTCAGTCCAGTTTTCCATCTTTTTCCCACACCTATTCTCTGCTCTGCCCCTTCCAATGCTGTCAGTAGCAGAGTATGTGGAGGCAATTGTTATTGGGCTTCTGATTTTGTAGGTGCTGAAGATATTTTCAGTGAGAAACAAACTTTGCTTCAGACTGTTTCCAGGCTGAAAGGACCAAAATAAGGGAGTACTACTCAGCTAACAGGGGCATATAAATGTCTTACCCACTAACCCAGGTAACACATACCTCATGGCCTGGGAATTATGCTATATTCCCCTAAATCTCTCTCCAGGTAGCCCTAGAAAGCAATTAATCAGGCAGCCCCTCCTTGTTCCTCACCGTGGCCCTATTCCTTCCCCCAACAGTTCTTTGCTTCTCTTCGAGTCCTTAGTCACCCTTGCATATCCCACATTTTATTTATTCCTTACTACTCCTCTTAATCTGCATAGGCCAAACCCTAAGCTCTGGAGTCACCCTGACTCATTTCCCACCCAGGAAAAGCAACGATTTATATCAGTGGGAAAGCCTGTGATGTCAATCTGGACAGAGACTGATTCTGCTCGGGGACTCCCGCATGATTATTTCTTGTTCTCACTCATTCAGGTCTCCATTTAGCAACACACTTAAGCATGCACCCAACTGTAAACCCATGCAAGTCCCATTCAGCCTCTCAATTGCTTTCTTCTGCAACATCTGTGTTGATGGTTCCCACATCTTCCAAACACAACAGATTCTCTCCCTCTGTGCTTCCTCTTCCTAACCCCTGTGTTACCCACTCACCAACATCCTTCCTCTTGCTTTGGGAAATTCAGTTTTTTCCCTTTTTTTTTTTTCCCTTTTCTTGTTTGGATTTTTTTATTTTCACTGATGCTCAGGGACTCCAGCTTGTAATTTCACCTCCCTGTTCCTGAGATTGCTATGTTGAATAAAACACTCACTTCCCCCTCTTCCCTCCAGCATTCTGAAATATCGAATTGGGCCACTGAGGAGAAAAGCTATTGGCCAGGACTGCTGTCTCTGATACTGAAACAGAGCTGGCAGTAATATTTACAGGAGACTTTGAAAGCTCCAAGGATGGCTTGTGGCCAAAAGTGATGATATCCACCCCCTCTTTTTTTTTTAATGATGTCTTCCTATGACTCAGTCTGGTCCATAAGTCAAAATACGATTTTCTTTTTTACCCATCCTCCCTTTAAGCAATGAGAACAAGAGCCTAAGAACAGAACGCTGTAGCATCACAGACAGGACAAGTTACGTCACGAGTAATGCAACTTGGGATGTCCTTGGTGGCTTTAAAAGAAGCAGAACAAAAGGCATATGTCCTCTTTCCGGAGAAATGAGTTTTGGCAGAGCTAAACTGGCAATTGCCTGAGTTTTCTAAACTTAGTTTTATGTGTAAGCAAAGCAAGAAACACGCGGGAAGCAGAGACACGGTGACCTCGGGGGCTCGTGACTCCCCAGGCTCAGCAAGGAGCTGCCGCGCCCTTTATTATCCCCTGCTGTACGGAGGCAGAGCCTCGAATAACGGGGACGGTGTCGGGGCAGCTGTGACAGCTGTTCCAGAGTGGGGCTGTGGCGTCCCAGCGCAGCCTGCCCGCACACTCGTACCTCTGCCTCCAGCCACGCAGCCATTCGAACGCTTCCTAAACGAGCAGTTCAGCCCCAGACCACTTAATTTGCTCCTTGCCTTCTTTGTCTGCCCGTGGCAGGGGAAAAAAAACATGTTTGGAAATTGGCAGTGTTGCAAATAGCATTACCAGGCTGGAGTTGTACTGACTGCTAGACTGCTACAGGAAAAAAACAACATAACCAAACCAAAAAAAACCATACTTCCCCTCCCCCCCAAAAAAAACCCAAAACAAAACCAAACCTCAACAACCAAAAAACAAAAAAACAAAATCAAGTGACCGACAAAAAAAAAAAAACAAAACCCAAACAAAAAAAAACCCCAAGACAAAACACACACACCCCCCAAAAAAACCAAACCAAACAAACAAAAAAAAAATGCAGAAGAAGGGAGCAGGCTGAGAGCTGTGGAGAAGGGTGGAGTGTGAACGGGGGAGAGCCAGGAGAGGAAATAGGGAGAAAAATGAGACAATACTGTATGCAAGAGTAGATACTATGATGATGGGGACATTAAGAATATGATAGATAGGCAGGGAAGGAAGGCAAACTGACAGAGGTAGGTACAGAGACAAGGGAGGGAGGGAGAAGGAAGAGAGAGAGCCAGAATTAATTTAGGAGGAATATACTGAAAACACAATTTTCTCAACAGAGTTAAAAAAGAGAGCGAGAGAATTAAACAAACAGCGACAGGAAACTGAGAAAGAATAACTTTTTTTTTATGAGCTTGTTAACATTTGTGAAGTTAAGTAACCCTAAATTTATGCCATTAATTTGCATGTATTACTTTTTTTTTCTGTGCTGCCAGTTTATAGTCTCTGTGAAACCTTTAAAAAGTGGCTTTTTTTCTCCTTTTCCCTTCGCCTGTGTTAATTAAGGCTTGTGATATATGTATATTTTTACACTGCTGCTGTGCTCTAGCATTTAATCATGAAATGGCCCTTTTTGCCTTTTCTTTGGGCTCCTCCTGCCTCATCCTTTCCCCTCCACAGAAACCTGAAGAGGCCTGTGGGTTCACCCACCTGCACCGATCTGTAAGCATGCCTAGAGCCACGCAGGGATCCTGTGATCCCAGGCCGGGATTCTCTCTGTCCAACAAGGCAGCTCTCACAACGGGGAGAGAGAGCATCCCTTCAGCTGCTGAAGGGTTAACATTTCCAATGCACCAGGGCATTCTCATTGCCATACTGAAGCACACTGTATTTACACATTAGCAATCACTGGGGAGCCATAAATCGGATTCTCAGGGGAAATCCAGCCAAAGAACGGAGTGAGATTCCTAATGAAGGTAGTCACGGCCAAAGCTGGGGGAGGCACAAGTGACGGATACGCTCTAATCTGCTGCTGGAATGAAAGGGGATGCAGGTCATCCTCCAGGGCTTTAGTAGAACCTAGAATTATTAGGATGCACATGGAAAGAGCTGCTGTAGAAAATGCAAGTCCAGTTTCTCCCCTGCTTCTAGGGGACTGCACCACACCAGTTCTCAGGGGCAATGTCCCTCCTCTCCTCCCAAGGACTCTTCTTTCTGGGCAGACAGATCTCTCTCCTAAGCACATTGCTGACTTTGGAAGTGCCCAAGGCCAACACAAAGCATAGCTGGTGGAGCCCTTTTGGCAGCTGTCCCAGCGAGCATATTTCTGAGCTCAGCTGGACAGGAGTCTTGGTCCTAAATGTGCTTTGATTGCTTCGCTCCTCTCTTCAGGCTCTGTTTCTCCCAGCTGTAAGCAGAGTTTGCTGAAGCAAGAAGCAGGTTGCTAAGCCTCGTTAGGATGCTGTTTGGTCCTTAGTGGAGCTGATGGGACTCATCTTGTTGAAAGCCAGCTGAGCTGAGACCATGAACAGTGAACATTGATTCAGACTTGACCACCCTCCACAGGAGACAGACCAAGTGGAGGAGGGAATAAGGGGAATTGCTGGTCACAGCAGAGGTGGTGTTCCCTCATCCCCTCTGGAGGAGGCTTGTGATCTCCTTGGGGTCTGACAGGCATACAAGAGATCTCTGGAGGGTCTCTGATGAACTGGAGTTGGGAAGGAGAGGTAGGGAAGACAGACCAGGCTTTCCACACTGTCATTTATTTTGCCATGTGGGGGTGTTGAGCACCAGAGAGGATATTCTGATTTACTCCCTGGCTTACCGTTGCTGTGGCAACGGGAGAAATACAGGCCAAACCGGGCTGCATCTGCAATGTGGTGGTAATAGGGAGTTTGGATTCCCATGTGTGAGTGTTTGTTTGTTTGTTTGTTTGGCTGTTTGCAGGAGCCACATGGTAAAAAAGCACCGTCGCTGTGAAAAGGGAATGAGGTCTGAATTGTACCCAGACAAACACACCCTCCCTTCGTGCAATAGCCAAACAGTCATGCATGCAGCCTTGCTGACAGCACACAGCCCGAGGAACACCAGCACACACATGTGGCCTCTCTTCCTACCACAAATACACCCCGGGAGCTGGGGGTCACCAGCTGCTCTCCCACTCTCAAAAGAAGCCAGACTTCTTCTTTCATAGCTACAAAGCCCCTGTGCATCAGACGCTTTGTAGACAGCTAAGAGTCCAGGGCCCAGCTGGTGTCAGCAAGAGAATCTCCTCTGCTGTATGACCCAAACATCCCGGTTAACTGTGATTCTAAGGGACCACAATCCCCCCGTTGGCTACTGAGCAAATACTCCTCCAGCACGTTGTAGTGACAACTTCTTACCTCCCCCTCACACACGCTCCCCAAGCTGATCAACAAAATAAACTCAGCCCTTTCTCAACAGTCATAATCCCAGTTGGGAGAGATGGCCTTCATTCCCCACATCAGAGTGAGCCCTCAGGTCGCATAAATTGGCCTGCTGCAGAGACCAGCCTCCAACTGCGCCAACTCATGAGTTTGCGAGCACAGTTCCCACCCCGGAAAGCTGTAGAGCACAGCTAAGTACGGACTCTTTCCTTCCCTCTCCTTCAGCCTGCTGGACCCTGAGTATCCTCAGCCTCTGGAGAAAGGCTCCATGTCCAGTGCATCCAAAATACTGGCCCCAGAGACCTCCTTTAGGTTAAGTGGAAGGAAGGAAATTATTTCTCAGCTGCCCCTCACAGCCCCGAAGCTGTAGAGCTGGAAGCATAGCAAGACAAAGTTGCTATTCAGCCATACCATGATCTGTTCTTCCTTATCCCACAGTCCCTAACAGGCTGAAGCTAGCATGGGTGCAGGGAAGAATGGCCTGATATCAGGACAAAGACATGGTTTATTCAGGCACAAAGACTTTGAAGTTCCTGGAAGTCAGACTCCTAATCAACTTTGAGGGGCCTATGTTTCAAGTTTTGCAAAGGAGAGACGGAGTCCATGGCAGAGATAGCCTGAATTTCCTCAGAGCCTGTGGGGCCAGATGTCTCTGTGGGGACAGCACGCTTGGGGTGAGACACCAGCAAAGACAAGGGGTGCCACTGAAAGGCTTGGTGATCCCAGTAACCTGTTGGCTGCAGCCAATAGTGACACTGCGATGAAACAAAGTGGTGCTGGGGGCAGCAATGGCACTAAGGTTGGGCTGGAAAAGATGAGGTGATGGAGATGAGAGGCTCTGCAGGCATAAAAAGCTTCTACAGAACATTGTGCAGAGAGATGTCCAGCTCCATCCTGACGAGGACAGCCACAGGGAATGCGTGGTGGCTGCTGGTGTGCTGCAGGAATGCTGTGAGTTTGCAGAACGCCTGTCCACCCAGGGTGTGCAGGAGAGGTGAGACAGGATACAGAGTCACCCCCCCCTTGACTCCTGGCTGCCTCTTCTCCCATTATTCCTGAGACTCCATCTGGCCTCACTATTTTTACACACATACACATAAAAAAAAAAAAAAAGAGAGAGAAATAAACACTTAATTTCTAACCTAATCAGCCCTTCTCTCACTAATTAGCACCCTCTGAGCACATCCACAGGCTGTGAGAGATACTCTGGGGCTGATAATGACCCCCAACCTGCAGTTGCATATGCTGAAGGGTCAGCAGAGCCAAGAGCAAGCCCTGGGGAGGCAGGGAACAGAGCGACCTCTGTCATTAGGTTTTTTTCTCTGAAATCTGGGATGATGGAAAGGGGGCGTCTCCTTTTTTGGCAGCGTCCCTTGAGTGTGCATGTGTGTGTGTTTTTCTGTGAGTGAGAGTCAATATGTGTGTGCAAGCATGTGTGTCTAGGAGGGGGGAAGCTGGAGAGGTTTGGAGGGAGGGGACTGGAACAAAATTCTGGCACTGAGCCTGAACCTGAAACACATGCCAATTTGTGCCTCTTGCTGGTGGTAATGAAGGGCTCCGTTCAGGACACACGGGACACTAATTAAGGGGCTTCAAAGGCGGCTTTCTGCGGAGTGCTCTCTAAAGGGGGGCTGAGGGGAGGAAGGAGCACAAGAGGGGGGTGTTCTCCACTCAATGGAAGTCTTCTGGCTCCTAGTGCTGCTGGGGAAGGCACTTTTTCTTTCTCGCTGTCTCCCATAGCAACTCCTACCCGTGAGAGCTAAGAAGGTGCAAGCATCTGGCAGCTCCGGGCAAGCCCTCAGCAGCCAGCAGGCAAGGCAGGCTCCGGTATGCAAAGGTGGAAAAGTGGCATGGCAGAAAGGGAGAAAAGAAGAAAAAGATGGAACTGTGGGGGAAAATCGTTGTGATTTGTTTACAAAAGTAGCACCTAGAGTAACAGGAGTCGCCATTAGTCTGCAGGGATTTGCAGGGACAAAGCTCTGGATCACTGCACATCAAAACTCCATAGCTGAGCCTTGTCAACTTCATCCCATGGGGTTATTTCTTACGAAACTGTGGGTGGGGCAGATTTTCTGAATAGGGCAATGAGTAGGTCTGGGAACATGCCTTCATCGTGTCAAGTCTGGGCACAAGGGCTTAGCTGGGCACCAGAGACAAACAAAAACTGCACAGACACCCAAAGAGTTCTAGCCCACTTCCAGGAGCTTCACAGACCCTGGCCCTAAAACCTCGCAGCTGACCGTTCCCATGTCAAAGGAAAGGAGCCAAGCCCCAGAACGGCTGACGTGACTCAGCCATGGTCACCAGAGGAGATCTCAGCTCAACTCTCCTGCTTCCTACCTGTTACCTTACCCTCAAACCTGCCCATCCTCCCTCCACAGGAGTAAACATGAAACAGCAGCTCTGGTGAAAAACAGGACTGTGCTGAGATTGATTAAACGGGGACAGAGTGTGGGAGGAAAGAGAAGAATAAATTGGCAGGGAGAGCAACAGAGCGTTAGTGAGAGACAGGAAGAAAGGATGAGTGAGAAAGGTGGTGAGGAAGAGAAAAGAGAGAACAGAGGGTTATCTATGGATTATAGTCACTGGGCCATGCACCACACAGAGAGAGAAAGTGAGGGAAAGAAAAGAGAGGTGATATGAGCACATGAAAAGGAGAAGTGAGAAGAGACTCACAAAGAGCAAGAGAAGCAGACAGCTTGAGAGATGAGCAGTGCTTCGCTGATCCTGCACGACAGCATGTTGCCTGCCATCACTCACCACCCCACAAGCTGCCAGAATGCCCCACAGCTTCCCTTGGTTTCAGACAGAGCTGTCTTCTCTATGCCAGGCAGTCTCAGCACCACACACGGGTCACCTGGACACAGCTCTTTGGGAGTTGGAACCAGCCCTGCCATGGTGAACCATGAGAACACATTATTTAACCAGGGTGAAGCAAAAGGCTTTCAGTACTACTCTAACGCTTCTCCACAGTTGTCCAAACCTTTAGTTTTTCTAACCTTTCTGCCCTCTCCTGTTCACTGTCCTCCTGTGCACCAGCCCACATTTAACTGCTTATTCCGGATGACCTGCTCCATGTCTCCCATGTTCAGTGTCACCCAGCCAAAAGCACGGCCACCTGCAGCCCAGAGCAGTTCAGCAGGGCTGTGCCTGCTGCTGGAGACAAGAAGGGAGGAGGCTCACCCTGGAAGAAGCACCTGGGGTGAAACTGGCTGAGGTGTGACTGTGGCCAGTGACTGCCCAGAGCAAGAAGAACACAGTGCAAGGCAGTTCTTAACAGCAGCTCTTGGGCAACAGCCTTCACATGCATATCCAGCAATTCCCTGCTTTTCCTTACTACTGCCCAATGGTGAGTGTTGCTTCCCAGCCTGAGCAGTTTCTGAGAAGAGGTGATCAGGTTCCTAGGCAGGCAGAATCAAGAGGGGG
Source organism: Lanius collurio (assembly GCA_020086605.1). NCBI lineage: Eukaryota > Metazoa > Chordata > Aves > Passeriformes > Laniidae > Lanius > Lanius collurio. The sequence goes on from JACBWW010000005.1 coordinate 6,125,264, forward strand.
TTGGATGCAGAAACACATTGTGGTGGTAGAATCAGCCCTACAGCAGGTCTTGCAGCTATCTGGGCAGAGGAACATCTGGGGTCTGCTAGGATCTGCAGAGAAAAGAGATCCACCTCAAGAAGGTACAGATACAGTCTCAGATGCAATTGCAAGACACAGCCTTGGAAGGGCCTAGCTCCATCACTCACTCTTGCCTCATCCAAGCACAACAACCATGGCACAGGGCAGACAAGCCCAAGGCACTCGTGTGCTGCCTCCTCCCATCCCACAGACCACCAAACATTTCCCATCAGCTGCTAACAGCTGCTGAACTTTTTCAAAGAAAGCCACAAAAGATCTAAATCAAAACAGGAGAACAGAGCTGTGATCACCAGCCTCTTCTGACCACAGGGGGAAAAAACAGCTGAGACATTCAGGTTCTCAGAAAGACACCAGCCTTAGTTTCCATGGAGAGAGGAAACAGGAATACTCTCCAGCTTTCCCCCTTCATCTCCCAGTTCTTCCTTCTCCCCCCACACCTCACCTTTCTGCCCTGTGCAATCCAAATTGGACACCATGCAAAGACAGATAAACAGGCAACTAGTGAATCACTCTTATTAAGTCTGAACTTATTATTTTAAAAAAAGAAAAAAGAAAGAAAAAAAATGAAAAACATGAAAAGAGGGAGAGAAAATCAAAGCTGGGATTACAGGCTTAGCAAGCATGAGTGCATATTCAGCCTACACTGTTCTCTTTGTGGCTCTGTCACACCGGTAGACTGCTAAGAGAGTTATACCATTACTAACATGACAGCATTGTCCTATAGAGCCTGGATTAGAAATCCCAGTGGCTGTGTGGAGGGGAAAAGTCCCTTGGCAGTGGCAGGCACTTGGCCTCACGATGCCTTCCACTTGCAGCATGCTGGCCTGGCAGGGAGAAGTATTCAATTATCAGTCTCTGCCTTTTCCTAGGCCAGCTTTCTTTCATTGTCTGACTGCTTTCTCCCTGGCCAGTGATGCCTGAGAAGTCTGTCACGCAAGAGAAACTCAAGATGGTCCAGGCAATTCCTGAATCAGGCAGACTTCTCACAGCTGAACCCCTCCTCCTCCTCACAAATACACAGTCTTCTCAGAGTATGGATGGGATGTTCAGTCTTGAAGGTGGTGAATATCTCATTCACCAATACAGAACCTCCAACAACTGCCTGGAAAACTGGATCTCCTTGTTCTCTGCTGGGCAGGAACATCAGTCAGTTGTGATTCCTTCACATTTCTCTGGCCTAAAAATCATCCTACTGAGCCGAGACTGATTGCCCTCATTACTTCCACTTCTTAAGCAGGACCACACCAGTTTTTAAACACATCAAAGACATGTATGTTGCTCTGATGCATTTTTCAAACACTTCCAAGTAATCCCCATACCAACATCACCCAAAACACCACAGCAATCAGATAATCACCCATACCCTCATCCACTGTTTGTAGCCTTTATGATGTCCTTGGGGACTGTGTTTCCTCACTGAGACTATGGTGTGAGAGGGTGTCTGTGAACTGGCATGGATTGGCGAGAAAAAGGCAGCTGGCAACAATAAATCACCCCAGCCAGGATGCAGAATGAGGAAAGGTCATTGTGTAATGTGGTCTCTCATTGCTCTGGCAGCAGACAGAGTTCCTGCTTATGTGGCCACCAATGCAGGGGCCCAGCTTTGGTACCACTGAGAGAAGATGGATGGGATGCTGCATGAATTGGCTGTGTCAGTCCCTGGGTCTTCAGAGAGGGAAAGAGGAGCTGAACTTGGAGTGAGAAAGGCAGTGAGCTGAGAGGAGGAAAGAATTGGGTATGCAGTGCCTGGAGGGCGAGGGTCAAAATCAAGAGTAGCAGAAGGAGCTGCCTAGGACAGCTGCTCACCCAGATGGTCCCCAGTCTGTAGCCTTCAGATCTTGCCTTAGCTCCAGCCCTGTGGCTGGTGCTTGTGGCCTCATCTCCCCACATCTCTGTTCTGCAGCCAGTAAAGCTGCTGGTGGGGCAGGCCACTGCAGGAATTGGGGCGGGGGCCATTCCTCATTCACAGAACCCCAGGGCTATTTTCTCTGTCCTAACCCAGAGACTTGTGAAAAAACACAGTTTTTCTTTCCAGAGCTGCCCCAGGGCTAGGATACAATATTTTATGGCCCAGTTCTTAGCCTATTTGCATTTTGTATTTTTACTTCAACTGCTGTTTGTTTCCAGGCATTTGGGATGCCTAATGATTTTCAAAGCACTGTTTATTTTAATCCCTCTAATTTATTAATAAATTAGTTGGCCTCGAAGTGCTTGGGAATGAAGGGTAAGGAAGTTGTAACCAGTGCTTTGAATAAAGCATCAAACTGTCATATGATCACATCAAAGCAAGAGCAAGCAACTCACTTTGTTGGCTGTACCATGATACAGCCTCATGGGTCCTCCAGCTTGGAGTCAGGTTTCTTCATACATGTCACCCTGCAACACTACCAGGCTCACCAGCTCTGAGGATGAAGTAAAAAAAAGCAATGCCCAGAGGCAGTTCCCTCTGAAAAGTATGCCCCTTCTCACCCTCCGTGTGCTGTGAGAATGTAACATGCCCCCGTGGTGCAGATAATATAAACCATGCTGACATCCACATGGGTTTGCAGACAAGATTGTAATCTTCCCATAAATCACAGGTGCACTCAGCCTCTACTACGCTGTCTTCAGCCCAGTGCTCTGTGGCGAGGCTACAGGTTCACACATGGGACAGTCCCTGAAAAAAATGGTGAGCACAAACATAGCTAATCATGCAAATAAAGGACTTGGGAATCTCAGTCCCAACAGGAGCACGCCAGGTGTTCTCATCACCAGAAAGCAACTGACAGATCCCAAAAATCCTAGGGGCTGCCCCTAAATAACTTTACCCATCTCCAGGAAAGCTGTGAGTGTGCCCCATCATGTGTTTATGAGCCTGCCCCCACCTAGGGCCTTAAGATCACAGACAGTCTTTTGCAGCTGACACCTTCATCACATCCTTACTGCTGTATCACATCCTTTGCTCTCAGCCATCCCACCAAGATGAAGATCCCCTTTCTCCCATGTCCCGCTGACCTGTCAGCAGTGAACATTTTAGTCCTGGACTAGCATTTGCCAGGGACACACAACAAGCAGGAAACAGAAGCCTCTCTCTTCTGTAGAGGCAGGGCTTGCTGCAAGTGTACATCTTGTGCTAAAGGGCTGAGGTGATTCTACAAACAGCTCTGTGAAAGCAGCCTGAAGTTGCTGCTGGTTGTCATGATGAGTTAGTTGTGCTAGATGTCCTCCAGAAGCACCATTCTGCCTGGGAATAGACAATGACTACTGTTTAGAGGGGGTGAACACATCCTGTCTGAATGAGCTTATTACAGCAGCCAGCATGGCTGTCTGGTACGGGGGGGGGGTACACCTGCACCCCTGTTCTCTTTGTACTTGTGGATAAACTGACAGAAACAGAGATGCCTCAGGAAAGGCGATGGTGGGACAGAAGCTCTTTCACCCACGATGCAGAAAGGATGAAAACATTTTTGCAGTGCCAGTTGCAAAGCGGATTCTGGAGTGGCTCTCCTTGCTGATCTACACAGGTCCTGTCAGTGCTGACGCAGCCTGAGCAGGAGTGAGCCCAGCCTGGCTCTGCACCCATCCAAAGGCAGGTGCCTGCATGCCCAGCAGCTCAGATGCAGCACATTTGCAGGACAAGTGGATCATCAAGGAGTGCCAGGTCAGGCACCCTCCTGAGATCAGCCGTCACAGCAACAGATTTCTCTTCCCCCCACCACAGGTTAGGCCCACAGCTCCAGGGACAGCTGCAGGGCCAGCTCCAGGTCCTGCAAACATTACTGCTGAGTGATCACCACACATTGCCACAGCCACAGTCACCATATTATTATTTTTGCTTCTATTCTTTACTTAAACTCCCCCTTCTCTCCAAGCTGCATCTCCCAGCTGATGAATGGAAGCTCAGGGACAAGGGCTGACTACCACAATGCTTGCTGGCTCCCCCTCACTTTGAGGGATGCCAGCCTGCCAGCAGAGCATTCCTCCTCTCTGCCTTCCTTCCCTGACTCCCACTGCCTCTTGCCAGCACAAGGGCCACCTGGGGAGGCACTGAGAGCACTCACCCTCTTTCGTAGCTGTTTCCTCTCTCCCATCTCCTCCTCCCAGTGTGTGGACACCCTGGGGGCACCTACCCATTCACTGGGAGGGGCACCAGAGACATCATGTTTGCCCTGTCCCTGGCACTCAACGTCTGACACCTTGTTTTGAGGGCAATGTCAGCCACTCCTGCAGCCTTTCCCTCCCACCCAGTGCTCCAGAGTCAACTGGCAGTGATCCATGCTGCACTGGAAGGAAAGGGATGCCATGAATCCCAGCACCCTGCTCTGTGTTGTGGACAGGGCATTATCTTCACCCTACAAAGGAAGTTTAACTCTGCCCTTGGCTTGATTGTGGGCACTCAGTTGATAAAGTCAGGTCTGGCAAGGCACCAGCTCTCCTGCCTGCCCATCTTCCCTGAGGCAGGGAGCTCTCTGCCTTAACAAAGCCTGATCACCCAGCGAGTTCTCCTGTGTGGCAGAGGAAATAGAGATCTTCAAAGCAGGATTTGAATTGAATCCTCAGCTTGATGATGCACCACTTAAAAAGAAGGCCAGGGTGGATGAACCCTGATCTTTGCTCTCAAAAAGGTGCACCAACAAGTGATGAGGACTTTGGAGAGAAATAACAAGGGGAACAGCCTCTCTTGGAGCCTTCCCAAGAGGAGCATAACCAGCTCATGTACTTAAGGCAGTAACCTTTCTCATTCTCCCCATAGGTCTCTTGGTGTCTTTTCTTCTGTTGCCTCTCTGATCCCTGAGCAAAGAGCACGGCCTCAGCAACCCAGCCTCCACAGGGAAGTCCAAGAAAGGCCAAACCCTCCAGGATCATGCCTTACTTATCTAAGGGTACAGGCAAGGACCATCTGCCTCCAGGATGCATTCTCCAGCAGTGGCAAACACTGAGGCCTGGGAAAAAGGAGCAGAAGTTGGCCAATATAGAGATGCCTCCCCAGGCCTCCCAGACAAGTTGAAAGTGGTGGAATTTGTGAGTTGGCAAAAATTTACTACAAAATTATTTAACCTCACAAAATTATTCCACAAGGATCCTGCCCAGTGTTCATTTTAACTGTGCTTCGTTGTTACACTTCACAGCTACACACCAGGTGCTTTACTGCTGGGAAGAAAGGGGGCTATAAAAGGCCTATCCATGAAGGGAGAGACTGCTTTGCACAGTGTGGTGTGTCTGTAGGCAAGGGAGGAGGGCAGATATTTCTTCTCCATGCTCCTCAGCAGGAGTGAACAGTAATGAGCATGCCAGGGAAAGCCAGCAGCACTCAAGGAAAGGCATATGGGTCTTTGTGTAAGAGATGCCAGCCAAAGTGAAGAGACCATTCCCATATTAAATCATGCTCAATGTGTCTGTGAAACCAGTGAGTGCTAACACCTACTGTGAATGTTCACACGTGATGTGCTCACAGTGGGCCCTGGGACGTGTCTCCAGCCCGTGAGCGTGCGAGCCGGCCCCAGGGGCCGTGCGTGTGCATTGTCTGGCTGACAGGGCGCCTGCCCACGGGGGAGCTTTCCATCTAAACCAGCTGACAGCTGCTCTCCTGAGTTTCCTGGACACCAATAATGTTTTCCCTTTTCTAATCTCCCTGATGTAAATCCATTCACAACGAGTGCCTAGAGACTTTTAATTCCAGCGGCATTAAACTCACTAAAACCTCTATTACCAAAAGCTTTTAGGATTTTCCCCAGAATCTACAAGTCAGGTTCATAACATGACAGAACTCTACCTCTCTAGGGTGTCTGAGAAATTAATTCATGCTTTCTAAATGCCAGGATCACTGACCAAACATTCAAAGTATCCCACTTGCCATTATCAAGCTCGAGTTGCTGGTACAACACAGCCCATGCCAGGGGCTGAGCTGTCTTCTGAAACACCTCTAACAGTCTGAGAAGGATTCCCCTCCCCGTACCAGGCAAGAACAGATCACCTGCCACAGCACAGCAGTACCGAAGGTTCACAGATGCTGTGTTAAAGGGCAACGGTTCAGTGCAGTGCTTCCTTGCTGCATTCGCAGAGCAAAGGTTTGGCAAATACATCCCACCACCACCAGTGCTCCCCAGTGCCATAATAAGTGAGAAGAGTGTGGTCTCACCTCAATGCTGCTCACAGGCAGGCGCTGTAAAAGCACAGGGATTATCCAGCTACCTCGGTAGAGAAGGTGGCTGGGTGCCGAGACAAATTGAAAGTGGTTGTAGTGGAGGGGTCAGACAGCTGTGAGTCAGTGAGTGAGGTTTCTAAATGCTATAATACTCCAGAGATGGTGCATTTATCCTTTGGCCCTGGAGGTTCATTGGCTGCTGTAATAGAACAGAGAGATGCAATCATCTTTTGATCCCAGAGGTCTTTTTAGGTGCCATAATAGAGTAGTGATGATCAAGCCATCTCCCAAGCCTTGAGGCTGCTGGCACGCAGTGTGGGTGACGTCAGTGTCTCTCAGCCCCCACAGTCCCCAGCTCCTGGATTCCAGGAGAGGTGTTGAAGATGTTGCTTCCACCCCAGAGGTTTGCAGGGGCTGTGGTGATGTCAGCTTTGACACACTGCCAAAGTTCCCTCTGGCCTCACAGGAACTTTTAAGCACGTGGAAAGGTGTGATACTGACCCCAGGTCTCTTGGCACTGGGACACAAGCCTGGCTGCTCCCACTCTATCCACATCAGCTGCAGTGGGTGTAGCTCCAAGCTACCCACCAAAACAAATCACAGCTCTAAGAATACAAGAGTACTCAGAGATCCAGCAAAGAGCAGCATGCAAATATGATCCCCAGTGTTTCTTTATCTAGATTAAAAACATTTCCCCATACAAGTAGTCACTCTGCTCACACCCCATGGGCTGTCCAGGAAGAAGACATACTGACAAGGAGTCTGGGATTTGTGTACACACATTTGTAGCTACACACAAATAGCTAGAAATCAAACAGGCTCAGTTAGCCAAGCTGTTGAAGATTTCAGCACCCCATATCATGGACTCAGAAAAAAAAAAACCCTGAGAACTGAGACCATGCTCCTTGGGTAAGGAATGCTATTGGACAGGGAAAATATGTTTGTAGACTCAGATCCTTACACCGAAGAGAGGAGGAAGTAATCAAATAAGGTTTCAGAGTTTCCACGGGCTCAGGGATTTCTCTTCTCCCTTCATCCCCAGAAGATTTTTAATTCTGGGCTCCAGCTTGGCCTAGAAATTGGAAGGTTTGCTAGATACCCTGTTATCCTGGCACTGATTCCCACATTCATAGCTCAGGTGTAAGATGGAAGCATGGGCAATCTCCCAGGCAGGTCTGGGAATTCTGCAGGTTAGGTTTCCGATCTGAGGCAATATCAAGAGTTTAGGTGGGTTTGCACCTTTTCTGTGGCAGGGCTGGGATTTCGTTTTCCCCAGGACCGAGTGGAAACTCAGAGGCTGAAAATCCTCCTTCATACTGTGGACTTCAACATGATCAGACATGAACAGAAATTCACTGCTCATGTCCCAGCAGGGAAGATGTACACTAGGGAACAACAACTCCAGGTCAGAGAGATGTCCACACTGGGTCTCAGGAAAAACATCACTGGAATTTTGGGGAGAAAAGGTGGAAAAACATCAAAGCAGATAAATGAGGGACAATGTGCTCCTATCTCAATTTTCTTATTTGCTGCTATGAGTTGCAGGTTATATAGGCTCTGAAGACTGAACCTGCAAGTTCAGGCTCCAAAACTGGGCTCATTCTTAGTTGAAGCTCACTGGGGTACTCTTGTTCTCCACAAAACACAAGCCCACTATGAACATTTCTAAATTCTTGGACCTGACAAATTCTCATGTCTTAGACCACCACAATTCAATGCTGTGAACCTGAATCCCATACATTTTCATTTCACTGTGCATTCCCTCACTCCTAGGTGATGAAAAAAGGAAGGACAGATATCCTCATATGTCTCCTAATTTTATTTCTTCCCACCATCCACTCCAGTCTGCTGCCTGATACCAACAACCTCTGTCTCCTCCATGTCTTCACTTGGGGACATTCACAGGCTTTCTGTCTGTTCTCCAGGCCCTTCAGTTCTCCAGAAACTGAAACAGGCTGACCCGGGTTTGGCACGCAATTCCAAATGAAGCAGCACTGCAGGTGTACCAAGAGCTCTTCTAGAGCCCTCTCCACCCACTGCCTCTGCATCCAAACAGCTGATTTGCCTGCTCAAGGGCATCACAGCATGGGGCAGAGCTCTGCAAAGACATTCGCCCTCACTTTCATTTGGCTGGTAGCCTTGATTCAGGACCTTTTGAGTATCTAAAGAGTTCTGAGTCTTCCCTGCAACACACATTACTTTGAACATACCAAAATTCAGTTTACTCACCAGAGCACGGTGCGTTCCTTTAAGTTAATTCTCTTTCCCAGGCATTTCCCGCAGCCTTCTGTCCACAGCCAACATAATAACTTTGTCTCATCTGCTGATTTCCATACGGCGTATGTCTCCTCCCACCTTTCCAATTCATTAAACAATAAGGTAAATCACAAGGGATTTAGAAGAGAACCTGGAGGCCACATTAACCTTTTGCCATGGTGAAACTTGACTGTTTAATCCCCTCATTCTTTCAGTCTCCTACTCAGTTTTTGATCTATGTCAATATTTTGTCTCTCACTGACTACTTAGCTTCTTTAGCAGCTCAAGTGCGGGATCTTTCAAAAGCCTTTTGGAAGTCTAAATGCATTATATCAATTGGTTCTCCTTCATCCACTGCATTATTGACACATTCAAAAAGTTGTGGGAGATTAGCACGATGCCGTATTCCCCTGCAGAACCCACGCTGGAAAGGCCCTGTCAGACTACAATCTTCCAGATGTCTTCAAGCACTGCATTTTAATTATCATTCCCACCAGTTTACCAGATACAGATGCAAAGCCTACTGATCTTTAATTCCCCGGATCATCACTGAAGCCTTTTTTTAAATATAGGTACAACATTTGGTCTTCTCCAATTCCCCGAATCAGTAGCTTTTTTTTTTTTTTTCACAAGAGATTGCATATTTTTGTTAGCAGCTCAATCACTTAAGCTCCTTCCAAACTCTCGGATTTAACCATCTGGACTTGATAACTTATTGTTCAGGGAAAGGGGGGCGGAGGTTTTGTGGTTGTTGAGGTTTTTTTCACTGTGTTTGTGGTTTTTTTATGAGTTGCTTTGTCCCAGCACCCATTTTTCTACCAGCATATTTTCCAACAGATCTTCATTTAAGCAGGAAAAGAATCTCACAAATACCGTTGGTAGGGACAGCTGATACAAGAGAAATCATAAGAGAATTCAGCTCCCCAGCAACATCCTAAAAATGGAGATACTGAGTCACTTTAAGCACAGGAGGTGACTGGAATTGATCAATGTGAGTTTTCTTGGAAAACTTCCACCCTGTTCTGACCAACCAGGCTAGTTTTGCTCATTTGTTTGGGTCCCTTGCTGAATAGTGATTCCCATCGTGACCCCAGAAGATTCAGGGCAGGAACAGTGCTAGCTTGATTATATACAGCCTAAGGTGTGATGAAAAGAAAGTGACCTCAGTGCTGGGGGATGCATGAACCTGGGAGGAGATGAAACCCAGTGAGGATGAAAGGAAGTAAATCAGAAGGTGAGCAGAACAATGCCGGGCTGTTAGCTCCAGTGATTGCCTTTCAACTGCATCAGCCACAAAACATGAAATTTAATGGGCAATGCTGGAGAACTCAAATAAGTAGCCCCATTCTATGAGTGTTTCTCCCTTTGTGCCAGACGGGTTCTCAATAGATTTCACCATGCTGGCTGGCTTTAAAAGGCATGGCAGTTAAGATCGGGGCACAGCCTGGTGGCCCTGACGTGCCAATCACTTTTAGCCACACTTTCCACCGGTTCTGCAACAGGGAGTTGGGGAGGAAGCTTGAGGTGGAAAAGAAGCACCCACAGGTTTATGTCACAATGAACATACGACCAGCTGTGGATACATGTTCACCTGTCAACCTGCCTGCAAGCCATCACTGGCAGTCCAGCTTCTGGAAACCATCACAGCCCCATCAAAAGTGTCACTGAGAACATTTGTATGAAATTTACCTACCCTGCGACGGACCTGGCATGCCTACCTTACCCGACAGACATGTACTCAAGTATATTTCATAAAAGAGGAAGAGAAATTTCCATTAATCACTCTGATCTGATTGCTTCTGTTCAGTTCTTATGGGACATGTTGATGGGGCAGAAAAAATTCTGCCTCATGTAGCTTGTTGAATTCATTTCCTGCAGACACTGCCTGTGTGGGGTAATGTGGCCATAAGTTTTTCTGGGGAGCCATCTAAAGGCAAGTCTTGGACCCTCTAAGACCTCACCAACATCCCTCCAGTACAGAGCAAGGCAATTCTCAGCAGCATTGGGCAGAACCTTCACTTCCTCTGGCTACGTGGGGCGAGGGCCAGGAGGACAGAGGACACGAGGAGGGGTTTCTCAGCTGTGTTCCCTCCTCCATATCAGGAGCAGACAGACATGCACAGCAGAAGGCATCTCAAAGCAGGACAATATCAGGCTGGCTATTCCCTTAATTAAGGAGGTGGAAAGAAAATGAGCAGTTTATTGTGCAGAGCTGGTCCTCCTGCCACAGAGCTTTTGAGACCACATCCCTGCCCAGTACAAACACGGCCAAGTCAGACTCTAGTCTGTAATATCAATATAAGATACTTCCATAACATATTGTCACTGCAGGAACATGCTGCTCTTTTTCTGCCTCCCTCTCCACCCCTTTCTTCCTTTGCTGCTTCTGTCCTTTTTCTCTCAGGTCCTCCCTCTTTCTCATCTCAGCATCTGCATCCCCTCCATACCCCTGAGTATCTTGCAATCCCTCTTCCCTCTGCAGCACCTCCCTCCACTGCTTGCAGGTCTCCACCTCCACGAAGGAAGAGAGGGCTCACACTGGGATGAGACAGAGGAGGAACTTGGGGAAGAAAAAGGTCTTCTTCATGCCCTGACTCAGCCCAACATGACTCCACACACACCAGACACAGCCCTGCTGAAGGTGCCTATCTGGGCTGGGATGAAGCAATATGGTCACTCACACAGATGCTGTTCTACTGCATAGGGCATAAACCAGGTGGGGAGGTAGCATGAATCCCATCCAGCTGCTCTTCTAACGAGGCTTTTAACTTGTCTCCCTCTCCTCACATGCACTGGTCTGTCGTGTGTGTGTCTCAGGGCTGTCCTCGGCCACTCAGTGGTGGCTGTGCAGAGGGTGCAAGGGGGAGGTGAAATGACAGGGGCTGGGGATGGCCAGCTGCCGGTCATGGCCTGTACCAGGGTCCCCATAGTCCCCTGACACACACAGGCACGTGGCATGGCTGCTGGGGGAGGCCCAGCCAAGAAGCCTGTCCTTCTCCACTGAATCTCTACTCTGTTTCCCAAGTGACAAGCCACAAACTCCCTTTCTCCTCCCAAACAAACAGAGGCTTGAGTGAATCGCTGCCTCTGCCCTGGCACGCAGCCCCCTGGTAATTACGGATTCTCCTCCGGCATCCAGCCCCCTGCGAAAGGCAGCACTCAACCATGTCAGCAGAGTCCACAGGCTGAACTTCCCTTTCCCCACAGCATCTCTCTGTGCAGCCTGAAGTGTTGTTCCTTCACATCCCTGCTCCCCCAACCCCTCCTCTCCCACAGTGTTTGTGGCTACTGCCTGTTCCACATAAAGGTAGGGGAAACTGAGGCACAGCATGGTGACCAGTAAGAGAGTTTGCTAGGATTAGGATACTTAGCAACAAGGTTTGGTAGACAGTGTAACCTCTTGACTTTAACCTCTAAACGCTCATTTTGCTGGGATTTTAAGTAAAACTGACTTCAGGCTGCCAAACCTGGTCAACAAATTCTCCTCCTGAGCACCAGAGACTTGCACACATCCACAGAGAAGCGTGAGGCAAAACACCCCTCACCTCACTTCCTGCCCTTTGGCCCTTCAGCACAAACAAAATCACCTCCCTCGGCAAGACAAGCACCTGAGTGACAGGCCTGGATAAAGTCCCTGCAGCATAACAGTGAGAGTTTGGCCTCATACTCTGTCACAAACGAGCACCTGCCTCCAATGGGGCTGGCTCGGCCTCCATCCATGGTGCAACCCCATTTTCTGACAACATGATTCTATGAGGAATGATAATGCCTCTCCTGGACCTTGTGCACTGACCTGTGCAGTGGTCAGGGCTGGAGAACAACATCCTCCTGTTGAGATAATGTTTCCCTCCCCTTCCTCCCCGGTGCAATGCCTGCCCTCCTCCCAGCCGATGCCATCCTCTCCAGCATCTGCCTGGTGTGGGACAAGGCTTGCTCCCAGACTGTAATTTAACCCTCTTTCAGATTGCCTTGCCTGACAGGAGGGACTGAACCAGGCTGGCTGCAGTGTGTAATTACATCTGTCAGATTAGCCGGAGCACGCACGATCCGGAGCACGTGCCAGATGTGGCACAGAAACAACACTTGAGCCAGCACCAAGATGGGGTTGTGCAGACAGATAATACCCAACACAACATAAATCTTGCCAGTACAGAGTTAAGCCAACACTGTTTTCTAAACAAATCTCAAACAGCAGAGTGAATTCATAGTGGATCAGCATTTTCTACCATGTAGCTGCAGCAGTTTTGACCCAGTACCAAGCTCCCTAGAGCTGGATTTATTGTCTTGTCCACTCTGAGTCAGTGCCAAAGCCACGTCCTGGGAGGACTGGGGAATTTAACCAATGCCAAATTACTTTGGAGGCTCCATAGGGGAAGAGCTTGCTTTCTGCAAACTCTCCAACAATGACACCGCGTGCAACTGCACGGGCACGCTTCCTGCCAGGCTCCAGACAAGAGTGACACATCAACAACACCACCATCACTCCTCACCCGCAACACACGCTCACTGGAGGGTGTGACCCTCAGGGGAAAAGAGCACTTCACAGGGTCATCAGCTGGCAGCAGCATCCGAAACAACCCCACCGGGCAGCACCAGCCCTTCCCAAGGCTGGCCAGGGCTGCTCCTGCCCAGCATGGGGGTCACAAAGGAGGAGAAGTGAGGAACGGGTGCTGAAAGAGGGACAAGAAGGGCTTGGGGTACCCCAAAGAAGGAAGAAAAACAGCAAGAGGCACCACAGAGGAGTTGAGGGCAGCAGTTCATGTAGAAGAGCAGGTATTAGAGTAGTAGGTCAGGGGGCATTGAGGAGCTGCAGATAGGTAAAGCTGATGGCAAGGTTCTGCAGTGGCAGCAGAGAGATGCACTGGAAGATGCAGTGGAAGATGTGTCCTCCTTGTCAGCATCACCTGGTGGGACCTGGGCAGGAGGGGAGCAACCCATCACCTCCTTCAGGGGACACCACACCAGCACCACAGTTGAGACTGCACAGTAGCACAGACTCTGACAGTCCCTTCCCCTCAGAGAAACACAACACTCCCAAAATCTGACTTAGAAAACCCTGGTCTCTGCCAGAGTCTGTGCAGAGCCTGAAACCACAGCCTGGCAGGCTGCAAACTCCCAGACCTCCCCTTTAAAATCCACTTCTCTAAGGTTACCCACGCTTTGCCAGCAGCTCATTGCTTTAGGGTCTATTTTGGGGAAAGGCATCTCCAGGCACGTTCGTGCTCCTCGAGGACTGGCAGCATGTCTGGGCCTGTCCAGGCACTGGGAGAAACAGCTGCTCCCACTCCCCTCCCATCCCCACACCACAGCAGCTCTAGCAGCACAGAGACATGGCACGGAAATAGTGCAGCTGATCTTCCTGCCTTCCCTGCAGAGGAGCCGAGGAAAGGGGCACTGAGGGCAGCCCTAGGTGGCGGGAGGCCCTTTCAGGTGCTCCCAAGAGCTTTGCACCCCAAATTGGGTCAGGCTCGGCACAGGGCCCCTTCACTGCCTGTGCAGGGCACATGGCGTTCCCAGCTTATGAAACACACTGTCTCCAGTAGGAAAACATCCCTTCCAGCTGAGAAGGAACACCAGGGGATAGCAGATAAGCAGTGACAAAGAGCATGCCCATCACCCCAAAAGGTGTGTCAGGCTGGGATGGGTATTCAGAGGAGGTACCTGACTAGGAAATGGAGACCAGCACCTTCTTTGGGGAATTGGAATCCCCAAAATATCCATGAGATGAGGAGGGAGGGGGAATCCTCCCCTCTGTGCCCCACTCCTGGTAGCATGATGCCCACTCCTGCTCTGCTGCAAGCTGCATCCCTCAGGTGACCCAGACCAGGGCTGCAAAGCCCAGCTTTGCTGCTGACCAGGCTGCAGCAGAGTCAGCCTGGCTGCCCCTTCTGCCGAGAAACAGGGGAGGTGGAGGGAGATGACGAATGGAGAAGAGCAGACAGGTGTGTGCCCAGGGAGGGATGGGAAAGGGGCGGAATGCACTCGGGACTGCGTGCGGGGGGCCCGCAGCGCTTCCCCCGGCTGCTCTGCAAACAGCCCCTCCCTGCACACCCATGCAGAGCCGCAAGGGAAGGGGCTCAGAGAGGACAGAGCACCTCTTCCTTGTGGGGAGGGCGCTGATGAAAGCCTAGATTTTGTTCACAGCATAGCAGAAACCCCTGCCCTTCTCCTCCCTCGCACCTCTGGGGAACAAGCAACAAGAGCGAGGGAGGGAGGGCGGGATGAAGAGAGGCACAGACAGAGGTGCCGAGGTTGGCTTACCTCACAGTGCCTGCGCTGGGGGTGCCCGGGTGTGCAGGAGGTAAATCCAGGGCCCTGCTCTCCTTGGCGAATGCTGGGAAAGGTCTCTGTTCAGTCATACGAAGGAGTGGCCTGTGACTAGGTGCTCCAGCTCACCGCTCAATCGAAGCTGCCATGGATTCATTGCAAACGACTTCGCCTTCTGTGAGAAGAGGAGGAGAGGGGAGGGAAAAAAAAAAAAGGAAAAAAACCACCAGCTTAAGACTTGGAGGGTAGATTCACTTCTTTCTTAGGTTTCCAATGGCAACTGAATATGCCACAGATGAAGATCCAGGGTGTGTGTGTGAATGTGTGTGTGTGTGGGAGGGACGGAGAGATGCACAGCTGCTGAGTCCACAGGCAGTGGAGGGTGTGAGCTAGTCAAGGCGTATCGGTGATTATGGGAACAGACAACTGGACACGGGCAGCGAAGCAGACAGACAGCCAGATGGAAAGAGACTGAAAGGATGGAAAGAGGTTGGCCTGTATGCTGAGAGCCTGGCTGTCCCACTGCACACGAAAGGAGAGAGCACCTGACCCAGCACAGGGCAAGGTGCTGACGGAGCTGCAGGAGAAGGTGAAGTGTGCCTACACACACAGCCTCACACATGCACACACGCCACCTCCCTGCCCACGCAGTCACCCAGGCACGCCCCCTGCAAGGACACTCGGGACACACGCACTGGACACAAACACATGCACGCATCTACTCCCTGGTCTTTCCACATCACCATGCACCACCTTGCATACAACCCCTAAGAACTCAGAGCTCTTCTAAAGGATGAGATGCTTCTCTTCTTCACATACACTCTGCACCTACCTACAAGGTTGCACATCTGTATTAAAATACACATGTGATAATTCAGACAACCATCACACAACACCACATCAGCTCCACCCAGCCTATTCCACCACTCCTGTGAGTACACAGCAAAAACATTTTTATACAGCACAGCAAGTAGCGATCCCTGCACAAATGCACATGGAATACCCAAACATGTCTCCCACACACCAGCTCCTGACCCCTGATACAAAACTGTCACTGCACAAACAGTGTTTATTGAGCCCACTCCCATAGCAGAGACCAGAAAAAGTGCCATGTACACACACACATCCATATCAGTGCAAATACCACACCAGCAAATTACGTATCTGCAAGAAAATGAGGGCACATAAAACATCCTCATGCACTCAGGAACATAAGTCAAGCAAGCACCAGTGGCTGTACATCACACACAAATATACTCTGCTTATGAATTGCCTGCAGCATACAAACTGATCGTATCAGATACTGTTACCTACCTAAACTCAGCCCACACAGTGGCAGAGCAGCCTTCTGGATGCTAAACGCTAGCCCCAGCAACCACCAGACATATTCTGTCACATGGAAAACACAAATACTCATCAACATCCAACACAGGCAGACAAACACAAACTAGACATGAAACACAGACAGCCAGCATCACTTGCCCAAAAGAAAAAAAAAAAAAAAAAAAAAAAAGAAGAAAAAAATACATTCTTGAAAGTTAGGAAGCTGTAACTCACTTTGGAGACAGCTGTTAGTCTGTGCAAGTGCACAGGTGCATATGCATACACACACACTCCACTGCCACACCAAATCTGCCTTAACTGCCTCTGTCTCCAAGACTTTCCCTTTTCTATTTTTGCACTTTCTCTAATTCTGCCCATTCTGCAATCTCCCATGTGTCCATCCATGGATATGAGTTGCCAGTCTGGGGGGCAAAGTCTCTGTAGCAGAAAGCCTGTAACAGCATCCACACTCATCCCTTCTCTTTCCCTCTGTTTGGGTGTTAGATGTGCATAATTTGCATGCAAAGAAGAGTGTGCAGTCCCACCAGTCCCGAGTGTTCTGAAATTGGCTGATAGTGGCATTAGAGGACGTGACTGCAAAACCTAAGCGTGGTGAAGAAGTACGTAAACCCTTATGGGAAGCGGAGATTTGGCCAGGAAGGCGCCGGCTTCCCCCAGTCCCCAGGAAAGACAAGAAGATACACGACTTGGGTAAGAAGGGGCAAGGGAATGAAGGGAGATCGGCCCAGCACCAGGGACAGCACAGCGAGCGCTCAGCCAGGCTTGTTTAACAATCTCGGCAGTGTCACAGCGTGACGCTGCCAGCGAAGACGGACAACAATCAGGGTTCGGCATCAGGGCAAGCAAGCGTACCTGTGTGCCCCCGAGAGATGGGAGAGGCAAGCGAAAGCATGGGCTTTACAGCGGGGAAGAGCAGCTGTGTGTGGGTGCAACTGTAGGTTATGTGGTGCAGGGGTCCGTGGCTGCACTGGCATCACTGAAGCAGTGGTGGCACAGATAAAAAAGGAAGAGCTCGCAGGCAGGAGAAAGGCTGGCATAGGCGTGGGCTGCAGTCGGGTCTAGCCCCAGTCACACGGAGGAAATGCAAAAGGAGTCCCATAAGCTCTTGTCCCGTGCTATTGGACAGCACGGGCTTCCAGCACGTATAGCTAGACCTCAGTGTAGGTCAGCAGAGTGTGCACTGCAATGGCCTCTTTCAGGAGCTCCCTGCCCTCTCACACATGCCCCAATAGCCTCAGTCCCTTCGCAGTGCATGTACACTTTCCACACCATTACTCAGGCGTGCCACCTCTCCACTCCCTAAAGCCGCCTGCCGCAGCGCACTCCCCGCTCCCCATGCTCGCACCACATCCGTGTTCGTGTGACAGCACCAGAGGAGCCAGAAGAAGCATGTGGGGAAGTCCCCACTGCCCCCTCAGCCCCAAACAGCCCCTCTTCCCCTCTGCCTTCACCGGTGCCACCACCATTTGCTTTTCTCAAGTGCTCTGAAGGAGTAGAAATTTCCTGTCTCTCTCAGCTAAGCTTGGCCTGTGCATCCAGGCGATTTCAGCTTGCTAGGAATGTCAGTGCCTCGGCACTGTGCTCAATTGTACCTGCGTGCCTCTTCCCACAAACATCCATTGTGCATTACAGCAGATGAATAATTTAGGCTGAAAGGGGACAAGTGAGAGAGTCTTTTGGGTTTCAGCAACGCACATGTATAAAGCAGAGTGGAGATGGAGTTGCCTCATTTGGTAAAAGCTAGCAGATGCTGCCAAACCTAGAAAAGCCACTGTGGCCTGAAGTGCTACTTGGGTTAAAGCACGGTCATGAGGGCAATTTATAGAGGCATTTGGACTAAGAATTTCTAATAGGTGCTGAGAGTGACACAGAGGTGTTGTGTGTGGATGGGCAAGGAGGATCTTCATCTCTGAGACACTTAGCACTGGTCTAAGTAGCTGAAGAGAGCCACTAGTGAAAAAGGGAACCATCATCCTAAACTGACCTGCAAACCATCTGCTCCCGTGTTTCAGAGGCATGGAAGAAGTACCATGACTGGTGAAATAAAGGAAAAGGGATTGAGAAAGCACAGCAAACAGGAGCTGAGTGGGATGCATATGCATGTTTGCATGTACATATCGGTGTTCATCTCAAAGGGATGCCACATCACAGTTTTGTGGTGCCATGCAGGAGGACCTGGAAGACACAAACACGTCTGTCAGTGCTGCCCTGAGTGAGCTCATCCGCATGGGATAACGCTGAAAGGGGGAAACATGGACAGTGTGGTGCCACGTGTGCAGGTGGGTGTACAGGAATACGTGGCCTCTGGTGAGCACCTGTGTGTTGATGCTGTGCATGCACCTGCTGTGGGCAGTGGATGCCAGGTATGGATGTCTGGGATGTGCATGTGTGCATCAAGTACTGCACTGTGGGGTGAACAGCGGCTTGTGTGAGTCCTTTCCTTGCTGGGAAAACTGGCACATCTGGGAGGTGTCACAGGGAGCAGTGGGTCCCCTGTGGGCTGCCTTGTGTGTGTGTGGCAGCCTTTACCTCTGTGAGACACCAGTGTGTTCCTGCACACCTGCAGAGCCTTGGGAAAGCAGTGCAGCAGCACAAAACCATAGCAGTGTGCATGTGCTGGAAAGCACCCCTGGGAGTATCCAGGTTTTCAGAGACAGGATCCCCTCTCTGCGTGGAACAGTCCGTCTGGCTCCTGCACTGCTTCTCCTCATGGTCTCCGCTTTTCCTTTCTCGCCTTCCCTCAGCTCCTCTTGCTCACTGGCAGCAGCATGCTCTGCCCTGGGAACCAACTCCCACTCACCACACAGGAAGGGAACCCCTTACTTAGCAGTTCCTTGGTATTTTCCCATATTGAGAGCCAGAAAATGAAGAAAAAACTCATTGGGCAATGTCCTGGGTTGCAATGTAAAATGTACCCAAAAGTCTGTATTCTGTCACCATCTTCATAAACTGTTCAAACTGGTGGGACAGTGCTCCCCACCTCCCTCATGACTCATCCCTGATAAGCTCATGAGGCTATCTCCTGCTAATGGGCCATCACCGCATGACTGATAAGACTCTATCACCCATTGTGAGATGCTCCGCCCAGAGGGAGGAACCAAGCCTTCCAGCCTGGATATAAGGGGAAATTTTGAACACCACAAGCAGCCTTTTCCACTGGATTCTCAGAGGAAGACCAGACCCTTCTACATCACCACTGGACCTTCAGAGGAAGACGAGACCTTCTCTACAGAGCCACTGCTTCAGCGGAACTCGAGACTTGGTGTGGAGACAGGAGAGACTCTCTCGTCAGCACTGCGGGTTTTCCTGCCGTTTTTTCCTCTCTGCTGGAAGAACCCCAGGATCAGCTGCCCAGGGAGGTTTGTGAAGCCTTTTCTCCATCCCTCTTTCCCGAGATCTAATCCGCCATTGCTCCGTGCTCCCCGAGCTCGCTCCGGAGCGCCCCCTGCAGCCGCGGGAGAACCATCGCACCTGCCCTGCTCACCAGGAGCCGCCAGCGCCCCTGCTGGCTGTGACTGGCACTGCACCAAAGGGGAAAAGGGCCTGACAGCCGAGAGAGGCTGCACTGGGTTTGTGCTTCTGTTTGTTGTCACCACTATAGTTATTGTTGTTTGTTTGCCTGTTTATACATCTGTATTTCAGTAAAGAACTGTTATTCCTATTCCTTATATTTTTGCCTGAAAGCCCCTTAATTCCAAATTTATAATAATTCAGAGAGAAGGGGGTTGCATCCTTCACCTCAAGGGAGGCTCCTGTCTTCCTTAACAGACATCTGTCTTTTCAAACCAAGACAGTTATTGGCGCCCAACGTGGGGCTCGAGGGCATTAAGAAAAGGAATAACAGTTCCTGGGTAACCCAATTTTGTGTGCTGGATATAAGAACCTTGTTAGGCAGCACTATGTGGTCTGGTTTGCCCTGGTTCGGGTGTCATGTGGTCGTGGCCATATTCTTCCCCTTTGCAGCTCCTTACCTAAACATGGGTCCTTGGACTAAGGCTACCATTACTGTTATCCAGTTAGTGCTGTGGGTCGATAAGGTGAGGAATTCCTGGATTTTTAACTTCCTCTGGAATGTGGGCACATGGATAAAGGGCTATCATACACTAAGTGAATGTTTTTGGGGTTATGTCAAAAATGGTACCTTTTGTGAGGAAATGACACCAGGGGAAGCTTTCTCTCTACCCCTCAACCAGTTCTTCAGGCCTACCCCACTAATTTTCGAAGGGTTTAGATTTCCCCTAGGTACTAGCCAAGTGTTGTTCATAGGTTTACTGTATCTGGTGCTGTTGGTAGCTCTACTCTATTTAGGACTTAAAGTAAAATTGGCTTGGATAACTACCCAGGTATCTGCCCCGGAGCCTAAAAATGATGCCTCAGAACCTGATGTGGCCTCAGAGGCTAGAAATTGTGCCACAGAGCCTGATGCTGCCCAACAGCCCACCTCAGAAATGGACCACCCGAAGTGGGTGGGGGTATTGGTGAAGGGAATACAGGAGCTGTGTCAGGAGCTGTGTCAGGACATGTGTCAGGCGATGGGCCAGGTGCGCAAGGACATGTGTCAGGCGATGGGCCAGGTGCGCGAGGATATGTGTCAGGAGATGGGCCAGGTGCGCAAGGAGATAGGCCAGGAGATGGGCCAGGTGCGCAAGGAAATTTGTCAGGAGATGAGCCAGATGCAGCAGGAGATAAGCCAGGTGCTGAGGGAATACACCTCCCCGGCTAGTGAAAAATCCTCTCCCTGCCCCAAAGAGGGTGAGTCCGAGGGTGCAGCAGAGGAACCCACGGATGTTACAACCGTCCAGGTTCCAGCTAAACCAGAAGGGCAGCCAGAAGGGCAGCCACAGCCAGCAGCAGTTGCCCCTGTGCAGAGGAGGAAATATAAAACCAAATCAGTAAGACCAGTTAATGATGATGGGGAACCAGGGCCCTCACAACCAGCAGGAGAGCCTGAACCTGAAATCATCACCGAGTCCCTGTCGTACGACAGTCTCCGTAACATGCGAAAAGACATTGTGCGGCGGGGACGTGAGCCTTATACAACCTGGCTGCTTCGGGTTTGGGACCTTATGGGCACAGGTGTGCAACTGGACAGTGGGGAGGCAAGGCATTTGGGTTCCTTGGCCCAAGACTCGGGTGTGGACCGGATATTTGTGAGGGAGCCAGGGCCCATTTCTCTCTGGGACCGGCTTTTAATGAGTGTGAGAGAAAGGTTCATTCACAGAGACAGAATGCAAGAGTACCATCATAAGATGCAGTGGAAGACACTCGAAGAAGGGATCCAGCAGCTAAGAGAGGTGGCAGTATTAGAGGTACTCTTTGGGAGGGATGGACAGCATGACAATGACCCTGATAGAGTCAAGTGCACAGGGCAGATGCTGTGGAACTTGGCTAAGCTAGGGCCACAGCAATACACCACCTTCATTGCAACGATCAATGCTGATGACAACCGAGAAACAGTGGGCTCTGTCGCCAACAAACTGAGGAATTATGATAGTATGGTCAATGGCCCGCTGAAAGCCCATGTGTCTGCTGTGATTAAAGACCTCAAAGAGGAGATGAAAGAGATGAGAGAGGAGATGAGGAAGATCAGCGTGGCACCAGTGCGAATCACTGGTCCCCAAGTCAGAGCCCGACATCCCCCAGCTAGAGAGAGAGGGTACACCACCCCCCGAGTTGAGCTGTGGTCTTTTCTCCGTGACCATGGGGAAGACATGAGAAGGTGGGATGGGAAACCCACGTCTGTCCTGGCAGCACGGGTGCGTGAACTCAAAGGGGGAGGCACTAATCGAGGGGGCTCTGCTAAGGCGAAAGTAGCCTCAGCCTCCCGTGACCAGACTGCCAGGTATTACAGAAGAGATGATGACATGTCAGACCCCCTTGAAGGCACCTCCACCATGTATGCCCAGGGACAGAATGATAACCAAGGCTAGAGGGGCCCTGCCTCTGGCCAGGAAGAGGCACGGGAGAACCGTGTTTTTTGGACTGTGTGGATCCGATGGCCTGGCACATCTGACCCACAAAGATATACGGCTTTGGTTGACACTGGCGCTCAATGTACTCTGATGCCATCAAGGTACGTGGGAGCGGAACCCATTTCTATTTCTGGGGTGACAGGCGGATCCCAGCAGCTGACTGTACTGGAAGCTGAAGTGAGCTTAACGGGGAACGAGTGGCAGAAACACCCCATCGTGACTGGTCCAGAGGCCCCGTGCATCCTCGGCATAGACTATCTCAGGAATGGGTATTTCAAAGACCCAAAAGGACATCGCTGGGCCTTTGGGATAGCTGCGGTAGAGACAGAAGGCATCAGGCAATTGAGTACCTTGCCTGGTCTCTCAGATGACCCTTCTGCTGTGGGACTACTGAAAGTTGAAGAACAACAGGTACCAATCGCCAGAGCAACAGTGCACCGTCGGCAATACCGCACCGACAGAGACTCTGTGGCCCCCATCCATCAGATGATTCGTGAGCTGGAGAGCCAAGGGGTGGTCAGCAAGGCTCATTCACCCTTTAACAGCCCTATATGGCCAGTGCGTAAGTCCAATGGAGAATGGAGACTGACAGTAGATTACCGTGGCCTGAATGAAGTCACGCCACCACTGAGTGCTGCTGTGCCAGACATGCTGGAGCTTCAGTACGAGCTGGAGTCCAAGGCAGCCAAGTGGTACGCGACCATTGATATTGCAAATGCATTTTTTTCCATTCCTCTGGCAGCAGAGTGCAGGCCTCAGTTTGCCTTCACCTGGAGGGGCGTGCAGTACACCTGGAACCGATTGCCCCAGGGGTGGAAGCACAGCCCAACCATCTGCCATGGACTGATCCAGGTTGCACTGGAAAAAGGTGGGGCTCCAGAACATCTCCAGTACATTGATGACATCATTGTGTGGGGAAACACAGCAGGGGAAGTATTCAAGAAAGGACAGAAGATCATCCAGATTCTCTTGGAAGCCGGTTTCGCCATCAAGAAGAGCAAAGTCAAGGGACCTGCCCGAGAGATCCAGTTCCTGGGAGTGAAGTGGCAAGATGGGCGGCGTCAGATTCCCACTGAGGTCATCAATAAGATCACGGCGATGTCTCCACCAACCAGCAAGAAGGAAACACAGGCTTTCTTAGGTGCCATAGGCTTTTGGAGAATGCACATTCCTGAGTACAGCCAGATTGTGAGCCCTCTGTACCTGGTTACCCGCAAGAAGAACGATTTCCACTGGGGCCCAGAACAGCAACAAGCATTTGCCCAGATCAAGCAGGAAATCGCTCATGCGGTAGCCCTTGGCCCAGTCAGGACGGGACCAGAGGTGAAGAATGTGCTCTACTCTGCAGCCGGGAGCAATGGTCTGTCCTGGAGCCTTTGGCAGAAGGTGCCTGGTGAGACACGGGGCCGACCACTGGGATTCTGGAGCCGAAGTTACAGAGGGTCCGAAGCCAACTACACTCCGACAGAGAAAGAAATTTTGGCTGCTTATGAAGGAGTTCAAGCTGCCTCAGAAGTCATCGGCACGGAGGCACAACTCCTCCTGGCACCCCGACTACCGGTGCTGGGGTGGATGTTCAAGGGAAAGGTCCCTTCCACGCATCATGCCACTGACACCACGTGGAGCAAATGGACTGCTCTCATTACGCAGCGCGCCCGTATCGGAAACCCGAATCGCCCTGGGATTCTGGAAATTATAACAAACTGGCCGGAAGGTGAGACTTTTGGATTATCTTCTGAAGAAGAGGAAGAGCAAGTGACACGTGCCGAGGAAGCCCCACCATATAACGAGCTACCAGAGACTGAAAGACAGTATGCCCTCTTCACCGATGGTTCCTGCCGAATTGTAGGTGCTAATCGGAAATGGAAAGCCGCTGTATGGAGCCCCACACGACAAGTTGCACAAGCTACTGAGGGACAAGGTGGATCGAGTCAGGTTGCAGAGCTTAAAGCCGTCCAGCTGGCTTTGGATATTGCCGAACGGGAGAAGTGGCCAAGGCTCTATCTCTACACCGACTCGTGGATGGTAGCTAATGCTCTGTGGGGATGGCTGGACCGCTGGAGAAAGGCCAACTGGCAGCGCAGAGGGAAACCCATTTGGGCCGCTGAGATTTGGCAGGACATTGCCGCCCGAGCAGAGAGGCTGACTGTGAAGGTTCGACATGTGGATGCTCACGTTCCCAGGAGTCGGGCTAATGAAGAACATCGGAACAACGAACAGGTAGATCAGGCGGCGAAAATCGAAGTGTCCCAGATAGACTTAGATTGGAAACACAAAGGAGAGTTGTTCTTGGCTCGATGGGCCCATGATGCCTCAGGACACCAAGGCAGAGATGCAACTTATAAGTGGGCACGAGATCGAGGGGTGGATTTAACCACGGACAGCATCTCCCAGGTTATCCACGACTGTGAGACCTGCGCTGCAATCAAGCAGGCCAAGCGGGTGAAGCCTCTGTGGTACGGTGGACGATGGTCAAAGTACAGGTATGGGGAAGCCTGGCAAATAGACTACATCACCCTTCCCCAAACCCGTCAAGGCAAGCGCTACGTGCTGACCATGGTGGAAGCCACCACTGGATGGCTGGAGACCTACCCTGTGCCTCACGCTACTGCCCGGAACACCATCTTGGGCCTGGAAAAGCAAGTCCTGTGGAGACACGGCACACCTGAGAGAATCGAATCAGACAACGGGACACATTTTAAGAACAGCCTCATAAATACCTGGGCCAGAGAACATGGAATCGAATGGATCTATCACATTCCCTATCATGCACCAGCTGCCGGGAAAGTTGAACGCTGCAATGGACTACTTAAGACTACCCTGAAGGCACTTGGTGGGGGGACCTTCAAAAATTGGGAAATGAACTTAGCAAAGGCCACCTGGATGGTCAACACCCGAGGGTCCATCAATCGAGCTGGTCCTGCCCAATCTGAACCCTTGCACACAGTGGATGGAGATAAAGTCCCTGTGGTACACATGAGAGGTATTTTAGGAAAGACTGTTTGGATTAATCCCACCTCAGGAAAGGGCAAACCCATCCGTGGGATCGTCTTTGCTCAAGGACCTGGCTACACTTGGTGGGTAATGCAGGAAGATGGAGGGACCCGTTGTGTACCGCAAGGAGACCTGATTTTAAGTGAGAACTGTGTGTAAGGTTTCATTGTGTATATATGTATATATATATATATATATATCTGTAATGGGGTATTGAGTTGGGTATGGTGTAGATGGTGATAGAATAAGGGGTGGATTATGTCCTGGGTTGCAATGTAAAATGTACCCAAAAGTCTGTATTCTGTCACCATCTTCATAAACTGTTCAAACTGGTGGGACAGTGCTCCCCACCTCCCTCATGACTCATCCCTGATAAGCTCATGAGGCTATCTCCTGCTAATGGGCCATCACCGCATGACTGATAAGACTCTATCACCCATTGTGAGATGCTCCGCCCAGAGGGAGGAACCAAGCCTTCCAGCCTGGATATAAGGGGAAATTTTGAACACCACAAGCAGCCTTTTCCACTGGATTCTCAGAGGAGACCAGACCCTTCTACATCACCACTGGACCTTCAGAGGAAGACGAGACCTTCTCTACAGAGCCACTGCTTCAGCGGAACTCGAGACTTGGTGTGGAGACAGGAGAGACTCTCTCGTCAGCACTGCGGGTTTTCCTGCCGTTTTTTCCTCTCTGCTGGAAGAACCCCAGGATCAGCTGCCCAGGGAGGTTTGTGAAGCCTTTTCTCCATCCCTCTTTCCCGAGATCTAATCCGCCATTGCTCCGTGCTCCCCGAGCTCGCTCCGGAGCGCCCCCTGCAGCCGCGGGAGAACCATCGCACCTGCCCTGCTCACCAGGAGCCGCCAGCGCCCCTGCTGGCTGTGACTGGCACTGCACCAAAGGGGAAAAGGGCCTGACAGCCGAGAGAGGCTGCACTGGGTTTGTGCTTCTGTTTGTTGTCACCACTATAGTTATTGTTGTTTGTTTGCCTGTTTATACATCTGTATTTTAGT
>JACBWW010000005.1:6161309-6173286 GCA_020086605.1 Lanius collurio
AGGCTCCTGTCTTCCTTAACAGACATCTGTCTTTTCAAACCAAGACAGGCAACCTGAACTGGACCTATTCCCTTTCAATGTCCTTATCCCCCTTTTTAACCCACAGGAACTGCATTACAAACTCACAGAGTTTCACTCAATCCCACAGACTTCCACCCCCAAGCCTCGAACACTACAAACCAGACTCAGCTCACATCCGAGCCATGGGCCATCTCAGGCTGACACAGCTCAGGTAGGGCAACTCAAAGTAACAGAGTTAGGAGAGAGAAGTCGCTGTAGCTGGGAATATGGAAAGGCTCCTGCAGCTGCAGCCATACCTGTCTGATTCCCAGCTCCCCAGCCAGAATCACCCATAGCTGGGACTGGAGTAAGAAATTTTATGCAGGGATTGCAGTCAGCACAGCTCAAACTCATGCTTCTGGAGCCAAAGCAACATGTCTTAACTGCTCAGTTATTACTCCTATCAGAAGGCTAAACCTTCAGCCAGATCCCACTTCCAGGGGAACTTCCAGGCTGGGTTCCAAAGCACAGAGCCTGTCCACTTGGAGCACTTCCTGAGGCAGTGGGACTTGAGCAAGAAGAAAACCCCAAAGACATTTCTTTATTTCTTTAGCCAATTCTGCAGATTACTACCTTCCTCCCAAACACCCTACCCAGAGCAATGCCTGTTTGTGCTGAGGCTGATCTAAATTACCCAACTCCCCAAACTGAAATGCAAACAACTGGCTTCCATTTCAGGCTTTGCTTTTGGCCTATATCCCACTTTGCATCTATTCCCTCTGGAGGACAGAACTAGCACACAGGAGCCACTTGTGAAAATGTGCACACCTTCCCTGGAAAGCTTCATGGGCTCCCAGTAAGACCCAGTTTCACCCAGGACCAGAAACATACAATTTTTTCATGAAATGAAGCCTTAACACTTAAGCATCATTTGTTTTTTTCTTAACTGCAATCCTGAATCTGTGGTATCCCCAAACTTCATCCAACCCTATGCACTGCAATCCTCGCCTCTAAGCTCCATTTTGAACCCTCTAATTTGTCTCCAGTCCTCTTCTGAACCAAGCCTTTCACTTTACACGTCAGAGTGCTCAGTACCCGATCCCTTCTCTGATGTTTTGTCCACACCATCCAAGATGACAGACTGGGAAAGTCTGGCTCTCTGATCCACTGCATAGTGGCAGTCATGACCCACAGTGCAGGTCTCCAGGAGGCAGGACAGGATTTGCCAGGTTTTTTTTTCCTTACTTAAGCTCATGGCTTAGACAGTTTGGGTGGCATTTTCACTGCTGGCAAACATGACCAGAAAAAGAGCCCTCTGTGCTAATATTTAAAAGTCCACCATGAAAAGCATGGAACTAGCCTCAGTACCTGTTTTGGGCTCTCCTCTGTGCAGCACCACAGCATGGAGACTCCAATTCTTCCTTCACACTGAGGTCTTTTCCTCCAGCCCTGCATCCTTCTCTTCCCTGCTCAGCTTCATGAGTGGCTCTTGCTGATGCCTTTCCTGCATCCTGCCCTGCAGCCCTGCCAGCTTTCCAGGCCCCACCAGGCATACGGAGAGTGAGCCCCTGATTACTCTTCAAGCTGGATTCTCATTGAGGCTGAAATGCCCCTCCAGGAGATCCATTAACAGTCCATAAGGTTAACTTAATCCAGCCAGCCTTGTGTGGTCTCTGCCCAAATTCCCTATTACATTAACAATCTTGAGCCTTAATTAGCATGTGAGGCAGAGGTGGCATTATTAATGGAGATAATATGGAGCATTAAGAATAAACAGGCTGGACTGTCTCTCCTCCATCACGCATGCAAATCCTCTTCTGTGCAGAAACGGCGTGAGCTTCCCCCACGAGCAGCACACGTGAGGGGCTGGGGTTCCCCAGATCAAAGACAAACCCTGGGGCATACAGCCAGGCTGCTGCAGGCGGGTGGTGAGGAGGAAACGAGATCCCAGAGAGACCCTTCATCTGCTTGGGAGAAGAGGGGCTGATAATGGGAAGACTACAGTGTGGCAAGTCCTGCAAGGCAAATCCTTGCACTGGGAAGGAGCAGTCACATCCCTGGCTAATCCAGCCATCTCATCTTTCTGGGAGGCTTGGGAAAGCAAGGCCAAGGTTATGTGAATCTCCATTCCCTTGCACATTCAATTCACGTTGCCAGTGTGCATGCACATAGGATAACACGCTGGGAGTACAGGCTGGAAAACCACGCAGGGGGTGCCTGTCCGAGGGGGAACAGGCTGTAGGAACCATCTGCAGCTGTGCAAAATGCTCCTCATTACTCTCCTTTCTGACCACTGAGCCCCAGTACACTGAGAATACAGGACAGGACAGAGGGGCTTCAGGTGAAAGAGAAGCAGTCACTTGGGGGACCAGGGAACAAATGGATGGGGGTTCCAGCTTAGTGCAGATTGACAATGTGGTGAGGAAGGGGCAGGCTGGTGACTGGCTGCACAGCTGGCTGGTCAAATCAGCTTGGTCTTTACAGGTGAAGGGGCAGCCTGGGGCAGACCCTCTCCAGGCCCAGGCAGAGCCAGCACAGGCTAGAGTAGAAGAGGGGAGGACTGGTGATGCCAGCAGCAGCGAGGGGCTGGGGCAGCACAGGATCATGGATACACTGACACAGGGTGTCAGCCAAGAAACATTGCAAGCCTGACACTTTCTTCTAATACAAGCACTTGCAAAACCACAAGGCAAAAGAGGGGAGGAGAGAAGCAGAGGCAGCTAAGCCAAGGAAGCAGAGCCTAATGACAGGACCTCTGGACTGCTAATTCACTTCCAGCAGCACCCAGCAGGACGGGGATGAAGAGAGAAGCGTGTCTCAGGGACCACAACTGCCGGGAGTGGCTTCCTGTCTTGTTCCTGAGGTCTGACCCATGCTGTTGCAGCACATCTCCCTTGTGCTCAGTGTGCCTCTCCAGGCTTTGCAGAAGAGCTTGCACTGAGGGCAACGATCCTGAAGCACAGAGTGATATCCCTGTGCCTTGGCCCTGGAGCACTCAGCCAGTGCTAAGTAGCCTTGCTTAGCAGGGAGCAGTGCCTCGGGCTGGGCTGCTCTCTCCCCGGGCAGCACTCAGCATCAGCCCAGCTGCCTTCGCATGCCCAGAGGTGCAGCAGACAACAGCGGAGGCCCTGAGCAGAGCCCAGCTCTTCCACTTTCCAGCACAGCAAGTTCCCACCCCCCCCAGGCCCACCAGCCAGCCCCTGCCAAATCCATTTGTCCCATCTTGCGCTTTCTACTAATCCTGTTGAGCCATCCTTTAAGTTGCTCTGAGGCAGAGATAGAAAAATACAAAGATGCCTTAAGAAGCTTCCCCTGACCTTGCTCAATTCAAGATAAAGGGCTTTGATTTAAAAAATTACAGTGGGGGTCTGTCACTGATCCATTGGATGGATTAAAGGAAAACAAACAGAGATGCAGGATGCAGCTAGTGTTAGGTGAACGGACAGGGAGGGGAGAGAGGTTAGAACCAGCATAGGGGAGGAGACAAAACAAAAGAAAGGACAGAAACTGAGAGGGGAGGAAGAAAAAATAACTTCTCCCTCACCATCTCCACACTTTACTATTGGTAAAAAAGCTTTGTATACTCATGATGTTATACAACATGTCCCGCCACCTTCCTTGGTCTGTAAGGAAGAGCAAGACAGCTGCATTGTCCATGTGACCAGGGACAGGGTGGTGGGACTGGAAAGGAGCTCCTTGCCCCATCAGAAGCATCCTGAGGGGTACCTGATAGAATTCCTAAGGTGCAAGTGCCTGCTAAAGAGATTATCATCACTATCTCTCCTTATGACATGGTTCAGACCTTTCTTCCTCCACCCCTTGACCCTTCCTTCACACCAGACCACCTGCCTCATCTCCTTCCCTTCCTGACTGTACTGTCCCTCACTCTCCCTGCTGCCTGTCCTGGCCGAGGTCACATTTGACAGCATCTTAGCACACCTCCCACTACCCACCTCAGTCCCCCACAGCCCTTGACTCGAAGGTTACTCAGAACAATTTTCCTCTGTAGGAAATGTCATAAGGACTAGTGAGGGCACTTTCCCTGTATCCTCCAACATTTGTTGCACCCCACAAGGGCTCTTTACTTCCTGGCATGAGCCTGTTTTCTCCCTCTGTACCTATTCTGTTTCAAGATCACTCACAAGATGGCTGATGTTTCATTTTCATTCTTCTTTTACAGGTATGTTAACCAGAAAAGGAAGGTTAAAGAAGGCTATTGAATTCATAAGCAATGCTGGAAAACTGATAACAATGAGTGAGGAGAAGGCTAAAGTACTCAACTGTTGCGGTGGACCCCCCTGGCCGGGTCCCTGCCATGTGACTGAGTCGGGTCTACCTTAGGTTCAAGCAGCCCGGGCTCTGATCTGGTTGGTTGTTTATCCCAGCTCCGCCCCTGGTATCCCCTTTCCCCCTCTCTGTGACAAAACTAGGTGGATGAGAAGCTCCGCCCTCTCACCTCACCGACTTTCACCCAGGTCGGGTGCTCTGTCCCCCCCAGGACAGAGGGAATAAATGACTTAACATCATAAAGGAGGTTTGAGCTCTTCTCAACTTCTGCTTCTGGTGAGCAGCTGTCACTAACACTGGCTTAAAGTGGAGCTACACGGTCAAGGAATATTTAGGCTGTTTGTAAATGGTTTAAGATATTCCAAGACATAAAGAGGCAAGCTCACCACAAAATTAAGCAGTGGACACGCTAATCAACCACCAGACTCAACAAATATTTTTACCTCAGTCTTCAATGGCAACATTTCTTCCCACACCTCTTGAGTGGATGGACAGCAGGATGGGGACTTGGAGAGCAAAGTGCTTCCCACTCTAATTTCAGGTTCATGAGTGCCTGAGGAACCTGAACATACATAAGTCTGGCAAGATGCATCCCAGAGTCCTAAAGGAATTGTCCGATGTGGTTTCCAAGCCACTCTCCATGATACTGGAAAAGTCATGGCAGTAAAATGAAGTTCCAGGTGACTGGGAAAAGGGAAGCACTGTACCCATCTTTCAAAAGGGTAGGTAGGAGAACCATGGGAACTACCAACCTGTCAGCCTCACTTCTGTGCCGAGAAAGATCATGGAAGATCCCCTTCCTATTTTCCAAGCCTCCTCAGCACCTGCCCATTTCTGTCTCGATAGCCAAGGGCACCTTCAACTGGTTACAGAATCTTTGCCCAGCTTCTTCAGCTCCTCCCATACCATGCGTGGATGTGTGGGCAGTGCAGCTGACTCCGTTTTCACCTGTATGGGACCTGGTGCAGCTCATCGCTGCGATGTCACTTCCCACCCAGCAATGCCCCATGTCCGGTTGCTAAAAGCTACACCACTGTAGCCAAGAAAGAGGCAGGTCATAGATGCAGAGAGATGAAAGGCAAAGGGATACTGGAACAAGAGACAACAGAGACTGTAAAATGAGACAGGTCTATAAAACCACAGATGACACAGGAAGGGTAGAGGAAAGAGGTGCTAACAGCCTCTTCCCACTTAAAAATGAAGGGTCAGGAAATTAAACCAGAAAGTTACTGGTTGAAGACAAACTGCATGTTTGTGCTGCACAACTTCCTACTGTGAGATTCTGAGGATGCTAAAACTTTACCTGACCTCAAGGATTGGCTGGACATATTCAGGGAAGAAGCAAATCCACTGAGAGCTATGAGGTGCACAACAGATCATCCAGCACTGGGTTCCCCTGACACACATCACTGGAGGCTGAAAGGGTGTTCAGAGGAAGTGTCCTGCCTGTATGCTCTTCCCTCTTTCAGCTACAGCTGGAGATACCTCACTGGAAGTATCACAAACCTGGCTCAGTAAGGTCCTTTTTGTAGTCCTTACGGCTTTCCATAGCCAGGCTGACACAGAAGTCATGGTCAAGGAGTAGGTCTGAGTAACAGTATAATTTTGGTGCATTAGATCATTTTGGAGATGGATGGACAAGGTAGCAAACAACAGAGTTCATTCCAAGAAAGATTTTTTTTTTTCCCCCATGGCCTAAAGCTGGAAGGAGGTCACATGTCATTTCAACCAGTCATTCCAGTACAGATCCTTGCTGGGAATAACGTATCTGCTAGAGTCCTAGATCCCTCAATGCCTATTTCCATATTTTTCTAAGGCCAAATTCCTCTTCCCTGTTGATAAACACAGAGCCTTTTAAACAGAACATCGGTAACAGGTCCAACCCCCTTGAATTCCCATCCATTTCCCTGACCTGTCTATCACACTATTCATGGCAGCCTTTTCACACTAATCCTTTTATTATGATCTCACTCAATTTTCCTGGCCTATGGCTGCAATGAGGAAATAAAAGGAGGGGTATTAATCCTTTTGACCTTGTTGTCCCAATTCTGGGCCATCTGTGACTAGGAATTCAGAGGAGGGAAGTCTGATCCTCCTGACCCCACTGTCAACCCCTTGCTTTGGGAGGTTTAGTTTGTACTGTCCTAGAAAATTGTTGTGGAAAAACCCCTTTTCACTTACAGGCACTTCCTACAAGATTGCTTCCTAGACTACCTCTCCAGCCAGAGAGAGTGAAGAGAATAATATCCTCCACCTCCATGAGACTGTTTACTTATTCCCCCTCAACAAGACTGTCTGGGGGTTCTTCCCAGCCATGACACAGGGAAGAATCGATAAAAGGTAAAAGACAATCAAACATCTCTCAAAATTTCCCTGGTAATGCTGCATGTAAAGAGGAGGCCTTGCAGCTCACTCCACTTTCACCACTGGCCGAGTGCAGCCTGTTCCCTCCATCCCTTCTCACCACCACGCTTCCTTGCTGTCAGAAGTTGCATCTCCATGCAACTGCCACTCTATTTCATAAATGGCTTGAGCACTCACAGCTTCAAGCTTGCATGTATCCTCAAGAGACAAATATTCTCCTCTTTGCTCAGCTTCATCCATGCCTCTGACTTTGCCCATTTTTTGCCACTTTAAACAATCTCCTCCTTTCCTTGGTGTTTTTACAGTCCTCAATACACACAAACTGTTACGTATCATCACTTAGTCAAGCTCTACATATTTTGTTCTTTTAATCTCTCCTCATAAATAAGTACCTTCAGCCCTTTCACAATTTTTACTGCTCTTCTCTGAATTCCCTCCAATTTATCACCCTCCTTCAGCTAGCACAGCACCCAAGTTTGCATGCTGAGTTTTCCAGACTGATTTTACTAAGGCCTTGGAAATAACATGAATTCCATCTCCCTTGTGCTTCAGGGTTTGATGTTTCTGGGTGTACTTGAGTATCTGCATGTCAGGAAAGCTGTCTCACTTCATACTTGCGGCACCAGGTAATACAACTCAAGGCTGTCTCCCCAGGGGGAGGAAGAAGCAGGTTCATGAGAGGTGGGGAGGAAGACACGTGGGACAGATGTCCTGCAGCTGACCAAGGGACACGACTACAAACCCTTACATACTCGCACACCTCGAGAAGAGACATCAAGTCCTGGATGTGGAAAAGGCGCATATGCACACACACATAAACACACACATGCTCACTCCACAAATAAACACCCATACAATCACCTGCATCACACACGAGCACACACACACACTGGGATAGCACCAGGAGGCAGGAATGACGCACACATGTGTGGTGACTTTGGACGTGCACACGTAACCTGTGCGTACAAGAGGACAGGACAAAGTCTAGCAGAAAATGGTGCTCTCCCTGCTCACAAACATGCATGTTCTCATGCATAAACCAACGATCTCAGAGGAAAGAGAGCAGCTCATGGAGCCCTTATAATAGCCTAAAAATACACAGGCAGCTCTGACCCATCTGGTCTGCAGACTGAGCCTATGAGCCACGGAAAGAATGCATACAAACATATGACACCTTGCCTTAAGGCAACTGGTAGCACATGCATCATACTGAGACAGTCTTCATATCTACAGACCCTTCCATGGTGATTACATTATCACCAAAGCTATTCAAAAATAAGGTGAAAGCTGAGGAGAACAGAGGGGAAGAAAGGGACTCTACAGGGCAGTGGCAGAGCTAGGGATCCCTTCTCCTACTCTGTGACCCCCTCCATGGGTCATGTTACTGATGATACTTCCTCACAAGGATGTACTTGTTCCATCCCTCTGCTATCAGACATCCACAGGAGTCAAAAGCACCCACAGTTTCTTGCAAACAGTCTTTCCCCTACAGCTTACCAAAACCAGATGGGTATTAGCCTTTTGTGAGTGTCAGTGTATAGAGAAGAACACGGATTCTTGGCCCCCAGACACAGCTTCTCACCTCTGTGAAATTCATACTGCACCTTCAGCTCCCCAGAGCATCACCTGAAATGAAATTCTGTGCTAAAGGGATGAAAAGCTGGAGATGCACTCCCCAGAGTGACTGCAGACAGGAAAGAACAGCCCCAGCATATCAGTCAGGTCAACACAGAATGGGTTTTGCCTTCAACAGCAGAACAGACTCACCTGTGGGGTTTTGATCCCATGCCTATGTCCATGGCATCTGATGCTATGCTATAGGGCACCATGTAGCCACTGAGACTCCCCAAACCAGTAATACCTGGGGATCCTTAAAGACTCCCCACAAGTAGCAATATCCGGGGACAAAACTCATCAAGTCATTCACCTCAACCTGACTCCTGGTAGCTTGTTTCCCACCTCTTAAAGTGCTGTGGTAAGAGTGACAACTGCCCTTCCCTCCTTCTGTACCTCAGCTGGTCAGCTGGAACTGGGTTTCCTCTTGGCTTATGAATGTTGAGAAAATGAGGTCATTTCTCCTCAGTGACAGAAAATTATTTGGTGAGGAAAGCAGTTCATCTCAGGCAATGGCTGTGTACCCCTGAGCTACCCAAGAGACCCTTAAAGAGGAGGTCAGGGCAAAGCAGGGCACAAAACCAGCACCAGCTGGGGAGCACAGGAAAGTCAGGGCAAAAACGCAGTGCTGCTAACATGAGGCTGTAACTGCTGCCAGACCAACTCACCACTGAAGCAAACACAACAGTAGTCCCACAGTCATTGTCACCTCCAAAGTGTCAAGCTTGACTCATCTGTGAATTTAAATACAGCACTCATCTGCTTCACAGCTGTGAGAAACCCATCCTGACCCAGCAGAGAGAAAGGGCTGGAGGTGAGTCACAGCCCCTTGGTCTGCTCCTTGAGTTCTGCTTTCTCCCCTTCCAGCCCATAAAAGGGATGTCAGCCCCCCGCTACTTTGGCACAGGACGTGGCTCCCATGCATTCAGTTTGCTTCCCCTTCAGTGGCTCACTCCATGTCTTCCCTCACCCTCTTCCCACATTGAAAGGCACTGGGGGACACTGAGCTCTGCTCCTTCAAAACTGCTCGAGCACCTGCTGTAACTCCAGTCTGGGCAATCCTCACCTGCAGAACCTGCAGAGCTAGCAGGCAAACTCCAGCTTTCCCCACAGCTGCCAGCAGCCTGGGATCCCTCACTGCTCAGGACAGCTCTGCTCCTCCATGAAGGAGGAAGGCAAAACCTCTATTCCCAGAAAAGGGGATATTTTGCTGGAACACATTTGCTCTGCACCTAAGCTGCTCCTGTCCTACTCTGGTGTGCAGGCATGGGCAACGGCTGCAAGTGTTTTTTGGGACATCACATCCCCTTACCAGAGCAAGGAGGCCCTCACAAGCTCACAAAAGTGTGAGGACAGAGGTGTTCCCTGCATGTCCTCTACCCTCCCTCACACTAAGAAAAGAAACAACTTAGCCCAGGTCCATGCTTAGAGGGGACCAAGGGAAAAAACCCACAGTATTTAGGATGAAGGAGAGAGCAGCCAGGTCTCTCTCCCTCAGCAAATGTGCTGATATTTTCTGACAGAGCTGGTAACAGTACCGGGAGGTTTCAATAGCCCCTGATATGACCAGTAGCTTTCTTCCCAGGTGGGCAGAGCTCTTCACCACTCTTCAACAGGGTCAGATGAGGCAGCTGCACTCTGCCTGGAGCTGCATCTGGCTTCTGACATGACCCAGGTAAGAACAAACATCACGGACATCATCGCAGCTATGCTTCCCTCCCTTCTGCCTTCCCTGCGATTTTTTACCTTTCCGATTTTAACCACAAGCTGCTCCCCAGAAAAAACTACACCTCTGTATGCCCCCCTTTCCCAAATGCCCTCTCTACCCTCCAAGTGGCTTCTGCTCCACAGCATAGCTTTGCACCAGTGCAGCAGATCATACAGCATATTCCCAAATACCCACTTTGCCTGGAGCTGGGTGAAGAGCGGGAAAGGCCATGCATCCACACTTCTTCCCGTAGTGTCGTAGCTTTTGGTGGGGGAAAAGCAAATGAAAGCAGTGTGCTTCATGCTAACAGATCTATGTGCTTGTGGGTTGGGTGCCCTGAAAGCCAATAACCCCCCAAGGAAAATAATGGGGTGAGGAGGGTGGAAGATGGGGAAGGGGTTGGGGGTGGGGGGAAGGTTTCTAGGTTGGGGAAATCAGTGGGATTGAAGTGTCTGCTTCTCACCCCTGGCACTGCATCGGCACCCTTCCACTCCCTGCAGCTTCCTCACTGCTGCTGGTACGGTCTGCACAGAGCAGGGAGGCGAGAGGGGGGCTGTATTTAAATATATTAATAATGCATATTCCATGCAAATGAAGCTGCCTTTGAATATTATATTAGTGATGCTGTCAGGCTGCGCTTTTTGGGACCCAGGAGTGATGGGGTGTGTGGGGACCCGGAAGGGGGGTGTGGGGAGGTAGGGCTCACCAGAAATTCCCTCACACCCCAGCACAGCCTCCTTTCTCCCCCTCCAACCCAGCTCCCTCACATTACACACACTCCCACTCCCTCCCACCTCTCTGTGCATGACAGATTCCTTGGCTCACAGCATGCAATGCAGCCAGGCTCCCCGGTCCCCAGGCCCCCTCCAGTGGCATGGTCCCCCCCTCTGCTCCCTACATAATCCTTGCACACACACACCCCTCCAATCTCAGCAATCCTCTCCCTGCTCCACAGCTTGGTTTATAGCTCTGTACCTCCAGACTGGGGAGAAGGGTCCTGCTCTCCAGCCCTTAGGGGAAAGGAAGGGGAGCAGCTCCTAAGTCTGGCCTGCACATGTGCACCCCTTTTGTTTGCACCCACCAGGCTCGTGTGAGCCCAGAGCAGGTGCCAAAGGACCGCGAGCTGTGCAAGATGTATTTGCCCGCAGCACGGGAGCGATGCTCTCCTCCCCATCACAGACAAACCCTTCCCCGGGCGCTGGCGAGGATGTTGGGTGTTTGTGCACAGCCAGCCCGGCTCTGTGCACACTCGGACAGGGGACACGCACGCGTGTGCTGCATGCAGGCGTGCAGGGCTGGGGCACACCAGCACACACACACACGCGAGAGGGCATTACGCACAACAGCTCCTGAATATGCTGCCTCCTGCAGCATTAGCTGATTTATGCTGCCTTTCCCCAGCCACATCCAAGCTCTGGAATAGGAACAGCAGCAGCTATGCACTCCTGCCTGTCCTGGGATGAGAATAGGATGCGCCTGTTCGTGTCTTTCCCCCACCCCCACCCCTCCTCCTTCCCCCTCCTTTTGCTCCCATTCATTCATTCAGCTTCTCCTCCCCACCATCCCATGCCCCAAAGCAGGAAGATCCTTATGCATAAAAATGTGGGCATGCTTTCTCTGGTGGAATAAACGGGCATGCAGACATCCTGCAGGCAATACATATACACTTACATACACGTTCGAGTAGCTGTCCTGGGCCCTACATAAATACCCGGCTCGCTCCACCACCACAGACACATTCACACACCCGACAGACACCACGCAATGACTTTTCTGCAGCCAGCCAGTCTCTCAGCAGAGCAGTGTAAGAGCAGAGGCGAGATTTACTCACTCCCTTGCATGCAAACCAGGTGAATATTCCCACACCGCACACGGACAGACACACAGACCCAGACACACCACTGTCCGCAGAGGCTCCCTGACAAAGTTTGCAGAGAGACGGGGAGCAGGGAGCTGGGGGATGAGGCTGGCTTCTTCTCCATACCATAACTGCAGGCAATCCAC
>JACBWW010000005.1:6173292-6293272 GCA_020086605.1 Lanius collurio
CACACACACACACACGTACCTGCTTCTGGAGGGGCGACTGCTCCCAGCTTCCATACGGGGCATGACAGAGATGAAGTGGAGGCACAAAAGACCTCGGTCCTCAAGCAACTTGCAGCCCTGCAGGTCTGTGTTTGTGGGGGGGTGTCCCCCACTCGCGTCACCCCTTGGAGCTGTAGCGTTCCTCGCCCCGCAGCTGTCTCATTCCCGGCCGCACCTAGGCAGCGCTCCCAGCCGTGCACACGCGCGGGCACGACAGGCGGGGATGGAGCAGCAGTCCGGGGAGGGCACGCACAGCCGGAGGATTTGCTGCCTTCGCCGCATCCGCATCACTGGGGGAAGAAGGCAGAAAGGGCTGTATTGGCATTTAAAACGCTAGTGATTAATTCGCCACAGGCTCGGCTGACAGGGCTCTGGGAGCAGAGCCGGCGGCACTGCTTCTCCTGGCTGGGAAGGCTCTGACAGGCAAAGGACCCTTTCCCATGGAGCCAGTTCCGAGCTCTCCTCGCCTGCACAGCCACGGCTCCGGTGCAGGCGGAAAGGGGTGGGCCTCCACCGGAGACATGAGCACACGCATGCAACAGCTGCTGGGAACTGCACACACACACAAACACACAGCTCCCCACAACAGCTGCTCAGCAGCTACACACAACACACAACAGCTTCCTAGGAATACACACAAACAACAGCTGCTGGGCAATCTCACACACACAGAGGCTACAGTTTCTCAGGATTAAGTCACCCACATGAAAATACAACAGCTCCTAGGAACACACAGCTACAAGCAACAGCTCCTGAGGAGCTACACACATACACACACACACACCAGCTATACACCTGCTGACACAGGTATGTGCAACAGCCATAGGAAGCCACACCTGGATTCGAGCCCCTATGGTATTTGCTAAACAAATTTTGACACATAGAAACGTAACAGGAGGTGGAGAAAACCTTTCATCCACACACAAACACACATGTGACTGCTCTGGGGAGATTGTCTATCATACACCTCCTCAAATCACCACCAGGGAAATGCAACAGCTCCTCAGAAAGTGCCTGGAGGCACATATCCTCATGTACATTTGGAAGACCTTCCAGCTCCCTCTCCCCAAACTCGTGCCATTGCCAATGGAGATCTGGCTCACAGTCAGAAACAAGCATCCATGTGCACCAGGTGCTGGGGACTCAGCCACAGCTTGGCCCCCAAAAACTTTACACAGGCAACACCTGCTAGGAAACCGCATTACCAAACACAGGGTCGCTCTTAAGAAATTATTCCCCAGTCCCTTGACAGAAAGCAGAAGCACATGTGATGGACATAAATAATCTCTGCACAGACATGCAAGACCACTGAAGGGACACGATGCACCCCTCACACTCACCACAGCAGTGGAGGGACTGCCTGTCTCACTCAGAGAGGGGCACACAGGCAACAGCTGAAAAAACTTTGGGACATTGGATGGGAGCTGGCTTCCTGGGATGTACAATCCAGCCTCCTGCTATTCCAGGCAACCACATCATACAGTCTTGCTCAGAAAGATCTCAAGGTCCATCTGAGTACTGTGAGACTATTTACTTCCTGCTCAGAAGCTACCTTGAAGACAGAAGCCTGCCCCAACATCTGCATTTACCCAGGCCCAGTTCAAACCCACATGCTCCCGGGCCAGCTGACCACGTTCTTCACACGGGAACACATAGAGGTCGCCAGAACAGATGGAAGTGTTCTGAAACCTCCACTCCCACCTGAACAGATGCCTCCTGCACCCCTGCTTCAAACAAACACAATGCACAAGCAACAGCTGAGTGAAGACATTCCCCTCAGCATAACTACCAACATGCTTGCAACAGCTTCTGGGTAAATCCTGCCACCCACAGCACTCACGTGCACTCAAGTACAGAGTATGCAAACATAACCTCTGATGGGAAACTAATGACTTCCTTCATGCAGTCCAAAAACTGAAGAGGAATTAAGCTGACACACTCACACACACCATGCAAGCAGCATTGTTATTAAATGTGTTATATTAATGGCATGGAAAAGCATCAGGGGATGTTTAGGTTGGATATTAGGAAAAGATTTTTCACCCAGAGGGTGGTTGACACTTGAACAGACTCCCCAGGGAAGTGGTCATGGCACCAGCCTGACAGAGTTCAAGAGGCATTTGAACAATACTGTGAGACACATAGTGTGATTTTTGGGTTGTCTTGTGCAGAACCAGGAGCTGGACTCAATGTTTCTTGTGGATCCCTTCCAGTCCAGGATAGGATATTCTATTCTACAGAAGCTCACCTGTGGCCCAACTCTACATCCTGCTAGTTAATATATGAGCACAGAACAATGTAATTGCCCCATCTATCTCACACCTGCAGCTTTATAGAGTGAAGGTGAGCTTCTTTGACCCCCCTGTACATTTTTTTTCTCTGTTGAAAGAAATAATCTCATGTAAACCCAACTCCAGCAAGCAGAGGACTGCCCCTAATCTTCTCACATGGACAGAACACCAAACCAACAAACCTCTACATGGGGATGCAAACAATAAATAGCCCTAAGGGAATGGCTTACCTCCCTCAAAACACAGGCAAGCGAAAAGGATTCATCTACTAAAGCAGGCTCAGGATCACGCACACCAGCTGGATGGCATGAAGAAACAAGATGGCCCACTAGGCACAAACACACAAGGTCATCAATCCTGTTGAAAATGACACACAGAAAGCTTGTTGTGCCCTCTTGTACTCCAAACCTGTAAACCCAAGTGGGAAAAAAAAAAACAGACACAAAAATACACACCAAGGCACACACATGCTCCTCAGGGAGACAGGCATGCAGCTCTGAGGACACTTCTGGATGTTCCCTGGACCATCTGTAGATATCTGTTCCCGATGGATTAAATGCCAAACTACTCACACCTCCCGGAATCAGAGAAGGAAACTTGTCTTGGCAACTACAGACTCAAGTCTCCTTGCCTTTATCACTTTGGGGTGTTATGACTGTGGGGTATTTCCTCCAAGCTCCTTTGAAGCTAAAAGCCAAAGGAACAGAGACTTACTTCTATCTCTCTCTACTTCCTCCAAGGACAGACAGTATCTAATTTTGGAGGGTGTTGAAGTAGGAGAAAAGGTTTCCAACTCCAAATTAATGCAGGATTTGTTCCTGCTTGAGTTCCTCCAGGATCATCTTGCAGTCGGTTTGTGATGAGTCTCCCAGAGGCTCTCCTGCTGGCACACATCCCTTCAGGACTCGATAGTGCTGGGGCAGGATCCTTGTACTACGAGGGTCTCTGGGGGTCAAATGGTATTTGCTCATACTCTCACTGACCCAGGAACAACACTTAACTCCAGCAGAAGAGAAGTGCCCCAAGAGACAAGCAGAAGCAAGTACCAGACCTCCAGCAGTGTGGGACATTTGGGTCCTAAATCAAATACAAAACTGGTCCCCCTATTCCTATTTGTCCCATTGCAGATGATCTAGAGGGTATAGAAGCTCACCCCCATGTTTATTTTGCAGAGGCTCTGACCTTGCCAAAAGCCCTGGAAAGACTCTGTTGTTTTTTACTTCACAAATAAAAAAAAAA
Organism: Lanius collurio; assembly: GCA_020086605.1. Taxonomy (NCBI): domain Eukaryota; kingdom Metazoa; phylum Chordata; class Aves; order Passeriformes; family Laniidae; genus Lanius; species Lanius collurio. The sequence continues at coordinate 6,176,862 of JACBWW010000005.1, forward strand.
AAATCACCAAGAGAGAAAAAAAAAAACCTCCTAAGGACGTCATAGATACTTTAAGTCAGCTGCAGAGGTGCCTCATTCCCTGTGTCCAGCAGTATAGAAGAAGAATCACCTTCTAATTTGTTTGTGCCAATGTCTCTGAGACCACTACCTAGAGTCAGGCCTGACCTCTCTGCCTCCTTAATGGGGATGAAAAAAGCCCCCCAAAACACTTGAGTTTATACTTTTCTGCTCAGCTCCATCTCTGTTGGGTTGCCATATCCTCTAAGACTGGAGATGCTGTTAGGGGTGAACAAGGGAGCTGACCTTATTAGAGCAATTCCCTAGTGTTATCCCAACATATGCCAGGGAGCTGTTAAGTCCTAGAATACCCCAGAATCCAGGCATCACAAAAGTGATGATAAAACTGATTTTTTAACCCTCTGTGCCTAGCCTGGAGATTATGAGTTCAATGAGGACAGTACCTACGGTCCGTGTAAGGAGTAGGAGCTGGGGGTGCAGCCAGACATTCCCCCTCTCACCCCTCAGCCGGTGCCACGCACCCCCACGAGGAGGGGAGGGCCAGGCAGGGAAGGCAGCCACGCAGCCTGCCTGCACTTCCTTCGGTGTGTGCTGCCAGGGATGGGAGCCTCGCTGGCAGCGTTTCCAGCTCACAGAGCTGGCAGATCAGCCCTTCTCCCTCTCTGCCTCTTCCCCTGCCTATGTGCCCGTCTCCCACTAGGGTGCAACTGGGTCCCACGGAGGGGGAAAACAGGCCAAGGGAGAAGGCTGGGCTCTGCCCTCCTTGCAGTCAGAATCTCTCCACTGATCTATACTGCGGTGAGCAGTGACTGATTGATTTTACAGCTCTGCTTGCAGCCGGCCGCTGGCCCTGGGCTGTGGATGAATCAGCTTTCTCTGGTCCTTGGCTTTTATTTCATTATTTTACTGCAGCCTCGCTCACAGGCAGCTAAAGAGGGAGAGACAGGGAGAAACACAAAGTTGGCAGGGTTTCCTTCCCTGCTCATGTGCTCCCAGCCTGGCTTTGGGACTCCAGGAGGAGGGAGAGAAGGGATTGTTTTCCAGGAACTGACATCTGTCAGGAATAAAGACATGAGGCTCCTTCTACATGGGTAGATGCATGTTGCAGCGAGGACTGCGTAGGCACTGCACAGCATGAACAGTTCCAGCTCTGCTACAACAATGCCTTGATCCTTGCCATGTGGAGGGAGGCCCAGGTTTCAGTAGACAGGCAGCATGTTTGGATATAACAATGCACTCAATCCACGTGTGCATTGGACATGAATCTGCTTACAGACTCCTTACAGAACCTGGAAGTGATTCCAGGTTCTCCTCTTATAGTAGAGGAGGGGGCAAGGGCTGTGCAGCTGCTGTCTCCATTAGGCTGAGAGGTCTCGGAGCATGCCACAGATACAAGGTTCTCCTGGATTGAGGAAGCTTTTCCAGCATGGAATTAACCTTCTTCTTTCTCCTGGCTGTGCATATTGCCCAGGGAAAGCCAGTCCTAACTCTCTTGTTCTTGTGCCATCAAGAAGAACAATAGTGAACTCAAGCAAGGATGGAGCCACAAAACCAAAGGGCAGAAAGGTGATGGGTTTTTCCAGCTCTGGTCCAGAACTACAGTAGGACAGTTCAAGCCAGACTAGTCAAGCAGTCTGGAGGCAGAAGAGCAGAGAACAGAGGGACCAACCAAAGCTCAACAAATGTTCCTCTCTGCACCCCCAACAACTCAGGAGCGAATAGGAGCAAATACCAGCTCTATCAGACTTGCTGCTGAAAAAAATCTGTTTGTCAGAACTGAAGATCTACTCAGAGAGCCTCTCACCCATGCTGGCACCTGCTCTGCAAGAGGAGGAGTAGCCAAAGGAGCCCAACACCAGTTTGGTCTGTTCCAGCCTTCTTCCCACATGCTCACATCCCAAGGAGGGCTTCACATCACCATTGATGGTGCTTTCATTGCAATGGGTTCAGGATGCCTTGGAGCTTTCTCCTGCCTTATTCCAGAGCTCTCCGGCAATACAGACCACCTAGGGAAGGAGTGATCCTCAGAGGGCAAATATCTGAAGACAGACAGCTAAAGCACTGTGTCATTGGGCTCCCCCAAGCTCACACATATCCTTTCTCTCCACCTGCCCCTGAGCAATCATCAGAGAGTGGCCTTGAAGGTGGCCAGCACAGCTCAAACCATCAGAAGTCAAGAGCCTTTTGATCTGCAAAGATCAAGGTGTGGGAGGGGAAAGGAGGGGAATCAAGACAGGAAAAGCAGGAGAGAGAGGCTTCCCAGTGGTCTGTCCCAGCAAGAGGGAGGGAGACAGCAAAGTCCATCTCATCCACTTTGTGTAATCTTTTAATCTCTTGGGTTTTAATCTTTCACATCAAGAATGAGACACATCATTAAGAGTAGAAGAAATCCCAGTTGGAAGGGAGATGGGCATGGTGAAGGAGACAAAAAGTCCTCTTACTTTTAAGCCTTCTGCCTTGTTCCCTTTCTCTGTCTCTCCCCTCCTTCCCCTTTTCTCTCTGCTTACAAGCAATAAAAAGGTGACCTGGCCTCAGCACCCGGAGAAAGGGCAGTGCCATGGCCTAGGTGTGGTGCAGGTCAAGCCCTCCCTTGGTGACAGTCTGCGATGATCCACAAGCCCAATGCTCAGTGCCCCAGCTCCTCTTGAAAAGCTCTTCTGCAGCCAGAGAGACAAACAGCAAACATTACCAGCCAGGTTTTCTCTTGTCAGAGACAGGGTGACCTGTGGGAGCCAGACCACCCCTCATCGGGAGAGGAGAGACAAGTTTTTGGAGGGCAAAGGAGAACCTGGTGGCACTGACTGACTTGTCCCACAGCCTCAGGCTGGGCATTCCACATCTCAGCTTCTCCCATCTGTCCAATCCCATGGATAACAATCCTCACCTCAGAGGGTGATTGAGAGAGGTTAATGAATTAACATTTGTAAAAGCTTTGGATAAAAGGCTAAGGATTATTACTGTTGTTATGCATGGAAACAAGTCCTAAAGAGCATTTCCCATCTCCTCCCTCCTTCCAGCCTGGGGAATCATCTGACACAGATCCTGCCACACAGGAGCTCCCCCAGAGATGGAATTACAGGGAGAGGGCTGCAGGCTGCCAGAGGCACTAATCTGGGGAAAACAAATTGGGGTCACTCTATCAACCAGCAACACACCAGGCTGAGGGGAAGAGAGCCTGTCCACTCACTCTCTAATGACTGGTGACAGGTCCATGCCACTCCCGTCAAAGTTCAGCAGGAAAAGGCTGCTGACTTCTGACCATAGCAAGCCTGCCCCTCCTCTTGCCCTTTCGAGGCTGTCGACTGACCCAAGAGAGATGCGCAAGGATTTGCTTTAAGGAAAGCTTAATTCCTGAAGGAAACTTCTGTGCTGCTGGCTTGTGGCAAGATTCAGGAACAGGCCAGGCAGACGTTCCAGTCATAGGCATAGGAAGAGGCTGGCTAGGATCAGATTTTGGTGCCTTAAACCTTGAGCAAAATGTTTTCTAGGCTAGGGATGAGAAGTGATTCAAAGCAGGAGTCTTAATGTTGCACATCTCTCCCTCACACACAAGTATAACCTCAAGGGAGAAAAGCCCTCCCTAGCTCGCTTGCTATAAATACACTAAACCACTTAAAATGGCTACGTTAAAAGAGAGCTGGTAATTTGATAGTGGTCTCCACTTAATTAGATTAGGCTCTTCTTGAACTCAAGGGCTGAAAGCAGCTGATCCTCCTTTCTTTTTCAGCATTATCCCGTCAGCTGCCACGCAGGAAGTTATTGTACTCACCCATGTCTTGGGCAGCTGAATCACCAACCACATCTGTGCCACACAGCACGGAGCTCCAGGTCCCCGAAGAGAGTGGCTGCACCAGTAGAGTGCCCTGTCGGGGCTGCTCAGCACTGCTGAAAGTAAACAGTGCTGTGCACAGCTTGGTGACAAACTTCTTCAGTCACATCTGGGGCCTAAATCAGCCTCTCTGCACTGCAATGGGTGGGAATTACACTTGAGCTAGTCAAGTAGCAAACAGCACAGTTAGTCCCCCTTGCAATAGAAGACCAGAGGACAGCACTGTCTTGGTCTTCTCAGGAGACTAGAGTAGATGTTAGTAAAACATATACACAGACAGAGTATTTTTTAAAATAACTTGTTTGCCTGACTTCTCATTTAGAGGGAAATAAGTGACCTGTTTGTAGGTTACTAGAGCTAGATGACAGAGTCTGTACCTGAACATCATCAATAATAAGACAGAAAGTCACTTGGAAGGGAGAGGTCTGGTCTTAGGACAGCGAGTTGGCTTCGACAACTCTTGAGGGATTTGCCAAGCCTCCCTAGCAATGCAGTCAGCTTGTCATTACCTTTCTCCCAGGAGTCTAATCCAGTTCTCACTCAAAACAAGGATGACTGTGGCACTGCTATTAAACTGCTGTACTGGACTGATGCCCTTCCTATCTGGGTCTTCCAGCCTCTGCCCAGTGAACTCTATTCTGTCCCTAGCAGGGCTGAAATCTGCCCCCTTCATAAAACACCTCCAGATTTGGAGAATTGAAATTCCAGGACCTTTTGCTCTCCTTCAACAATGGAGGAAGCTTATTTTAACAACAGACAATTCTCTAGTCAGTATGTTCTAAATTAATAATAAAATATATGTCGGGTTGTTTTGTTGTGGGGTTGTTTTTTTTAATTTTAATCCTCTTTTTTTGTTAGTTATTCAGTTTGATTTTTTATTTTACCTCGTTAATGTAGTGGTGATTTAGATGCAGTTTCCTCTCTCTGCTGCACTTAATGAGTCGTCAGCTTTATTCACTCTCACCCGCATCCTCATGGGAGCATGCTTTGATTTTCTAGTGGGTGCATGAAAACACAGATTAAAGCAATTAGACAGAAATAATCTTAGGAAAAGGGGAAAGAGATCCAGAGCACCTAATTATACCATTTTAATCAAGATACAATTATGCAGAGACTTTTATAGATTATAAATTAACCAAACTCCAAAGGCAGAAAAAATATAATTTTAAATATGGCTCATTATGCTTGTTGTTTCTGTCTTGTGAGCTCACTCAAACTGGACTTCAAGGTTCATTTAGAAAAAAATTCTGGACAGGACTGTGCAGAAATGGAGGAGAAATAAACTCAGAAGACCCTGCTTGCTAGGATCAGGGTCTGGAAATGGCCTGTGAGGGAAGGTGGGGAACCACAGCACATTTCTCTCTCACTGATCTCACCAGTCTTTGCTCATTGAGTAGGTGCACCTGCTGGTCAGCTGAGCTTGACCGAAGACCTCCAGCTTCCTGCATGGCTCAGATAAGGAAAGTCCGAGTTCAGCTCTGGATCTTACTTTGCCCTGAAAGGCTGTGCCAAGCTGCCAACGAAGGACTGTGGGTACTGTAGTCTAAGGAGCAATTTTCCAAGCTACAAACATTCCAATTAGAAACACAGTGAGTGGGCAAACAAAACACATCAGACTGGATGTGTTTTCTTCTGAACCCTGGAGGAACTTAAGCCAGCTGCTCCAGATTTATAGCTGCTCCAGATTTATTGCAGCAAAACCACAAGGCACTCAGGCTCTCAGAGCACGTAGGAAGGTGCTCTGCTCCTGCCATCTCTGCAGAGGAGACAGCGAGACACCCCCCCACACCCCACAGATCTCCAGGAAATCCCAGTTTCCCATGTAGCTGTCATACTGACTTTATGATGAGGAAGGTGTCCAGACCGCGGGCAGAAGCAGGAGGCCAGCTCAGGCACCTCAGACTTTGCGGCTGCAGCCCAGTGATGACTGTGAGGCATCCTGCTGTTCACTTCTGCCGTGAGCGCAGCTCGAGAGGTGGCTCCTGCGCTGGCGTGTGGCACTCCTTGAGCTGTGTCCAGGTGATGAGGAGGCAGGAGAGGGCTCACCGCAGTGATCCTCGGCTTCCTGAGAGGTTTGCCAGCAAGTCTCCTCAAAGGTTTTGCTGCACTGCGGCCTGTGCAAAACACTTCTTCAGAAGAATCTGCTGCCAGGCACCTCTCACAAGGAAATCTCAACCCATCAGGGCTTCTCTCCATGGCTATGGCCCCCCTGTACCATGAGCAGCAGTGCTGAAATGGCTCCTGCCTTCTCCATTCAGGGCAATGCTCTCATTTTCCAAAGGACCAGCCTCGACCATTTCCTACCTGCGAGTCAGTCTTGCTGACACTCTGTCTGCAAGGTGAGGATGGTTGGGGTGTGCCCAGAGCTGGTCTATCTCAGGGACAGGGACATCACCAGGACAGGCAGCTGGAAAACGAAGGGGACTGATGGCTCCTACTATTGAGCCTGAGGCTCCAAGGAGTGAAAAGCAGCTGCCCTGTGCCAGAGCCATGCTGCACCCACTGCATCGGTGGGGAAAACCCCAGGCTGTGTGTGCTGTACCTCCCATCCATGTCTGTATCCTAGTGAGCTGATGGAGACAGACATGGGAGATTCCTAAGACATCTCTCCCTTGCATCCTCCGCACCCATTTTCTCCTTCCCCCTCCCGCAGTGATGAAAACACGTCTTGCAAGACTGCTGCACTTCATCATCATCGCCTCCTTCAGTCAGGGCAATGCCCCAAAGGGCTGTAGGGTTTTGGGGGCGGCCATCTGAGGGCTCGGTCTGGTGGGTGAGCGGTGGTCTCGGAGTGCCCTCTGCTGGCCCCATGTCCGGACTCTTTGGCCTGTCCAAGCCTCGCACACCCCCGGTAGCCCTGGAAAGCTGGGTCTCGGCTTGCCCCTGGCACCCCTGCCACGGTGGGCACCACTCCAGCAGCCACACGAGCCAGCCCACGGGCAACATGGAGCCCTGCCAGTGCTGGGCCACAGCCCCAGAGGAGCCAGCATGGTGGGGAAGAGGGGACAGAAATGATCGTTAGCCAGAGATCACTCTCCTGCTTACCAAGTGCTATGGCAGAGATGTGGCAGAGACTCCCAGTGGCATTTGGGATATGTGCCCCATTCTGTGGGAGGAGGAAAAGTCCATCCTCTCCTCCTTCTCAAGAAAATTAGAGTTGTGGTGAAAGAGACAGAGGAGGAGCACTCTCTCTCCCTTTAGGCTTAGTGCCATTCAAATGGTTGACCTTCTGAATGAGTCTCCATAAAGCTGGGGCAAAACATCCTGACCATTTACCTGTTCCAGGTGGTAGGGAGCTTCCGTCACACTGGGATGTGCATGCATCTTATTCTCTTATTCTTTATACCAAATTTTCCTGCAGAGCTGCCCTAGACAACTCTCAGTGTTTTGACTATCCCAATCCTCTACAGTGAAACTGAAATCATTCTGCCTTGACCCAGGACACCTAGGTTCAGACCTGCCCATGGATTCCCGAGTTATGCCAAGAAAGCTCCCAAGACTGTGTGCACAGAGTGGGGGTCTGAAGTCCCTGTGGGTCGATGCTGATTTACACCAGCAGAAAACGTGACATGCTACCCCTGGGCTCTGGAACTACAGAGGTGACCTTCAGTTGCTCTCAGGAGCCGGGGGAAAGGAGAGAGGAAGGTGGCAATCCAAGGAGCTCAGGAGCTGGTCACTTGGTGCTTCGGCATGTAAGCCAGGATCACACTAACCTGATAGATAACAGGTGAGCTAATTAGCAGTGCTCTTCTCAGGCTCCTTCCAAGCTCAGGTGCTGCAGAAATGCTAAATACCAGCTCTAGTTTCCAGGGCAATTGTTTGCCAGAAAGAGGTGATGGAGACTGGTTATCCAGGGAGATGACTTGAGTTTGGGTCTGGGGGTGTGATGAGGCATTTGGGGGCCTCTGAGGGAGAGATGCAGTGAGGTGCTGAACATGACAGTAGGAGTGGGCCTGACAGAGCAGAGAGGAGTCCCAGAGGAGCCCTGGAGGAGAATCCCTGAGGAGAAACTTCCTCCCACATGTCCTGGGTAGGCAGCTGAGCCCTGCAAGAACTTCCATCAGGAACTGCCCTTTATAAATATTACAAAACAGTGACAGAAAAAAATAGTCATATGCAGTGGAAGGAGAGATTTTTAAAGGAGGAAAAAAGGTGTCCTGCAGCCTCATCAAGTGCAACAGTGCTGTGCCCTGCACTGGAAGAAAACCCTGAAATTGCTTAGATATGCAGTACATCAAAAGCCTTCATCATGGGACTCACATGCCGTGTTGCCACCCTCACTGGGACTGCTTGTGGTCTTGAAAGGCCACACATGGCAGCTCTCTGCCAGGGAGGGAGCTATGAGTGGATGCCCCTCTTTCCTGGCCATCATTAGAGTAATGTGAAAAATAAGATGACAGCATCCAAGGTGAGGTAAAAACTTCCCTTTCCCTCAGCTTTTCATTAAGCACTGCTGGAACAATTGCCCTCTCTCCCTGTCTGATAGTCATCTAAATGTCGAGCCACAGACAATGAGGAGCCAACCTCTGCTCCTATTAACCCAAAGTGCTGGAAGAATTGCAGGGCAGAAAAACTACTTTTCCTGGTATAAATGTAAATGTCACTTTACAGAGGACAACTACAGTTTGACAGAAAATCCATTGCCTTTTCCAAACACTTTGTGAGCTCTTTTGGGTGCCATGCCGTGGCTTGTTAAGCAAGCAAGGTGGAACACAACTGCTATTTTTCCAGACCCATCTACTCAATCTCCATCTGCAGTCCATTTATCTGTCACTGGATGGGCCTGTCACTGCCACAAGGGCTCCCGTTTTAAAAAAGCATCAAAAAAAAGGTGAAAGGCAGCCAAGACCTCCTTCCTTTCTCCTCACCAGACAAATTCAGATCCCTAAGATGTTGGCATGGATCCCATTCTCCATGGTCCCCTGGCTAAATCCCAACCAAAGTGGTGTCAGGCTGGGAGTTCCCTGGGCTCCTCTAAATGAAAATGATTTTCTGCAACTGAAATTGAGATCCCATTATCCCAAATTGGATCATGTCCAAGTAGCACAGAAGCCTTCAGCATGTTTTCTTACCCACTAGGTACCAGCTCCTCACAAGTAAGTCAATACACTTCACTGGTGTCCTGCAGCAGTGGTGGGGAACAGCTTTAGGGACACCTCGGGGTTTGGAAAGTTCCCAGAGGGAAGATGCTTGTGATAATTCCTGGGCCATCAAAACTGGACTTTTGGGAGAAGAGCTGAGAGATAGAAATCCACACTGAAGTCCTGGAACAAGCCCTGACTACAACTCTCTGCAAGCTTCTTTCCCTCAAGGTCTCTGTGGCCTTCTGCCCCATTCCCAGACTGGTTGTTCTGTGTTGGTAGACTGTGTGGGAAACAAAGACCAGAATTCTTCTGAGATTAAGGAAATGCTTTTTAGCAGAGCTCTACCCAATCCACCTGTCCATTAGTCAGTGACTCCCACTGTCTGCCAGACTGCTTTAATTCCTTCTCCATGAATGCTTCCTGCCTTCACCACCCTGGAAGTTCCTTCTTAGATCAGGTGGAAGGCACGGGGCAGTGCCTTAAATAGTTAACTCCCCTGCTGACGATGCCAAGCTCCATCAGCTGTACCAGGGTTCCGAAAAACAAGAACACTCCAGGTATTTTGCACCTGATCTCAACATGTGGCACTCCAGGGCACAGAGGGCTCTTAGAGAAACTCACAGCACTGTGGAAATAACCACAGAAAAACAACCAGGAGAGGGAATGAAAAAAAGAGATATAAAAAGAAAAACAGAAAAATGCACACATTTGAGGGCAGGGAAAGCACAAAGAGCAATGTGGCGATGCAGAGCAGCAGAAAGTGAGCAGATGAAATGATATTCACAGGAACCTGGCTATAGGGAAAGACAAGGGGAGGAAGGCACATAGAGGGGAGAGCACAGATGCAAGGAAAGAGAATACAGGGCATGGAAGGGAAGGGGGGAGGCAGACAGGGAGAAAGGGAGCGATCTGGAGGGATTGCCTGATGTCAAATCTGATAGAAAAGAGGATTTATCTGCAAAAATAACCCAGATCTAAGCCATAGCTTCAGAGCAGCTGCGTACAAAAGCACAGCACTATTTGCTCTTAAGTAAGAGCAAAAATGAGCTGGTGCAGATTGCAAGGCAAAGCAGAGTCGTGCCACACCAGGAAGCTGCCCATCCCAGGCTGCTCATCAGCCTGGACCAAGGCAAGGCAAGGCAAGGTAAAGAAAGAAAGACGAGGCAAGGGCGAGCAGGGGCGGTGGGTCTGTCTCTGTCCAGGGTGCTGACCTGTGCCCGCCACCTCCAGACCCGGCCCGCTCTCCTCCTCCTGCCCCCTTCCCGTCCCAGGGGCCTGGGCCATTCTAAGGACTGCAGGCAGACAAAAGCAGGGTGCTTCCCGGAACGAGCTGAGCAGCGGGGAAAGAAACACACAATCAGCTACAAATAAAAGATATTTTCCCCACTCCTCTTTCCTGCCAGTAATACCAGCAGCAGGGCTGGGCTTTCTCAGGGCAGGACTGGATGAGCAACAGTAAAGTATATGCTCATGGCTGGGGAAGTGAATGAACATAAGGCACCTCTGGAGCTGCATTTCAGACCTGTCTGGATAGGTCATTGTATGGATTGGACATCCTCTCCGTGAAGGACAGCCCTCACTCCTCTTTGGGCTAGCCTGTGTTGTCCTGCATGCATCTGGGTGCCCTCTGTCCCTATTGCTGCTGCATCCCAGGCTGTCAGAGATTGAGGATGAACTCACAGCTATCCCACCTGCACCTGATCTGTCCAGATTACATGACCAGGAACTGGCAGTCACACAAGTGCTCTGTGTGTTGGGCCATGTTTGCCACCAGGGAGTTTTTGGTGAGAAGGTTTCACTCCATGGCTTTGATGCTTACAAAAGGCTTAGTCTGAAAACAGGTCTTAGAACCGCGGTCCACCCACAGGTGGGCAGCTGCTCTGCCCACACAGCAGTTTGAGCTGTGACTGTGGACTGCCAAGTCATTTCGAAAGATGAAAGGGCTGGAATGGAGCTTGGCCTCCTCTGCCCTCAGCTCCAGAATGCGTCTCTGCTGCTTCCCAAACACATCCTGGCCACACTGGGCCATTTTTGTTCCAGAGAATTGCAGATCAGCTGCCTCACAGAGGAGAAAGCAGTGCCCAGGACCCTGATGGAGCTGCTCAATGGGCATCTACAAATGATGTTGGCACAGAGCTGCAGAACAAACCTGTCTTTTCACGATCAACCTGGTAGCAGTGCCTAGCTACCAGAAACAGGGTTTTCAATTCTAGCACCAGTATGTGCTTTATTTTTTAAATGTGTTTTAGAGATGGACAAGCATTTGACAGAACGGGTATAAGGTAGCTGGCCCTGCTGCAGGATTAGATAACCTGCTGATAGCTTGGCACCTCACTCACTCTCTGTGATTCTGTCACCAAGTCAGAGTGCACGATTTCCAGTCACACAGGTCATTGTGCTACTAGATTAATAACAACACAAACACTTCCTTCCAACACTGAAATCTTGATTATACTTCACATGTAGCAGGAATTTGACATGGCATGAACATGATTTGTGCCATGTCCATGTAACAGCAACCATGTTTCATGTCCATGACTCTCCTGGTACAAATGTAAATGACCTTTCTCCAGGTCACCATAAGAGGCAAAATTACCTCCAGGGTTGCAGATGCAGGGCATCATCTGGCTCCCAACTCTTCATGAACCAAGCAAATCAGGGAGCTTTTAATCAACTGGGCCCACATCACATGAGGATGTGCTGCCTGTCAGCAAGCCAGCCCTGTGTTTTGGGGTGACTGAAGCCAGGAAAATAAACCAGGAAGAATCAGAACAGAACAGCACACTCTCAGGTCAGCCAGGATAAATTACCTGCCTTGTGGCATCTCCCCCAGCCCTGCTCTCCTCAGCTGTCTAGTGCCCAGTAGCTCGCTAGCTGAGTAGCCATCCCTCTCTGGTGGGCCAGTGCCACATGTTTAAGTTGGAACATTATTCTCCAGTTCTAGGAAATTGGATTAAGGGCCATACAATACTGACTGTTATTTACCTTTGATTAAAACCAGCCCTCCTCCCTCCCAGGCCAGAGAGACCAATGTTGCTGTTATTTACTCTGCTGCTAAACCGGGAGTTCAATCCCCGCCCTGCGGCACTCAATAAAAGCCAGCGCAGAGGTGGGGGTGTGCAGCAGGCAGGGCTGAGTGGGTGGGGGTGATTATCCAGGCCACCATGTTCAGTTTGTTTCTTCTGCTGTCAGACGCTGCCTCAGCAAAGACAGGGGGGCTCAAAAGTGCCTGCCTCTGTGGCTCACGGGGCTGATAGGAATCCAGCCCTGTTCGCCCCCATGCTTGTCTCTGGTTCTCTCCCCTCAACAAATCCCCACTTCCACACAGCTCCTCTTTTTGTTTATGTCCTTCTTTCTCTCTCTTCCCTCAGCCTCCACCTTCACCTTCAGCCTCCCCTCGCTGCCTCCCATTTCTGCCTTTTCCTCTCTTCTGCTCCCACTCCTTCCCACCCTCTTCCCCCCAATCCCTTTCTCATTCCTCTCATTCTCCTCCTTCCCTCTCCCCCACTCCAAGCCGCTATTCCAGGACAATAGAGCAGATGGCAGGCTGTTTGTTTTATATGTCCCTTTGGAAAATCAGCTCAGCTGTTGAATCTTCGACTTTTGCTAAAAACAGACACCGTCCAATACAGCTGAATGCCAGGGAGAAAGGAGAGGATGTGGGGGGGCCCTGCTCTCCCTACCAGCTGCACCAAGACCCTGTCTGCCTGCACCCCACACTATGCCTTTGGGAAACGAGCCTGTCAGAGAGCCAAGAGTGGAGCTTCTCCCCTGCAGAAAAAAGCACCATGGCAAGCAGAGAGAGCTTGGCCAGGTTCTCCAGTCAGCCTCACTCCAGCCAAAGCTGATGGTGATGTGGGAAAGGTGGGTGTGCCAGTTTGGCCAAATTTAGAAAATATATCCTCTAAGACAAGGCAGGTCACCAACCCCCCTCCCCCACCAGGTTCAGGAAAAAATCCTTTTTCCTCGAAGGAAAGTGAAAGTGATAAAAACTATTTCTTTAACAAACACATGGGGAATGGATAATAATGCTAAATAATAAAACCTCCCACTGTGGAGAGGTTATGGGAAAATGTTAGAGTCCTTATGTGGGTCTCTCTCTCCTCTTTGGAGCTGGGCCTTGGCCCAGGGCCAGGCCTTCTGTGCTTGGTGGAAAGTCCTCCCGATGTGTTCTGATGTGAAACAGTCCAGCAGAGCAGAAAAGAAAAATCTGAAATTCCAGGGAAACAAAGTTCAACCCTCTGTCTCTCCCTGGAGAAAAGAGCCAAAAAAAACCTGCTGAACAAGCAAGCAGGGTGCTTCCTCCACTCTCCTATCCCCACAGCAGCCACAGGCAAAGAGAGGGAAAAAAAACCAGAGAAGTATGGTAATCTCTGTCTGTGTTATCTCTGTGTATATGTCCTTGAAAAGCACTGCTCTGAGATGTTTGCTCTCTCTCCACTCAGACTCAGTTTAAAAGCATAGAAAGGCATAAAACTAATTTCTGGGCATAGAGCAGCAATAGGGAATACAAAATCAAGTCATCACAAGACAGTGGGGCAGTGTGGAAGGGGCAGACTCTTGCCAGCACATCCATCCTGCTCTTTGTCCCAGCCTGCTGCTTCTCTGAGTGCTCATGGAAGCTGAGTTAGGTGGGGTATGCTCAGGCAGCAGATGTAGCACAGAGTAGAAGCTGACGCTCTTTGCCAGCCCCATGTCTCCTCCTACGCTACTGGGGGACCCATGAGTGAGAAACCACCAGCCAACAATGAGTGTGTGGGGAGGGGAAGACAGTTCTTGCCTTTTTCCTTCTGGCTTTCCCCTCCTTTTTTGTGAATCTCTAAGCTCCAAGGTACTGGTCATCAGGCCACCATTTTCCAGCACAGCCATGAAGATGATGTAGATTTTTTCTTTCTCTTATCCAAACCACTTGCTTCATCACTCACCTCTCCCTTCATATGTGCTTATATCACACATCTTTCAGATCTTCATGGTATTTCTGGGTGGAAACTCTGCTCCCAAACTCTGCCCCTCCCTGACCCAAAGACCATCTTCTTCTCCCTGCTTAGACATGTCAATACTGTCTCATCAATCCTGTAAGCCCTCCCCTCCTTTCCCACCTTGTCTCTGCTTGTAAGTAATTCAGAGTAGCCACCCTATCCAGCACAAGCTTGCCTTGGCTCAGAACCAGGGCTGCTGGATTCTCTGCCAGTGCAATTGGTGGATAGTCCATGGCATAGCCTCCGTCTGATACAACATGGCCAAAGGCACCAGCTGCAGATTCTCTCTGTGCCCCACTTCTGGGGGTGGGATGGGGAAAGCATGGTTTCAGAATAGCAGCACCTCTCCCCATCCAAATGCCCTGTTTCATTGCACTCCTTTTTCCTGCACTGCTAAAATCAACACTGTCTTGTTTTCAAGCAGTGGCAGCAGGGTCAGGGCCAGTAAATCATGTTTAATTTGTTCCTAAAGTTCACTATGGATCAGATGCAGCTCCCAACAAAACCAAGAGAAGCTTAACCAAGGCACAGTCAGCTGGAAAATCAGAAGAGGCTCCTTAGCCTTGCAAAATCCTGGAAGGTAATTTAAACACAAGAGATAGGCAAGGAGCCCATTCTTGGGGTTTGTAATTAATCACTTACAGTTCAAACAGGGAGAGGGATAAGTTCCCAGCTTTCTTGGAGTCCAAGCTGGATCCAACAGGAAGGGAAATAATCTCAGGCTGTCAAGGAACAGCCAAAAAGAGGCAATGCCATCTGAGCAACAACAGCTCAGTTCTGCACTTCTTTAACCTCCCAGGTATTTAGGCAGAGAGTCTACAGGAAAAATTCCTGCATCAGCTGGTGAGAACTGGCACGGTTACTTGAACATTTATGATGCTGCTCTTCTTCCGGGCCTTGCTTATGTCTATGGCAACACTTGCATCCTCTTCAGTGGAGCCACATAATGAGCATTATTTGGCACAGGAGAAAGTTCCAGTTAGTCTGAGAGTCCAACTTTGGCACCAACTGCTAGCAGGTTCCTCGAGGAAGAACATAAGGATGGTCCATGCCACCCTGTGACACAGAACTGTGCAGAGCCAGCTGTCAAGTCAGGTTTTTCAGAGACTGAAGACAGAAGAAATTTAACAATTTAATTATAAGAGCTGCTGAACCCACTCTGGACTGTCTGAAAAGCCTGCATTGTAAGCAAGGGCAGAAGAAGTATCAAGATTAAAAAGCTAAATCTGTTGTAAGCAAGTGACTATAACACTGATGAAAAGATGCTGACTTATCTGAAGTGTTATTAAAAAAAAGAAGAGGTTCAGGGCCACCCAAACAAATCTCACCTCTTCCAAAGTGAACTCTGTCTCACAGGCTGCCATCCTTGGTGGCATTGTTGGGCTGCAGTTGCCCTGATCACAAAAACAACATCTAGAGCTGTGGGGCCAGGCAACACCCCCTTTCCTGCTCTCGCTGGGCAGCCCCCAAACAGCACTTTCAATGCACTGCTAAAATTCCCATGCTCCTCCAAGGCCTCGCTTGGTGGTTTCTTTCCTTCCAATCTCCTTTCTTCCTGTTCCTATTTCTCATCTTTTGACTCCTGTCTAATAAACTGCTCGCCTTTTGAAGGCTGCTTCTTAAGCAAGAAGCCTGGGGAGAGAGCTGAGGGCTGCAATCTGGGTACACGATGGGTAAATTCCACAGTGGCTTGGGAATCTGTTTTTCTTCAGCAGCAGAGCTTTTAAGAGGAGTTGGCACCAGAGACAGAACCATTGTCTGGTGTTGCTATTCTTCTCTCTCCCCTTCAAGTCTTTAGCAACAACTGCAGTTTCCCACCTATTTCAGCTAACTTCTCTTTCCCCTAAAGAAAGAATCATCATTAGCATTTTTTTTTGCACTGTCAAATAGGGCTTTTCTTATAAAAATTTTTCACGCTAAGGGGAAAGTGAAGAAAAGATATTGTTAACATGAAAGCTTTACTTAATATTTTACATTTCAAATACTGTAACTGCCTTCCTCCCCCCCCTCCTTCTCCTTTTTCTGAATTTTCAGGTTACAGTTTAAACATCATTAATAGTGTTGGTTGCTATGGTGTTGGGCAGGCAGGGGTGTCTGTACTTGAAACCTTGAACTACACTTAATGTTGTACAACAGCAGGGTCATGCCAACACCCTTGACTTTGACCCCATTTTTCCCAGTAAAATAAAAAGACCATGTCTCCATTCCTTTTCGTTCTTGGGAGAGGGCTTTTTTTTTTTTTTCCCTGCAATGAGAAAAGGAAGTGTGAGCTAGAGAAAGGTAGAGATATCAAAAAAAAAAAAAAAAAAAAGAAGAAAATACAAATTTAATAGACCCAGCGGAACCTTTCCAAAATCTTTGTTACATCAAGAGAAACAGAATAAAAAATGACAGCCCCCTGAAAAGTTTTACATGAGATTGTTTCTCATTTTCCCAAGCAGCTAAACATTTTAATAAACTAGGAAAATGAGACTGTAAAACCACAACATCTGACAGCAAGCCCCAGGGGCAGGAACCATTCCTGAAACTAATTTTAACTCATGTTTTAACGTTGATCAGATTTCATGTGGTGAATGTCCCATTAAGCTCTCTCTCTGTTCTTAGAGAAAACCTGGTTTCTTTTGTCAACTCAGAAGCTATTTTCTTTCCAGTGTATTGTCGTCACAGGCATAGCAGGACTTCTCTGTCATTCATTTCTCTACAGCCCAAGAGATGCCCTGCCCCAGACATCTTCTCATCTGTTCTGTTTCCTTATGAGACAAGACATTTTCCACAAAAGTAGCACTTAACTGTTCCAGCAATGAAGCCTAGTCTTAAACAGGTCCCCATGCAGTCACTCGAGGACTCAACCCATTAAACATCTGATCTTCAGCCATGCAAAAGGCACCATGTCAATTCAGACCAGCTGAGGCCAGGATCCAAAGCAATCTTTCAGTTTCTCTGCTCTGCTTTTACCTCAGGGAAGTGAAGCTGCTGTACCAGTTTCCTCACATGAATCGCATTTAGCTCTGATTGTCACCAGGACATCTACAGACACGACCAACTTCTTAACTCAAAGACTCTATTAACATCAGCTGAAAATTTGAATGGGGAAAAATGATACATCCAAGTAGAGTAGGTTTCTCTTGAAGACTCCTTTCTTCTCACAAAAACATATTTCATCTCCTGGTTGAGTTCAAGCCCGACCACTTGTTCTGTGGGGCAGTACTTCTTGGTGCTGCATCCCTCTTCCAAGAGCTATGTGCCTGTTTTGTGCCACGTGGATTCTTGGCTGGCACACCCATGTGAGCCAAGGGCTTTGCACAACTCAAGGAATGGTCACTGGCGTCAGCTCACTCCTCTGCCTGCTCAGGATGAGCTTCTAGTTCAAAGGCCTGTTGTGCAACACAAGAGGGCAAAGCTGTGTGCTGCTACACAAGCTGACTAAATGCCACTAAGAACGACCAGGATGGAAAATAAGCTCTACAGGCTCCTGCCTTCTGTTTTTCCAAGAATTAAAGTGCTCGCTCCTTTCTAGATTCCCCTTTGCAGAGGTGGAAGGTCTTTCTGACGCCTTTCCTTTAAACCTTATGTGCACTGTGTAGGAGATGCTGGTGCTTGGGGGGGATGGAAGGAGGTGACAGAAGGGCCAGTTCTCAAAACAGCAAAGCCACAGTGACAGTCGCCTTTGGCTCTTCCAGTCCACCAGCAGCAGGCTTAGTCACATCAGCAGCATCAAAGCTGAACAGCTCCTTAGAGAAAGGGCATTTGTCCTTTCATCTGGAGATTACAGGATCTCTCACAGATTCCAGCAGTCTGTTTTGAAATGCTCTTTAAAGAGAAATACCTGATTGTGGCACCACCTGCCATTTAAAACATCCCCTTGGCCTTCCAGCTTTCCCTACAGCGCTCTCCCCCAGCCATTTAACCATGTGCACAAGGACAAAATGATGACAAAGTTCCTTCCCCAGCTTTCACACTGGGCACTGTATTGAGAAAAGGACCCTTCACAAACATACCAGAAAGCTTGTAACCTATTTGGGTCCACTCCTTCCCCCTGTTGCACACAGCAGGGACATCAGGGAGGCAGAAAGCTGCTATTAGTATCTGGAGGAAAGACCCACAGAGATAAAAAGCTCTTTGCCTTGCTCTTGCTGTTTCTTCATGACTTAATTTTTTTGGTTGGGGACAGAAATGATTATAAAGCTGTAACCTCTAATCCACTCCTGAGCACTCCTTCTCCATCTCTTCCCTTCTCCTCTCTTTCAGCCAGTTCTAATCCTTTATGTCTCTTCTCACAGAAAGGAGTTGGAGTCTAATCTCAGGCGACAGGTTGGTAATTAGAGCAAGAGATTATCCTGACCCCACATCAAGAAGGTAAAAGGAGAGGAATAAAGTAGCACCATACAAGATAAAACCTTCAACATTCAATGCGGGAACCAACCCCATCTCACTCAGTTTCCTCCTGGCTCCCTTACCCCACACCCTCCCTTTCGTCCCAGCAGAGCAGGGTATTCCTGATTCTTTGTACTTCCTGCCTATCTCCCCTCCGTTGAGCAAGGACTATGCTTTTCCAGGATTCATTCAGCACAAAAATAGTCACATTTTCCATTTCTATAGACTTTGATAATGCAGAGACTCAGCAGGTCTGTGGCTGCAAAGTGTGGGCAGTAGGGAAAGCACAGATACAGAAGAAGAGGCCCTGCTCAGAGAGTCTGGAGCCATGACATGCTGCCAGCCACCATCAGTTGGGCACTGGGTACACACACAGAGGACCCTTCTAGTCCAGCAAGATGCAGCCAGGACACAGAGCAGCAGCAGCAAGTCTTCATCTCCACCAAGATGCCCAGCAGTCACTATCCAATCCTTGATCTGCCCAGAAGGCATACTGCTCCCATTCCTTGCATATATCCCAGCACAGATGAGAAGCTCATTCATGTGTCCAGCCCATCATATCCATCTTTGGATCAGACCTTGTCTCTTGTCCTGTGTCACCAATATTGAGCAAGGACAGAGAAAGCTATCACAGTTTCACCACAGAAAAGGTGAAACTGGGAGCACCAAGCTTCTTCAGTGTCCCACTCCCCAGAGGGGAACAGGTGTCACCAAGATTCACTGTAGCCGAGGCTCAGGCATCACCAGCCAACAACCGGCAGGCACCAGGAGGTGTCGGGATAGAGGTGGCAGTGGAGTGATCGAAACCTGCTGGGGAGAAAGCAAAGTAAGGTTGGAGGACAGTTTTTACACCAGCACACAGCTGGAAGATGGAAGAACTCTCCCTCATGCCCCATTCCACATCAAGTACCCGCCCCGCACCACAGAGCTCAGGACTGGTTGTTCACCCCACGATGTCCTTTCTCAGAAAAGCCTCCCTCTGATACCCAAATCCAGCTCTAGCCCATGGAGCCAAAGCCCACAGCTCACCCTTATCACCAGCCCCTGCTACCTGGTTCTGCTGATGCTCTTTTCATCACCAGCAGCTTCCCACCCCTGCTATCTCCAGCCAGATCTTCCTACTCATGCTCTGCAAATAACAACTTTAGGTTTGTTCGCTCAAAGAGGAGAGGGTAAATCAAAGAACAGTTTTGTTTGCAGTCAGCCTGAAGTGAACCTTTTTCTTTTTTCCCTTCAGTTTTCTCAGCAAAGCATAAAATGAAAAAGCAAGCAGAATTTCCTTTCCTTAGTTTAAAAGAACATTTCTGCTCCTGTCCCTGAGGTAAAAGGTTAGCTTGTTCAGCCTCAAAATGGGAAATAAACAGCAATACTTTTGGCTTAGGAATTGTCCAAATAAAATGTTTTGAACGCTTCGTTTCCTCCCACTCACCCAAAAAGGTCTGCAAAGTTTATAAGCGTTCACAATCAGCTTAATGCTGAGGTGCCCCTCACCCCATAAGCCGCATGACTGTAAGGTTTCTGTCCCTCCCTCTCACTCTCCTGCACCCCACCGGGCTGCCTCCCCCTCCCAGCCTGTTGTCTGAGGGCTCACACAGCAGCAACACCCAGAGCATCATGCCCCATACCTTGAGGGGTCCTCCTGGGGCGAGAAAGGGCCGCTGAGCTCAATGACATTGAGTTTGTCCTCAAACACACCATAGCTGAGGGTGACCTACAAAGCAGTGGTGAGAAAGGAGAAAGGGAGAGAGGGTGAGGTGAGTCAGGAGCAAGGAATTTGCTGTGGGTGACAGAAACTCCCATTCTAGTTCTTTCTCTGCTGGCTTAGCCTCTGCCTTCCACATATTTCCTGTCTTTCTTCCCATGATGGTCCACCCTACTAGTCCTTTGCAAGGCAGACACAGTGCCATTGTCAAAGGTCCTCTCCCAATCAATCATCATTTCTGCTTGTCCTTGTGCCACATTCTCTCAGGGATGCCCTCAATCCTCCCGTCAATCCCCATACATGTGCTCTCCACCGCTGATCCCAGGGCACTGTCACTGGCAGCTGTGCTGGAGGCAACATCTGCTCCTTATTTCAAAGAAGCATTTGTCAGGAAAGCCTCCCTAGAAGAGCAGATGATTGATTCAATGTACATCAGTGCCATCGATGGAACCATGTGCCTGTAAGCTCCCCTCCACTTCTCCTTCCTCACACACCTCTCTCTTGCTTCCTTTCTGCTCCTCACCTGCTTCATGAGCTGAGAGCTGGGGATGAGCTGCAGGTTCTCCAAGTGGGAGTGGAAGAGTGCATTGGGAATCAGCTGCCCACCGACTTTGCACTCAATGATGTAACCCACGGTGCAGTCGTCCGGCAGGCGGATGAGCTCGGAAGTGCTCAGGAAGTTCCTGCCACTGGAAGAGAGTAGGGCTGCATGGGTTAGGAAAATGGTAGGGGCAGATGTAAGCATCCACTTGGGTGGGAGATTATTGAAAACCAGAGTAAATCCTGTAACCTGGCAGGAAATCCCTAAGTTCTACCTGCAAAGATTCATGTTTGATCTTTCACCACTCCCAGCCATGCTGCCCCACGAATCGTCAGGTGCTGCCCCTGATACAGACTCAGGTCCTTGGTAAGTTCATGCAGAGAGCTGACAGACTTCACTGAGTCACTTCTTCACCCGTTTGGTGAAGTGAACTGAGCCCCTGGGGGAGGTCAGACAAGCCACCACAAAAGAAGCAGTGGGAGCATATGGCCAGGTCCAGGGGGAAGAAAAAACAGGACATGCAGCTTGGATAAGCCATCCATGCAATGTAACACCACATACGTGGCCACCTTTTGATGGCAGGCTAAACCCAATTTCTGCATTGGCAGTAGCTACATGGTGTGAAGCACTGTCTACTACAACAACCCCCAGCCAGTTCAAATGTGTTTTAAGCAGTTAAAAACAATAGTGGCAGACTTTATGCCAGGTTAGGCATTATCTATCTGTGCCACTTTCATTTTACCCTAGATCACAGATCATCCTCCTGACTGGGTCTACCATAACATGCATCTCATGGGCTTTGGCTAAAGCAGATGCCTGGTGTGGATCAGATCTGTCCTTATGGGTATGCTCAGATCTGGTTAAGGCTGGCACAGCCAGTGCCTACCAGTGTATGTGCATTCAGCCTGTGGTATAACCCAGGGGAACATGGAATACATCATCTTCTTGTAGGCTGGGCTAACACAAGATCATACATCAAGCTGAGGAAATGACAGTGGGCACCCTGAGAAGCCGAACACAGTTTGGGGTGAGGGAACAGAAAACTGGCTCAGGAGGAGGGTAGAGAAAGTTGGAAAGAGGCAGGTGAAGGGGAGATGAGATAGGCAGACAGGGGAATCGCTTAGGAAAAGAATCAGAGGAAGCTAAAAGGGATGGGAAGGAGCGTGGGGAGTAACCAAGAGCTTTAAGGAGATGGGGAGAGAGGAGTACATCATCCTATGACCATGCTTGCTGATGTGCCTGCTCTGGCCAGTTTTCCATCAGTTGACAGGCCCATCCACTACATCCTTCCTCCAGTCCCACACCTTGCAGACGTGCAACATGTGGCACTCTGCCCCTCTGCAAACACCTGCACAAATGCAGGTCTGACACCGCCAGGAATTAATGTGCAGCCATGTTGCTCATTCCCAAAGGCTCCCCTGCTCCCAGCTCACCTGGCCCAGGGCACCATCTTCCTCGCCAGCGTGCGGCTGATGCAGAACCCAGCCCCACCCGTGGCAAACCAGAAGCGCACGGATTTCTGGAGAGAAACACCAGAGAAAATCAGTGGCAGAGGCTCAGACAATACCATTCTCCCGGAGATGGGAATGCTGGAAACCTGGCTTTGATATCAGGACAAACACAGCCCTATTCTCACCCCAGCCCCCCGACTGCTGCCCAGAAGATGGACTAACCAGCAGTTCAGCATCGATTTTCACTTCCTCATAACCAGAATGGCCAGCTCCTCCTGCTGGCAGCAACAGGTGGGCTGCCTAGGGCAGGCTTGTGTCCTGTCAGACACGTATCCAAAGGCAGAGCAGCAATGTCGCACTCTCCCCCTTGGATGATCAAATTTAGTTAACACCTACAGCCTTGTTCAGACAAGATAGCAAGTGTCCTGCTGTTGCCCATTCCTGCTGGGACCTGTCTCTCCTTGCAATATTGTGCTGGTTTTGGCTGAGATAGAGTTAACTTTCTTCACAAATCCTTTACCAAAAAAACAATCCACACTCGCTGTCTATATTTTGTAGTTTCATCAATCCCATTTTTTTCCTCTATTCCTGAGGAAACTGATAGCCAGCACAGAAAACAGAGGTGGTCTCATAGACTGATGAAAACTGCTAAATCTTGACCAGCAAAGGCTGGTGTGGGGCTATGTTTTGGATTTGTGCTGAACATGGAGCTGACAACACAGAGATGTTTTTGTTACTGCTGAGCAGGGCTTACACAGAGCCAAGGCCTTTTCTGCTTCCATACTGACCCACCAGTGAGGAGACAGAGTGCAAGGGAGGTTGTGAGGAGACACTGCCAGGACAGATGACCCCAAGTGACCAAAGGGATATTCCAGACCATGTGACATCACACTTACTATATAAAACTGGGGGAAGGAGGAGCGGGGGCAGACTTTTGGAGTGATGTTTGTCTTCCCAAGTCACCACAATGAGTGATGGGGCCCTGCTCTCCTGGAGGTGCCTGTTCACCTGCCTGCCCATGGGAAGCAGTGACTTAATTCCTTGTTTTACTCTGCTTTTGCTTTCCTTGTCTTTATCTCAACCCATGAGTTTTCTACCTTTTGACCTTTCGATTGTCTCCCCGCTCCTTCTGGTGGGGGAGTGAGTGAGTGGCTGTGTGGGGTTTGGCTGCTAGCTGGGGTTAAACCACGACAAGTGTGAGCCAGAGCACCAAAACAACCCACTGCCCCCCCATCACCACCACAGGCTGTACCGTCTGATTGTTTGGCAGCGTTTCAGAGGCCCAGATGCGTCGGTTCAGGCTGGGTTTGCCCAAGTAAACATCCCACGTCTCTGAGTAGGAGGACAAGAGCTTCAGGAGTACCTGAGGGTTCAGGTAGTTGTCATCATCCAAGTGGCAAAACCAGCTGGGGCAGACAGGAAGACACGAGAAGTTTGCAGTAAGGAGGGTGCCTTTTGTTCTCAGAGGTCCCCCCAAGACAGCCCTGCCTCACCTCAGGCCACTGGCCAGGAAGGCATCGAACTCTGCAGCCATCTTGCAGGACAGGGCCAGGTGGCTGTGCTCGGCAGAGCAGTTGGTGAAGATCACGTGGTTACCTGCCAGAGGAGGGAAAGCTCAGAGCCAGCCCATTTTGCACAGTCACAGGGAGGACATCTGGGCAGGAGGGAATTCTTGCAACAAGACAGTCTCCTCACAGCCCCCCAAAAGGCATCCGAGCCCATGGTGACATGGGTTCCACTCTTTCCCCTACCAGGAGATGAAATCTGGACAAAGCCAGGCAGCTTGGCCAAGACCAGGACGCCGGCCATCCACACGTCCGCCCTGCCCACTGCCATGGGCAGTGGTTGAGGGGCTCTGTCATGGGCTGCTTCTACCCATGGATGCAGACAGCACCCTCCCTCCAGTCGGCTGTGTGCCCTGGGGTAAGCCAGATGCACCAAATCATCACCACCACAGCTTGGGGCCCTACCACAGGACACGGCAAGGGGCATGTTTCAGTGGGCAGTGCTGGTGCAGGAGAGCCAGCCCTCACACCAGACCCCCTCTCAAGGCCAGGGCAGTTGAGGGGCTGAAGGCAGAGTGAACGGTGGTGTCATAGGACAGGTCATTACCCACTCTCCTTTTCAAGGCACCGTCTTCTTCGTCAGTGAAGATGTAGGTCTGGGGAAACAAGGAAAAGAGGTTACGCTCAGGGATGGAGCTGGTGCTGTTCCTGGCTGCCCACTTCCTCCTCCCACAGCTGGACACACTCAACACGGTTACCCCACTCCATCCTCCGCCGCTGTACCCGCTGCCAGGCAGCAGCTGAACAGAAGGATGGCTGTGCTTGCCCTTCCTGCAGGGCACAATCCTCAGTGCTTGTGTGGCTTCATTTTCACCCCCATCCCACTGCTTAGGGAACAGGGGACCCATGACACTGAGTGAGGGGGCAAGGTAGCCCTGGATTAGGTGTCAGTGGTACAAAAATTAAAGCATTGTGGTTAAATTACGCTTGGGTTAAAAGAACATCTGCTTGTATGTGAAGTGTGCACAGCCCCCTGCCACTTTCTGACCCCTCCTCCTCCTCTTCCTCCAGTCCCAGGCTTCTCTAATCCCCCTTGCTGCCATTATGTGGCACATCTCCCCCTCTTCAGAGCCAGGCGAGGATCAGGGCTGGTGGAGAAAAGCTTTCCTCAGGCAGAAAATGAGCTTTCATGGAATGAAAAAGGAGTCGCGAGCCGTAAACAGTCTCCCCACCAGCTGCCCACAGGCTGGTTAAACACAGCACCTGCGCAGGCACAAAGGGAACAAGGCAGGCAGACAACAGCTCCAGGAGCCATCACTGCTCCCAAGGGCTCTGGCAAGGAGACACGGGTCTCTGCATCTCCCCACACCCACCCAGCACTTGGGAGATATAACCCTCTCTAGAGGACGTAGCAGGAGAATGTTGTGTACATGAAAAGAAGGCAATGAAGGACCCTCAGAGATCACCTGGCTCAAGCAGAGACAGCAGGATGGTTTCATGATCTCAGTCGGATGAGCCGCAGCGCTGGGTGAATTACCCTCCAACAGCTGAACTGCAGCAATGGAGCACGAACACATTCCCACCCCACCAGTAAAGTCTCTCAGTTAAAAGCACTGTCAAGGTGATCATGTGACAAGAAGCAATTAGCTAAGTCTCAGGTAAAGGAACTGCTCTGGGTCAGGGGACCATATCACAACCTTCAGGCAAGGCAGGGATTGTCAGCAGCATGGGATTTCCCTTGCCAGCATGTCAGAGTTAGAAATTTCCACTATGGCAAATATTTTCATCTTAAGAAAAAAAAAAATAAAATCTAAAACCATTGAAACTTTCTGACATTTTCAAAAAGAAAAAAACCCCGAGAAATATTTTTGCTGGAAATTACTTGCTTATAGATATAAAACTAACTAGATATCACATGCCTAACAAACATCACATTTAATCAAATGACTTGAAATAGCAATCTTCTTATTTTCCAGATTTTCTACTTTTAAAATATTCTGAGGTTCCCAGTTTTCTCTTGATGCAAGACGGGAAATGGTTTTTTTTCCAACACATTTCTGTGGAACCCAAGGATGAAAGTACATTGTCACCACAGGCAACACCAGACTGTCCAAAATAACAGGAAAAATGGAACTGTGAGTGGGGGGACTAGGCAAGTCTGATTTTTCTGGCTCTTTCAAACTCTGATCTCCATGGTACACCTGGCTCAAGAAATGCAAAAAGAGATCCAGTTCAGGATGGGCCATTCAAAGGTTTCATTGCTGGATGTGTGAGCTTCTAAAAGGAGGGGAAGTGCTAGAATTAGCTCACGTTACCAAACAAAATGCCATTTCACACTAGAAAGCTGGACGTATCTCCATCAAAACTTCTGGGGCCAAGAGTATAAATCACTCCCAGGTTATGCCCAGCCTAAACAATCACCAGAACCGACATTTCTGTTTAGATTAAGCTTTTGCTGAAATGACTTTCACATCAATATCCTATGGGAAGTCTGTCATGGATCAGTTCCCAAGAGGCAGAGCATGGTCCAGCAAAGAGTGCCCACCTTACACTTCCTCATCTCTCACCAACTGCATGTCTTCAGATTAAACAGAGCAGTTTCAGAGACAATCTCTCTTATTTTCTACCCCAACAGAGTCCAACACAGAAGAATTCAGCTCCCATACAGTCTGTCCTTGCCATCAAAGCCACAGCTGTTCCTGCCTCCTGTTACAGTCACCTAAGCCTGACCTGGGAGGTCTGGGTTGCTTCCTCCAGGAGGAAGCCATGCAGGTAATCAGCTCTGAAGCCAGGCTTGGCATCAGCAACACGGCCAGCTGCTAAAACTTCCCTGCTGACCACTGGTGGAGAAAGACTCACTCAATTGGTCTCCAGCCATGAATAAGGGCAAGTGAGACAGTAAGATGCTGGGTCAACCCTAGAAGGAGGCAGCCTCTGCTCCTAAAGCCTATATCTCTCCACAAGGACTCAATAATAGGAGGTCTGGTGCACTGTTCCTGTCCCCACAACAATTAAATGTCCTTTGCAAATTGAAAGCTGTCTTTTTTTCTGCTAAGTGAGGTTTCCTATATTGTCAAAATTTCAAAACCAATCCTTTCCTTTAAACCTAAAAAAACCCTTAAGCAGGAATATATTAAAAAAGAAAAGTTTTTGACTTTCATATACTTCTCTTTACCTTCCTTTCTGTTCCCACTCCCCTTCTCTCAAAGCCATTACATTAAAAAAAAGCATAAGAAAAACACAGAAAATTGAGGAGGGGGGAGGTAAATACTGAACTTGCAACAAAAATTGGTAACACTGAAAAAACTCTGTTTAAAAATGAGTGACACTCCCACTCTACCCTTCCTTCCTATTTTCCTGCTCAGTCTGTGTAGCTTTCCCAGAGGCTGGCAGCAGCATAGTAAATTCAACACCCCTTCCCAGGTTTGGACATCACTTGCATGGCAGAGGGGATCAGATGAATCTGGGGAGCTAATTCCTGTCATCACCAGAATGGTCAGGCACTGGTTTGTCAAACAAATGAGGGAAAGAAAGGTGAATTGCTCCTTAAAAACCTTTAGGTTGGGAAGGCCCCATAAGCAATATCCTAATGCCAGTGCAGCCATGTGGTTGGGTTTGGTTTCTCCAAGGAGTTGCTGGGCTGGAGCTGGCTGGAGAGGAGAAGTGCATCTGGAGGAGGAAGCAGGGCATCTCAGATGCTGAGAGGGGCATGCAGCCAGAGGAGGAAGCGTGCTCAAAATAGGACACAGCTTCCTGTGACGACCTCAGCAGACCAGACAGTTGCAGCACCACAAAGTGGAAAACCACCCTTACCCAGAAAACCCCGCATTGCTTCGGGCGCTCTCCTACCCAGTACCTCCACCCCCCGTCCGTCCCCCTTCCTCGCTGGGGCCTGAATTTGCCTTCTAGGCACCCATCACACACAGGCAGAGGCAAAAAAAACAGCCTTCAGGGCAGCCACAGGATTTCTTCTTTCTTGAGGAGCAGCTCTGCGAGGGAGGGAGAAAAGCGCCGGAGCTCTGGGGAGTACTCCTGCCCACCAGTAAGCCAGTCTGCACAGCACCACTAATGCGGTGCCCCACATCAGTTCCTCTAACAGGAAGGAAGCTCTCCAAACTCTGTTTTAGCAAAGGATGGAAACATTGGGCCCCCAGTTAAAAAAAAGAAAAAGTCAAAAATACACTCGCATCACTTCAAGATCATGCACATGAAAGCATCTGCCCAAGAAAGGAAAGGATGGATTGTGCTGATGCGCTGGGGAGTGAACAGGGCTGGCTACAGGAGGTCGTGCAGGAGCCTGCCTGCTTTGCTCTCTCGCCCACTGCACTGCACCTTTCCAGGGCAATGGGTGCCTGGGCGCCGTGTAGGCATCCTGATGAAGGGCCAGGGGAGCCTATCAGCTCCAAACCCAGCAAACTCATGGCACTAGGAGGTAGAAAGCCACCATTTCATACAGACACAGGATGGTCTGTGCATTCACTCTGGTGTGGCATCTCTGCCAGGCTTTCCCATGAAGAAGCAGTGAAACATTTTGCTGAGTAGCATCTCCCTTTGAATGTGACGTGAGAACTAGTGAAAAGGAGGCAAAGTCCTGAGGGGCACTACAGTGCCCAGCCTCCCCTTCCTCTGGCTTTTATCACCTTGCCCTGACACCCCATCCCTGCCCCATTACCAACACCTTCTCTCTAGTCTGAATTCACACACTCACCTGCTCGCTGGCCCGGGATATCCACGTGTCCAGGAGCAGTTCCATCCTGCTCTGGTGAAACCTCTTGGTTGTCTTCACAGCTATGAAAATGTCCCCAAGCGTCAGGCTTCCCTCAGTCCTGTACCCCTCCGGAGAATGGAGTTTGAGGTGCCTCTGCCCCATGCCACCAGCTCCCTCTGGGCTCCCTTCACTCTGTTGCTCTGGCTTCTCCAGCATCCCCTCCCTGACCCCTGGGTGCTGAGCTGCTTCCCGAGCCCCACGGTGCCGCATGGAGAGGAGAGCCACACTGGCAAGGAAGACTGCAGCTCCAGAGACACCACGGATGAGCCGACGGCGCATGGCTCCCAAATCGATCCCGCCGCAGCCAGTATCCTACCGAACAAGGACAAGCTCTGCCTGTACCTTCGCGTGAAGCCGTCTGCTCTTCTCGAAGCCTCCGAAGGGGCAGGATTAGTCAAGAGCAAGGTCTGAACAGGATGTGGTCAAGGAACAGGGTGGGCAAAGACCAGGAAGCCAAAGAGTCAGCAGACGTGAAGGATCCCGGTGAAGCAGGGGGGACTTTCACAGACTACGGAGGGCTCAGTGACCCAGCGAGGCAGGGACACATGACAGGAAAACACTCCGAGGCGACGGCACAGCCTGCCTGGAGGAAAGCGAGCATCCCCGCTCCTGGCACAGAGGCCGAGTGTCTCAGGCTGGGTGTTGGGGGGGCGTCCGAGGAGATCAGAGCCACAAATGGGAAGTCTGGACCGAAGGCACCAGTTGCCCAGAAGACACCAGCCCACACACGCAAGCCGGGCGCTCCGGCAGCAGGCGAGCGGCGGCTGCAGGGACCGGGTCCAGCGTGCGGCGGGGCTGCCTCTGCACCTGCTCCCTCCCGCAGCTCTCGCTCCTGCCAGCCCCGGTCCCGCCTCCGGGCACGGGGCGGGGCGCCAGCCCGGGGAGGAAGGATGGAGAGAGGGGGAGACCCCCGTCTGACGGTGGGTTTGCCTGACCAGGGCATCCCCTGTCTGGGACGCCTCCAAGGTGACAAACGGCAGATCTGGGAGGACAAACCTGTTGCTTGACTGATTTCCCCGATTCTCCGTGACAGTCCAGCCCGATCTCTGCAGCCCTGCTCGTCCCAGTGCTCTTGAGGGAGGAGGGGAGGGTGACATGATGTGGGCTCTGGTGAAGTTAAGGTGCGGGCTCCTATATTCTTTTTATCCTATTATTCTTCCCCAGGAATTCCCTCAGCCCCAAACTTTTCCAAAGGACACAGGTCTGAATTGCTGCCCCTGCCTTTTAGTCCCAGCCTGCCTCCCCAAATAAGGGTCGTGTGTTCTCTGCTGTCCCTTCTGCCTCCCACCAGACCCCAGAGTCTCAAGCTGGGGAGTGACCCCCACTTCTGATACCCATCTCCCTCAATCATGACTCTGCTCCTGAAGGTCCCTTTTCCTCGGCCTCCAGCCCTGCAATCCGCACCCTCTGCCCTACCTCACATCCCCACTAGGATGTCCAAGGACATTCTGCTGCCCAGGTGGCTGCAGAACCAGTGACACCCACAGGAACAGGTACATCCACAACCAAAAGCAGGAGGAAGGGCCCGCTGCCTCCCTTTCAGTTGTAGAATCATAGAATTACTTGGGCTGGAAGGAACCTTAAAGATCATCCAGTTCCAAGCCCACTGCCATGGGCAGGGACACCTTCCACTAGAGCAGGTTGCTCAGAGCCCCACCCAGCCTGGCCTTGAACACTTCTGTGGAGCATGGGGGGGGGGGTGCAGTGTCACTGGGGAGTTTATATCCCACCCAAGTCCTTGCCCCCTGCAGCAGGGCTGAGCTCAGCAACATGTCCCTTGTGGCTTTCATGCTGTCCAAGGTGAAGCTTCCCTTTCCCTGAGCAAGAAAAGGGGATGTCCTCTCTCTCTGGAAAACCTCAGAGACCTGCAGACACAGCAGCAAAGAGGCACCTCCAGCTCCTTCCCCACCCTCTGCCTTCACCATTGGTCCCCCCTGTGCCACCTTCACTTCCAGCCCTGGCTGCCAACAAGGGGTGAGGATATCAGAGATCCTCAAAAAGGTGTGGGAGCCCCTCCTAAGGACAAAGACCACCATGGAAGGGAAAATTTGGGGTCAGCACCACAGACTGCTGCATGCTTTTGCTGGTTCAATTAGATATGGGGTAGGTGACCCTTCACACTAGCTGTAGGCCACTTTACAGAGTAGCCAGAGGGGTACAGAGAGACAATAGCCCAGGACAGGGGATGACATCCATACCCCCACCTCAGCTTCCCTGTGCAGTAAGCGTGGGGACAGCACGATGGTAGTGCTCTACATAAGCTGCTAAAATCAGAGCACCTCCTCAGGGAGCGACAAGCTGTGGGCATCCAATCTCAGCATGCCAAAAAAATAAAAAGTAATAAGTTGGTGCCCAGGAGAATTGGCGGGGGTGTGGGATGGCTCCATGTGGAAAAGGGCACCCTGCCCCATACTCACGTCAGATCATGGGGCCTTAGAAAAGAGGGGCAAGGCACGCTGCCAGGGTCCTTCTGTTCCCCACTCCCACCATGTGCCCAGCCACAGACACTTCCCAGGCACAAAGGGAAGACCTCCCTGCAGTGCTAAACCCTTGTGCTCAGTTTCTCCAGGTCTCAGACATACACTTGTATTCCACCCCTGTCCCTGGCTACTTTTTCCTTTTGTAAGGAAGAAACTACTGAATCCACTTCTTCCTCCTCCTCCCCTGTATTTCTCAAAGTCTCCTGCCTTTCCCTGAAGCAAGAACATCTCCAGAGCATCTCCCATATCCCTTTGGAGGGTCCCTGCAGGTTTTATTTTTAGATCCCTTTGAATACTGATGCTTTCTTACACTGATTTGGGGCACGGGGGGAGTCATTCACCTTCAGGCTTTACATTACTGCAGGGATGTGAACCTGGTGTGACTGGGATTGCTCACATGGCTGGCCACTGCTCCTGAACCAGAAATTAACCTCCCTGAGTGCTCCAGCCACATGCCAGCAGCCTCAGGCACCTGTAAAGGAAGCTTCTATAGCTCCAAGGCATCCTGCAGCACCTCCCACCTCTGGCTTAGGAAATCATTTGGGAGGCACAGGTGGGACACAAGCACAGGATCATTAGTGCTGGCCCCAAAAGACATTACAAATCCTATTCAAAGCTAACTCATACAGAGCATGGTGCCAGGGAACTCTGCCGGGGCAGGGGGCCACTGTGGACAGTGCCGATGACTTCCTAGGGTGACATGTGCCACCTGGACAATACCCTCCCTGGAGGGAGAAATCTTGCTCTCAGTGACTCTTTACAGGGGTTTGCACAAGGCTGTTACAGCTGGTAATTGGTGCCTAGGGCTGCTAATTGCACTGTGCCCGTTACCTAACCCGTGACTCATTCCTCCTAGCAGGCAGCCACCCCCCTAGGAGGTAAAAAGAAGGTGGGCTGGGGTGTGCAGGGCAGAGAGGGTCATTTATGTTTGCCCTGGAGCCCTCTGCCCCACTTTTCACCCGTGTCCAGAACAAGTTAAGGCTGGATTTTGAAAGCCTCAGGGGACAGAAAGTGGATAAAGACAGAGCCTGGAAGAAGCCTGGGAGCAGGAGAGGCAGTGCTGCCACTGCTTGGGTAGCTGGGCAGTGCCAAGCTGCCCCCAGCAACCTTCCTTTGCCTCCCTTTCCCTTTGGTTGAGCACTGATGGCCCAGGGAAGTGCTGGGGGACATGATTCTTTGGGGGGGCAGCAAGTGCTAAGCTAGGAGCGCATACCCTAGGTGGAGGGGCTGCTTTTAACCCCCTTCAGCCTAGGCCATAGGGCTGGGGCTGGTTCCCAGCGCCAGCAGGGATACAAGGAAGTTTCAAGCCCTGAGTCACAGTGCCTCACACATTGTTTTCCCTGAATACTCAAGCACAACTTTTTTTCTTTCTCTCCACAAAGATGCAAATTCCAATATCCAAATCCATGACAGGGTGAATGGGAGCTTGTTTTGAGCCTTGTCTTCTCATCAGCTCAACAAGAATCCTACTTTGTTTGCCTGCAGGGCAAGCACCCTCCCAGGGGACTGGCTGTGCAGGGATGCTCAGGCTGCATCCCCTGGAGTGGATGTCACTTGGGAGCTTTCATCTGGAGCCCTGTGTATGCCAGCTCCCCCTTCCCTGAGAGAAGAGTTGCATGGCTCCAGGGCAGAGCAAAGACTTTGCTCTACATTTTAGTGACTGCAAGTTAAAATCTTAATTTTCTTTCCTCCCCCCTTCACTCTCGTCCTCGTAAAAGACACAGGCAACTGGTTTAGAGCCTGAAATAACACCTCACAGGGGACTCATGAAGATCAGCACGGTAGTCTTTGCTCAGAGCTTCACAACTGCATGGCACTAGCAGTGCCAAACTACAGGGGCAAGGAGGACACAGAGAGGACCTGACTCTGGTGCTGGTTGCCCATCTTCTCCCACTGAGCCCAGAATCAGCAGACTTTGCCTGACCTAATGCCCCAAAAAGCCTCTCAGAGCCACAGACTTCCTGCTTCTCTGGCATGCCTCAGGAAAGACCACCTGCCACCACAACCATCACCTCTCCGCAGCATGGGTATCCTGGCACCCCTTTCCCATGGCATCTGATAACAGTGGCTGCACAGTGGTATTCAGCACCATGCAGCATAAGTGAGTGCTGCTGTGGCTACCCAAAGCCTCCATCTTCCCCCTGCCAGAGTCTGAATCCACTCTTGGCCCCATGTCAGGGTGAAAACCCCACTTGCAGGGGTATTGTCCCCCTTTCTCCTAGCAGCACAGCTGGGTTCAGTCTCCTTGTTGTCCCCAAGGAGGGTGAGGTAGCTGGCTTGTCACTTCAGGCTAACCAAGGCATGGAGGGATGCGAAGCCCTAGGGACCCCAGCCAGACACAATGGCTAACTCAACTGAGTGTTTCCCTGACTTCCCTAAAGCACCCTTACCAACATCAGTGCTGGGGAGAGGCACAGGTCAGAAAATCAGGGGCCAAGTAGAAAAGAGAAGGGACTGAGTGTGGGGCACACTTAGTTTGTCCTCTCCCCACATTTCTTGCTGCCCTACAACAGCAAAGGCAGTGCTCCCTCCTTCCCCTGGAGGGCTGGGCAGTTGGATCTCACCTAAAGGAGGAGAAAAACATCCCATCGTGCATCACCCGTAGCTCCCCAGTAACACACAAGCCCACAGCCTGCCACCCATTCCCATTATGAATGGTATTTAATTCTCCTTTACAGGCAGTTTGCCAATAAAAGGCTCCATTAATAATTTACAAGCAATAAAAAGTACAGCTCCTATAAAACAAGGGTTTGTTGCAACCTTAGTGTCACTCCAGCTGCCATGGGTCACAGGCATATGAGCCATGCTCCCTGTGCCTTGGGGCCGGAGACGAGGTAGATGGGAAGAGAGGACCCGGAGCACGCAGTGCCACCAGGCAGGGGAGATGGTGGTTATGGGAGAAGAGCTTCAAACGTGTGTGAGAAATGCTCCTACAACCTGAACCCAACACAGCTCCCTGTGTTCCCTGTCTGTCAACCTGACCACATACAAGGGCAGCCCAAGGTGACAGGGAACAGCCCACAAGGGTGGTTTCCACCATGATGGTGGAAGATGTCTTTCCAGTGAAATACAGAAAGCTCAGAGACGGGAGGCACTATGTGTTACTTCCTGGCTCTTGGTGGCCCTCCAGGAGACAAGAAAGGCTACCCTGAGGGGCCTTTGCTGCCAGCATCCCCTCAGGGAGGAAAAACACACTACCTGGAGGGGCTTGGGAAGGCAGGGACCTCTGAGAGCAGCGCTTGGGGACAGTAGGTGACAGTAGCCGCTCTGCCACCCCCAGCTCAGTCATCGCCCTCCTCAATCCACAGTGGGCGGGCTTGCTCCTGGAAGATGCATCCGCGAACCACCTTGGGCAGCTCCTCCACGTGGCTCCAGGCATGGGGCTCCACGCAGGCCCAGGAGCACGGCAGGGTGTGGAGAGCCCGCTCCACACCACGGCACGCCTTCAGCACCTCCGAGTCCCGCTGGCCCGCCTTCCCCAGCAAGCTCCTGGGGAAAACAGAGGGACAAACGTTACCCTTGGCATAAGCAGGTGGGGTGGCAGAACCACCCAGGAACACCCTCACACCTACAGAAAGTCAATTACTCCCCTCACAGCGCCTACCCCAACACACATCAGGCTCTCGCCTGATCCTCATTCTGTCTCTGAACAGAGACAAGGGCTTCTCTCTGGTCCCATTATGCCCTCCATCCATGCCCCAGCACCTTTCCTCACCTGAGTCCTCTAACATTCTTCTCAGTGACCTCGACATGGATAACGATGGGGTATATTTCACTTTTAATTAGATCCCTCACACCCTCAAATCCCAGCTCTAGCAGGCAGTGTTTATTCTGGAAAGGAAATAGAATAGATTTACTGATTTAAATGGAGAAAAAATAACCCCAGCCCCTGACAGTTACATTAAATCAAACTCCATACTGTGCAATATCATTGCTTTTCCAATACTAATTCCATTAAAAATGAGATTTATGGACAGCACCAATAGAGAAGGGGAGAATTAAAGAGCAGGGTCACCCACTCCATCACTGCCAATCCAACCCAAGGACTCACTGGATCCCACTCTCAGCCACAGCCCATCTTCACATCCCCTTTGTCATCACTGTCACCCACAGCTTCACATTTCTGTCCTGAGCAGAGCTGTTGCCATCTTGGTGAACATGAGGAATGTGAGAGCAGGGAGGTCACTTCTGAGTATGGCATGTCCCACTGCTTCCCCCACAAATCCCTATTTGCCATTTATTTTATCTGAGCTCATCAGAGACTCAGGGAAATGTCTGTACCTGCTGCTCCACAACCTAAAATACTCTCCGAATTACATAGGCCCCAAACAAGCAGCTCCTTCTCAATCATCACACCCCTCTCCCTCTTCTCCCATTCAGCTTCCCCCTCCTCTCCTCTGGTCTGAATGAGGTGCCCCATCCTGGCCCTTTGTCCCTACACCAAAAGCCTCAGCACCTTCTCCATTGCCTCCTGGATCATGCGGATTCGTCCGCTCTCCCTCAGGTACTGGGGGGCAGCTCTAGACACAGGGTGTTCCTGAGCATGGGTTGCACTGGGATCCTCTCCAGCCAGCTTCTCTGCAAGCCAAGAGGAGATAGGAAGAGGGAGATGTCAGCCCCTTGTCCCTCTTGCACAGACTTTCTACATCAGATCCCACACGTTTGCTGGTGCACTGGTGCTTATCAAGTTCGGTGTTTATGGATTCTGGAGAGCAAGTCTAATTATACAACATTGCACGTTGGCATGGATCTCCTGCAGCTTTCTGGAAGGAAACAAGCGAGAGATCACAGCTGAAGACACCTTGCATGGCAAGAGCAGCACCTTGTGTTGTACCACAGCAGCCTAAGCTGTCTCACAGACATATCCACCCACTTCCCCACTGCCACACTGTCCCAACCCCTCCCAAACAGAGTATGGCAGAAAAAATAACCACTTTATCTTGCCAGGTGCGTTTTCTGCGGGGTTTGAGAGCTACACAGGCTTATAGACGGCTCCTGTAAGTGAGCAGCATGACTGGGGAAGCAAGAAGAGTAGGTGTATCCTGGAAGAGGGGGAGGAAAATGGGGACAAGTTGAACCTCATTTTGCTGGTGGCAGGCTGAGCCACCTCCCCTGCTCACAGGCAGGACAGCAGCCAGCGCCACGACAGCAGCAGAGCTGATGCTGTGACAGAGAACTGGGGGCAGAGCTGGCTGTACAGAGCTGCAGCATGGTCAAAGAAATGGTCAAAGCAAGGACTGCCGGGTGCCCCTGGCAGAACACACACACCCACAGACCTGGCTTGGGAGCCACAGCCCCTGCAGCCCAGTGTGGCTGAGGCAGGCACGAGCCTTTTCCTGCCCACCATGCTGCTCTAGGCAGCTGCCCACACTGCCACAGAAACATGAGGACGGATCATAAAAAGGCTTTTAGGAGCTGCTTGTCCCTAAGATGGAAATAAAGTAACATTTTTAGCAGAAAGCATGTCCAGAGCATGCTCCAGTTATCCCACGGCTCAGGCTGGGTGGGCATCCTCTGGTGGCACAGGTGCTTCTCAGGTAGACCTGGAGCCTGCAAAGCCATGTTTCCTTTGCAGGCAGCAGACTCCCATGGAAGATCAAATGAAAATACAGGCAGCAAACAAAAGAGAAATGGCTTGGGGCTCATGGATTATTTTCCTTCCCTCGCAGCAGGCAAAACTGGCAGGGGACAGTGGAGTTTTCGCCCTCAGTGTAAATTCCCAGTCACAGTAAAAGCTTTGAAGCAGGTTCCTGTGCAGTGTGAGGGGGACCCTGCAGAGGGCTCAGCAGGACAGGATATATGGCCAAGTCACTCAGCTGAGAAGCCCAGCGGCCAAAATTTTCAGAGCCATTCTTCAGCAAATCAGAGATTTTTCACTACCTCCATCATTACCCCGCAAACAAATAAACCAACTCATTTTTCAGTCTTGCACTTGGGCAAAGGAAGAACCCTAAACTCTGGGAAAAGAGAGCACCAGAGAACTGAGGAGGAAAGAGGGAGTTGTCCTCCCTGAACATTCCCTGTGGGATAAATGCCCTTTCCACAGCAGCCTCTTCAGCTGTGTGTCAGCCTAACATCTACTGGCAGAAGGAAGAGGATAACAGCACTAAGGTTGGATCCTTCCATTCTTGGGCAGGAAGAGCTGGATGAAGTCAGCCTGCAGATCCCACATCAGGCAGGGTTTTCATGTCTGGGAAGAGCCACCCAGAGCAGCAAGGCAATGCCACACCACCACCCACTCAAGGGAAGAGAGAGGATCCCCATGCCTCAGGCAACCAGAAGGGAGGGCTGGCTTCCCTGTGGGCCAAAGGGATAGGACACAGTTAAAAATAGCAGGGAATGTCTTGCAGACACTCAGCCCAAAAAAGTGATTTGTTAACAGGTATTACGTGGGAAGACTGAGAGACTCCCACACTTACCCATTGAGGAGAGACCTCTCATGTGCTTTCCAAGACTCCCATGAGACCATAACTCAAACTTCCAAGAGCAACTCTTCACCAAATTGGACTGACCAACCACTCACTGCTTCCTACCTGCTGGGCACACGTGGAAGTCCAGGCGAGAGGTGGGCAGGTCCAACAGGTTCCTGATGAGCCGTGGTGCAATGCAGCTTGGGGACAGCACCACGGGACGGGGTGCCTTGACCACCACAGGGCGCACCAGACTGTAAGGTTTCAGGTTCGTGTCCGGGTCTGGAAGGCAGCAAT
Source organism: Lanius collurio (assembly GCA_020086605.1). Lineage (NCBI taxonomy): Eukaryota > Metazoa > Chordata > Aves > Passeriformes > Laniidae > Lanius > Lanius collurio. The sequence continues at coordinate 6,214,300 of JACBWW010000005.1, forward strand.
GAAGAAGAGAAAGACAAAGGTGAGAGAACACAGGGGACCAGGCCAGCATACAGACCATCCCATTCTTCTGTACCACCCCCTCCTCATTCTGAATCATGGAGGCACCTATTAAACCATCTTATGTCCCAGGAAAGACCCTACCCTGGTTACAACACTCACTCATGGACAGATATCCTGGATGTAGACCCCCTGCCCATTTTCTGGGACTCCCTTGAGTTACACAGCAGTTTATTCTCCACAAAAAGTTGGATAACAACTGAATCTCCAAGGGTGACAGGGCAGGCACAAGGCTAGCAGCTCACCTGAGCAGGGGTCCAGCCACAGCTGCTGAGGGGGCTGTTCTGGGCTCCTTTGTGGCTTGGATTTCACCAAGCGCAGTTGGCCCAAGGCTCGTTTCTTTAGCTGAGGAGAAAGTGAGGGCAGTTAGGCTGAGAGCACTGACCTTTTCACACACGAGCAGAACTGGCTGCAGAACACCCTCTGGCAAAAAGGATGGAACACCCTTACAAAGAGCAAGGGATTGGCTCTGCCACCCATTAGGTTCAGTCTGGGAAGTGGGGAGATGGTAGAAAAGCAGCCACAGAGCAGTAACACTGCCTGGGTGAAAAGCTTTGCTTGTTAACCCATCTGCCACATCTGTAGCAGTTGGTTTACCAACAGAGTGGTGGGACAGATTGCATCTGAGGTGGTGAGATGGCCATGGGCACAGACACAGCTCTCACCACCCAGTTCCTTGGCTTACGTTATTTCTGTGGCCTCTCTGCTGCCCAGGCATCTGGTGCTTCTCCTGGATCTTCAAAAGCTGATGAGCCCTGAAAAGACAGGGAGCTTGCATTCAAGCAACCCCAGAAGTCCCCAGGGACCATAGCCTGCTGGGATCCTCTTCACCAATGCCACAGACCTGATGAGGCATAGGCATATCAAAGCCCTCACTCAACCTCCCAGTCCCTCAAGGGCTCCCAAACACTACCACACTGGTCCCCATACAATGCTTAGTCATCCCACACCATGGAGAGGCCAGTCTGCACCCCCAGGACTGCTAGGGAATGGTCAGCACAGACAAAAGGGGCAGGCACCCCCTGCCTCCCCTCCTCACACTGGTTACCTGCTGTAGTTGGGCACTGTGCCCTTGTCCAGGTCCCGCATGGTGAAGGGATCGACGCGGGAGCAGTACCACTCCAGCCGGCCTTTGTGCATGGTGTCCGTGACGTGCAGGATCTCCCGGCACTTCACACACAGCGCATAAGGGTCCGACGGCTCCAGGAGGGACACGTTGGTGCGGACATAGAACGAGTCTCCAGAACATTTCTTCCCTTCCTCCAGGGCTGCCCGCAGATGCTGGTATCCTGGAGCATAAAACACGGGTCACCACAGGTGGGGACGCAGCAGACAGTGGTCGCCGGTAAGAAAGCCAAGGCCCCAGCACAGTTATGATGCTATGGATTGGGGTGGGGGTGCAGAGGAGGCAAACAGACAGAAGGTCTGTACCTCTGTCCCATAACTCAGAGGATGCACAAGTCACACCAGACAGGGAAAGCTACAGGAGCTACGGCCAACCCCTATGTTAGACATGGTGGCCTAGGACCAAACAGGAGAGGAGAAAGAATAACTGAGATTTATCTCCAGGTCTGGGTGGAGGGTTTAGAAAGGGAGGCAGAGAGCTCAGGCTCAAAGGAGACACAGCTGCCAGCACCTTACCTTCTAGGTCGAGCTGAAAGATGAGACTAGAGGGCTCATCCCAGTGCAGCAGACTCAGGTAGGCAACCTCCCGTGTGCAGTTCTCCAGGGAAAGCACCTCTTCCTTCAGCGATGGCACCCTCAGCTAGTAAGGACCCGATGCCATTAGACCTAAGGGCTGGAAGAGCACGCACCTCCCAGGCTCCCTCACCCATCAGGGTTACATAAAAGGTGTTATAGAGTGAGGCAGGTTTGGGAAAAACTGTATCTGAGGGCAAGGCAGCCTCAAGTCTGCCTCTGGCTCCCTCCTCTGCCTCTGAAATACCTGCTGCCAGGCATCACACAGCCTGGATGGCAGGCTGTCGTGAAAGTATACGTGTGTGGGAGCGGGAGCACTGGTTTGTTTTCAGTAACAGGCTGGATATTAATTCAAGTAGTGCAACTGTATTTCAAGTGGTGTCATTCTTGGCAAAACAAATGCCCTTCCCTCCCTCCAGGAGCTTTCTTCAGAGCAATTATTCTCTAAAGCTCAGGAGGGTCACAAAGGCCTGAGAAAACTTGCTCCAGAATTGATTGCTTTGCAATGGGCATGTGCAGGATGCAAACAGCTCTGAACAACTACAAGGTGACAGACAACTCGAGGGACATAAAGCAGTACTGGCACCTTAATCGTGTGACTCCTTTTTGCTTCTCCCTTCCCACAGCTCAAGGAAGTGTTTCAGAAGGTCTTGGCATTTTTATATGCACAGGTACATTCGAGTGCCATGAGACCTGAGTGGGTATTTGTGCTATGTAAAGCTCTAGATAGGGAGCAGTCCTGGAAAATAAAATAAATGGAGGTGGACTTCAAGCTGGGTAGAGATCAGCTTGCACTGGGCATCACTCCACACTCCTTGCATCATCTCAAGTGCTCTGCAAACCCTCAAAGTGAGCCCATTCCCAGACTCACCTCAATGAGCCGGCACCCTTCCCTGAGTCCTGCTTTTTCAATCCGTGAGCCTGGCTTGACCCACTGGACATAAATTCCTGTCCTGTTCCCTCCAAGGATGGAGATGTCTGCTCCGAGCCTCTTCTCCTGGAGTGAGGGGTTGCTGGGATGACCCACACCCGTGAGCTGTACCACCAGTGACCTGGCAAGGAGAAATGCCAAGTCTGGCAACTGAGGTTGGCTGCCTTTGCTAAGAGCCAGTCCCCCATGCCTTGTGTCCAGCTACATGGTCTTTACTGCAACACAGAGCTCATGACTCACAGCATGCCCATCAGGGCACATAGAGCTTACAAAGCCCCACAGCCCCTTCTATCCGACCAGCCACATCACCAAAGCCAAGCTGGGCTCCCACAGTCCTTCCCTACCCGGATAGACACGTGTCCAGCCCAGAGCAACATCCCCACTCCTGCCATAACAAATAGGACAGTGCAAAAAACTGAAGTCCTGCTAGGAAGCAAGGACTACAGGATCTTCATTTCTCTCCTCTCCCACTAGTGAGAAAGAGCTTGTAGTGGGAAGGGCAGAAAGGAAGGGTCTCCCAAGCATGGTCCCTGGCACCACAAAATGTCCCCTCAAGCACCACCACAGAGTGCCCAGCTCAGAGAGCAGCAGTCACCTCCTGGTGACCTCCTTGCGGCTGGAAAGTGTGGACAAGCAGATCTCCGACTTCACCCTGGTGTAGGTGCTGCTGGAAGAAGAGGAGAAGGCCCCCAGCAAGGTGCCAGCAAAACTGCTGCCTAGGAGAGAGCAAAAGGGAGAGGGAGCACTTCACCTGTACTAACACTGCAGGGAACTTGTGTTCTGGGGGTGGCAAGGGTCTGCCATCCTCCCCTGACCATTTTCTAGCATCTGACTGGGAAACTGAGGCTGCAGAGAGGCTTTGAAAGGTCACCCTCAAGAAAAGCATTTCCCACATTTCCTAAGAACAAGCAAATCTCCGTTCCTTTCATCAGCACTTTGGCCAGAATGCAGCAATAGCCAGGGCCACCTGCATGTGCCCAGAGATCAGCCACCAGCACCCACAGGACCTGCCAGCACCAGGAGCTTCACTCCAGGAGACTTAGAACCCATGACAGCAGATGAAGGGAGTATCCAATAACACCCCAGGGCAAAGGTATTTCCCTGCTCTGTTACCTACTCCCCTCAACAGCTCTCCATGAGTCAAACAGAGCTGATGCAAATAGCTCCCTGCATCTGCAGAGGAAAAGCCAGCTTCTCCAGCTGCTGTGCCTGACAGAGGGTCCATAGTACCGTGCTACAGGTGCAGAGCCCTTGCAGTGAGCTGTACAAACCAGAGGGGTGAGGGAGGGTCAGTTGTCCAACCCCTCTGTCCCCAGCCACCATTTCTTTTTAGCTAAGCCCGTTGAGGAAAGCCTTGTACCTGTTGTATCTTCCATGCTGCTAAAGGAGCCACAGGACAAGCTACAAAGAAGACACAAAATGGATCTGTAAGGTAGCAGCTTCTCCAAAGACTGTTTGCATCCCCTCCTCAATCTCAGCTCCACAGATTTCCCCACCACCCCCAAGCACCCCTGCAGCCACCACACAGCTCCCAGCCAGCCTTCCCACTCCATTCCCACTCCAGGTTCTCTCCTAACCCTGCCAGGCAGCTCTCCCTGGACCCCACAAACCCCACAGAGGAGACAAGCAGCCCCCAGCAATCACCTTTTGTAGGGCATGCACCTCTCTTCCCGCTGCCGGCGGAGGATGGAGCCAATGCAAGGAGGGAAGGGAAAGGTGGAAAGGCGATTGATATCCTTCTCACTGTCAGGAGTCACGTCCTTGGGCAGAGTGAGAGACATGCTTGCTAACATCAACATCCAGCACCACTTCTCCCCTCCCTTCAGGCCAGGGGAGCACATAGCTCCTTGGCTACCACATCCCTCCAAACTCCCAGTGGCACCTTGTTTTCCCAAGCAGATAGCTCAGCTAGAGATCCATGACACCGCATCACCATCTTTTTGCATTGGCCAGTTTGTTAGAGACTGAGAGAGCAAAGCTTTGCACCCAAGATCTGCTCATACCTTACACACCACCCCACTCCCAGTCTTCCACCAAGTCACAGCCCCACGATGAAGCCACTCCAATGCCTGTGTGCCCTTCCTGAGCAGTGTCTCAACTGAGGGCCAGCCTTACGTGGTCAAGCACTCACCATGCTCTGAATGGCTGAATCCCCTGGGAATGGGGTAACAGAAGTCCCCAGAGTATCCGTGAGTCCATTCGTAGGGTTGTCTATGAGGCTCCAGGTGCTGCTGAGGTTGGAGCAGAGGGAGTAGGAAGAGCTGCACATCTGGGAGAGAAGGGACTCCATCATCCCATTTGCATCTCCCAGAAATCAGTCCTGACCCCTTTGCCTTCCCTCTTCCCCCTCCTTTCTAGCCACTCTCACCTTGCTGAGGCTGCGGCCACCTTGGCACCGCTGCAGCTGTGCCTCCAGCGTGCTGTTCAGCCCTTCTGCCTGGCTCAACTTGCTTAGGAGCTCATCACGCTCCTCCTCCAGGGCCCGCACACGTTTGCGGTACTGGTCCTTCTCAATCAGGCTCTGGGAGTATTGCAGCTGCACCCCATCGCGGCTCTGGATGGCCTGCAAGGAGCCAGACTGAGAGCGAGAAAAGGCACAGAACTGCGCTGCTAATCCACACCTCCCACCCTGGCACAGCTGGACATGATCCACTGACGGTATCCAGAGCCCTGCTCCTGCTGGGAGGTGAAAAGCAATCTACCTGGTCCCGCTCTTTCTCAATCTCCTCCAGCTGCAGCAGCACTGTGTTCATACGGTGCTTGTAGAGATCACAGTCCTTCTGCAGCGTCCGGTATTTCAGCTGCAGATCTTCCACCTCCTGGAGGTACTGGTAACAGCAAGCGGTGAGCATTAGCCTTCCTGAAAGTGCCTGCTTTACAGCCCCCCTCCCTCACTCCCAGGCCCTGCTTGGTGTGCAGGGACAGGGGCAGTGATGAATGCTCTACCTTATCCCTCAGTTCTTCAGCCCACTGCAGCTCATTCTGCAAGGAGTTGAGTTTCTGACAGAGATCCTGCCGGTCATCTTGGGCTTCCCTCCAGTCATGCTCCAGGATGTCCAGGAGGATCTGCTCAGAGCCTGGCACTGGGCCCTCACCAGGTGTCTAGGAGGTGAAAGGGTACCGTCACTGCCCCACAAGAACCACGGCAGCAACAGACCAGGGCAGTGACTGGCACAACTGCTATCATCATCCTGCATTAATCTGCTGTGCACTCCAAGGCACAAAGTCACACTTGTGAGCACAATCAAAAATTACAGGGCTGGAAAAAAGCACCCATCACTACTCAGACACAACAGCAGGCACCAGAGCCAAGCAATATGCTCAGAGGATGGGACAGGCCAGCCCAAACCAATGATTTCCTCATCTTTCCAGTGGCTATGTAAACAGCACTGGGGGTGGCCCAGGAAAGCAGGTGACCTGGAGCCTGGCCTGCCCTGGAAGGTACCTGCAACATGCCCTGCAGCTCCTGCAGCGATGCCGTGAGCCGCTGGTTCTCAGCCCACAGCTCAGACATGGCGTCAGGATGGCCCCGCTCCTCGGCCTCTCGCTGGGGCGGCGCAGACGACTGTTTCCTCAGCAGGCTGCACTCCTCCTCCAGGCTGGAGACTTTGCATTTCAGCTGGTCCACCTGAAACCCAGGGAAGAAACAGTCTGACACACATGGCCCTGCACCTCTTCCTTATCTGGAGAGTGAAGCAGAGAAGGTGCTGAGAAGAAAATGGGTCTGGAGGCGAGTGAGGCACAGGAGGCAACCACGGGCAACCATGTGAAGGAGTATCCTACTGCTGGGCCAAGATTAGCAGCACAGCTGCACACAAAAGCTTCTCCCTCAGGGAGAGGAGGAAGATGCACTTGCATAAGCACATTCAGGATCTTCTCTTGGTGCAACAATTTTCTTGCTACCCTGGGGCACCCACGGTGGCAGCTCGCTTTGATCATGGGTGGGTGTGGGACCTCTGGTCCAGGACCAGCAGCTGTGAGTATCTCAAAGACTCCTAGAGCAGCTGAGAAATAAATTCACAGCCGAAAAATCCACTGGTGGCTGTTCATGTGAGGAGGCCACCTCTGGCCTGGGAGGTGTTTGAGATTCAAGCTGCTGGAGGCTGCAGCTTACCACAGGAGCATCATCATTCCCCAGCCTGGTCTCACACTCCTCCACCAACATGTCACGGGAGACAGCAGAGGTCAGTGACTTTTAGGAATAAGAGAGATCCTCCCAGACATGTAATGATGGATTAGATTAATCAGAGAACCAGTTTCACAGGTAAGTAAGTCTTTGAGAGGAAATGGGGCAGCAGAAGCCTATCAAAGCCACCAAGAAGCACTGCCAAAATTGCCCAGAGGGATTCAGGAATGGAATTACTTCTGTGAATCTGCCCAAAAGACCTAGAATGACTTTTGGGGACCAGACACTTCTGGACCAAAGAGTCAGGAGGGGAAGGCAAGCTGAGACTCTGCTTCCAGGGGGATTTCTTCAGCGCACAGTTACCTCCAAGTGATTCACCTCCCTGCTCCAAAGAGGCCCAGGGGATCTGGCATTGGCAGGAATACTGGAAAAAAGGTAGGGGAGGATCCTGGCACTGGCAGAACAGAATGAGGTATGGAAGGTAATCACAAGGCTGTGTGAGAGGTCCAGGCCCAGACTGGCAGGGGGAATGCCAGGAGGCAGCAGAGCACTTAAAAATATGGGGTTTTAAAAGGTTCAAGTTAGGGCTGTCCTTGCCCAGGCAGGAAATGGGTGCATGCTTGCTGGAGGTGAGAGCTTGGCAGCTGGAGTGCAGTGTCATGAATTCCTTCAGCTATGCAAGGCATGAGTCTAACCAACGTCATGAGAGACATGAGGAGGCGGTGGGGAGTGGCACGGGGGACAGAGGCTGGGCCAAAAGGCTCCTAAAGCTCAGCAAGGTAGGTTGGGCAGCTCCAGGCAGCACCCACGCACCCAGCGTGGGTGGCTGCACTGCCACCGGCCTCACTAGAGAGAGGAACACGCAAACCCTTTAAGGGGAAGAAGTAAATATAAACACACAGCTTGACAGAATGAGCTGCCTGTCACCTGCCTGTGCTGCCAGAGAGCAGAGCAGGCAGCCCAGGGCAGCCAGCATTGGCAGGAGCACACAGGGCACCTTGTGGTGCCAGCGGCCAGGCTGAGAGTCAGGGGATGCCAGGGAAGGCACCAGCTCTGCCTCTGGCTCCTCTAGGTGAGGTACCCTCAACTACATCAGCTGGCAGGAGCTGATGATGTATCTCCAGCTGCCCCTGGGCCACAGCGAGCCTCCTGCACTGTGCCCATGTCTCAGCCCCCTGCAGGGCACATTTCGATCAAGAATAGGGCAGGACCCCCAACACACTTCCTGTGTGCCATCAGCTCCTTCATGCTCGCAAGCCACCACGTGTGGACATCTGTGTGCATCCTTCTCGGCCATAAGACTCCCGCCATGTCCCAGTGACTGCCCTTGTGCTCCCCAGGATCCTACCAGCAGCTGCAGGTCCCTGCTCCGCAGCACAGCCACGTTCTTCTCCTCACAGAGCTGCGCGTAGCGCATGGCCATCATGTAGTTCTCATCCTTCAGCCTCAGCAGCTCCACGCTGTTGGAGTCCCACTCCTCTCTCAGCCGCTGGCAACGCTCCTGCACCTTCAGGAGGTCCTTCAGCTGCTGCTCCAGCCGGACCTGCTCTTGCTCCAATGCCTGGTTTTTCACCTGGAGCTGGTGTTCCTTCAGCAGGTGCTCCTTCCGTTGAGCCCTCACCTTCTTCACCTCCATCATCAGGAATTGAGTTAGTCCCTCAGGGCCTTCCTCATCTGGGGAGACACAAAGGAAAACCTGTTCCTAGCTGCTGAAACAGGGGTAACCCCAAGAAACAGATTTGCCCAATGCTCTGTTTTCCACCAAGAAGTGACAAATTCTCCCACAGGTTTGCAGCTCTTGTTGTCCCAGGCTTATGGCACCACAGTCTGTCACACCTGTATATGTGGCCCCCTCCCTGCCAGTTCCAGAGTACAGAATTGCCAGGATTCCTCACACACCAGCAGCATGAACTCGGTTTTTATGCAGGCACGTGAACTTGCACAAATTTCTGGCCCTTCCCATGCAAGCAGCAGCTGAAAGGAGAACAGAGCACCTGCTCCTACCCAGGATCATAGAGCAGCGCTGGGCTGGTTCCCTCCCTGTGAGCCGCGTGTAGTGCTCTGGGTAGTAAAACTCCAAGGATTCCAGGAAGGCTTCATAGCCTCGCTTTCCACGGCGCCGAAGGATATCCATCAGGTAACCTGTAGGAACAGACAAAGAGTTAGGATGAATTCCCTACAAAACAGAGAGAAAACTGCATAGCCTAGCTTCATGGTATGAAGGTAGCATCTCCACTGCAGAGCACCTCAGAGCACAACGAAGCTGAGGGAGCAGTGCATGTGGCACCCACTGTGTGTCAAAACCAGGTTATCCCGCAGAAACCAGGCCCATCCAAGTGCAAGTTCGTGTCTTTTCCTACCTGTCTGGTTGCTCTTGCAAGGGAATCGGCACGAGTTCAGCACCTCCTCCTCATCCTGCTCATCTATGACTCGGCACTGGCGCAGGTATGGGGTGAGCTTGGCTGGGTTCAGGGAGCGGGTCAGCTGGTGTCGTGCGCTCTCAATCTTCTCCCAGATAGTGTCCTCTTCCTCCTCCGCCTCTGAGAGGCTGTTGGCTTGGAGAGGCGCATTCTCCACGGCTAGAAAGATAAAAGGAAAGGATAAATTTATGAGGAATGATGGAGGAGCACAGGCAGAAGGCATGAGTAGGCATGGGAGAACATGAGTCGAGGTATGACCCTGCAAATGATCCACTAGTCTTGCAAATGGGACTCAGATGCATTAGAAAGCATTTCACATACAAATGGATCTATTTATCTAAAATAGATTTATCTGAAGTTTATCTGTTTATCTAAAATACAGCAGGATTTTGAGTGTCCACCAAGAGCCTTTCATATGCAAAAGGCAAGTGGTGCATAAGGGAGTTAGAAGCATAAAAAGTAGGAAGTCAAAAGAAGATACCATCTCCATCTCTCAAACATTCTTAAATCCCCTCAGCCATCACACACCTTCCCTTTTGTCCCATTCCTGAGAATGGGCAACTCTCAGGACCAAGAATTTTCACAGCCTGGGACATGCTTTCTCATACTTGGGGCTGGAGAGGATCCAACAAATGAATCCCTGGGACTGTGCACCAAGCACTGGTGACCAAACAAGTTCTTAAGGGCACCATCCCACAGAGAAGCTTGGCTACAGGCTGGAATCAGCAGGGAATCACATGAGCATATCTTTCATGTATCTTCCATGCCACTGTACGGAGCCCTGAAAATATGTAGCAACGAGGCAAGCACTCTGCCAACGCAATAAAGCACAAGAGAACCCCTCAAGTGAATGGGTCAAAACCTCTCAGAGCCATGGTGAACCTGCTCTTACAGTGCTACAAGCTGTGATGGAGCAGCTCTGTGCAGTGTGCTCTCTCCCCAGCTATGGATCAACTCAGTGTTATATCTATTTTCACTCAAGAAATGAAGTCTGCTTCACAGGCCAGCACAAATCCTTTCAGCTGTCAAGGCAAAGCACAGCAAAGATCTCCTGAGACTTAGAAGCCATCTCTCCTCCAACATGTGCATGGTTACCTGCTGCTCTGGTGCTGGCATTAAGTTCAGCTTTGGTACCCCAGGCACACAAACATTCCCAGGGGCAGGGCAGAAGTTCATGTTCCACAGGGGAAGGAAATGTCATAGTCTTTTTCCTTTTCTTTGGAAATTTGGGGGTGGAGTTCTGTTGCTGGTTTTTTTCTATCTTGTGGTGCAAATTATACCATGCTATTTCAGACTGACAACAAGCACAACAAGGAGGATGGCTGACAGAGCTGTGCAGAAGTTAATCCTCCAAATACAAACACAGGAGGCTTAGGGTCTGATGGATGAAAGGTAGCAGGAACAGAGAATTGCTGACACCACAAAAGAATCCCAAGTGTCTCATTTTCTGCACCAAAGAGTTTAGGACCCCAAATACAAATACAGATATGGATCACTCTATGTTGAATAAAAACAGTGTTTCTTGCAGAAATTGAACTCTCATTTGAGACTTTTGGCACAGAGACACGAGTTTGCTGGAGGAGGACGCAACAGCAGGTCACAGAAGTTGAACTGTTTCAAACTCCACAGCAGATTTATCCCTTTAAGTCAAACTGTTTCTCCAAGAAACTGAATCCGGCTGTGCAAGCCGCGACCAGCTTCTCGGCAGGCAGGCTCGGCAGAGAGGGAAAGGGAGACGGAGGGAGAGAAAGATACGGGAGGGGTGGGCAGAAGGTTCCAGAGCCAGCAGCCCCGCTCCCGCCCGGGGTACCCCCCTCCCGCGGCGGGCGGAGGGAGCGCTTCCCTTTCGCCGGTCTGAAGGCGCTCTTCGAGAAATGCCGAGCCGGAGGCTATTTCTGAGGAGGTGGCTGGGGAAGAGGACAAGAAGCGCAGACATCCCCCACCACCACAAATACCACCACCAATACCACCACCACTCCCGAGCCAGCGCGAAACTCACGCCCCGGGGCGATGCCGACGAGCAGCCGCCGCCCCCGCGGCAAAGGGGGCACAGCGGAGTTCCGCCGCCCCCGGGACCCCGTTCGCGGCCGGGGGCTCGCCCCTTACCTGCCATCCCCACTCCGGGCGGCTGCTCCCCGCTCCGCTGCGCGCCGCCGCCTCTCCGCCCCGGCAGGTGTGTCTGAAGCGCCCTGCCCACCCCGCCGCACTTTCCCAGCCTCTTTCCCTGCCTCCCTCTCTCTCTCTCTTTTTCCCTCCCTCGTCCAGCCAGCTGGAAAGAAGCCGGCACCCCCCGGGGCTATGGAGAGCCTAGCTCTGCCCACCTCCGGGGGTCGCGGGGGCACTCACCGGGGGGGCGGATCCCCCGGCCCCTCCCGGTTTCTGAGAGCCTCCGGCTGCTGCTCACCTGGGAGAGCCGGGGAAGGGTTTTTCTCTGCGTGCGTCCTGTCCTTCTAACCTGCCTCGGTGCCCGGCCCCGGGATGGAGCTGCTCCCCGGAAGGATGTTGCTCGCCGGCCACTTCTCTTCCGAAACGAGCCCGGCCTCAGCCCCCGACAGATCGGCGGGGGAAGGGGGTGCCCGGCTTGTCCGGGACCCTGCCCGGGCACAATAGGGGTCTCCTCGGGCAAGGCGCAGCCCCCCCTCCCCCGCACTCTGCTGCAAAGAAGAGATTCGTAAGGAGAAGTTTTCTTTGGTTCCAGGGCTGCAGAAATTGTAGCCAGACCACCCGAGGTGTAGGGCTGGTTCTGGATGGAGGGGGGATCTAAGCAAGGGGGAAAAATTAAGAGTGCTGGAAAGATGCCTGATCCAGGCGAAGAAGAGATCCCACAGTCTAGATTTTGGCCTCAGTCCTCAGCTGTGTCCGTGGGTGGAACTGGGTGTGGAGACACCCCAAGGCAATATGATAGAGATGTACTACAGGGCTTGCAAGGGCTTGCAGCCTGGGCCTGACCCAGCACTGAGTTCCCCAGGCCAGGAATAGATGCTGGGAAGCCTTCCCCTGGTCCAAGTGTCCACAGCAATCCCAGGAGTAGACCTGTGTGTCCCCACAACATCCCAAAGAATATGCACTGAGTACCCTCCACACCTGCCACATACTCAGTTGCCCAGATCTGTGCATACCACTGGACAAGGAGAGCTCTGAGAGAGATGGAATTGGACACCGTGGTTCAATCCCAACATCAAGCCTCCCCCTTCAGGGCTAAGATGTTTTTCATTTTCTCTAGCAACCCTATTTCACTCTCATTTCATCACTCTCAGCTGCGTCCGGCCTCAATAGCTAGGCTATGGAGTGCAGGCTCTGTACCAGAAATTCCCAGTGCAGTATCAAGCTCATAAGAAATTGGAGTTCCCTGATTCTCCCCAGCCTTGGAGTAAGCCCACAGGGCAGCCCAGAGTACTGCTGTGCATCCCTCCAGGGCTCTGAACACAACGCAAAGGACCTCTGCATTGCTCCTGCCCCTGCCAACACACGCCCAAAAGGGAGGTGCCCTCAGTACCCCACCACTGCATGGAAATCATGTCTGACCCCACCTCTGCATGGAAATCTTTCTCTCCTCATTCACATAAGTGAGGAAGCAGAGGTATGAACGAGGCCCCCTTCCCTAAAAGATTTCTGCTTCACCCAAGCTGAGCATCTTCGTTTGTTTCTCCTCCAGGGCCAATGGCAGGGCTCCTGCACCAGTTTCAGTAGGGTGATTTGAAGGAAGGGAGGCTTTAGCAAGACCCTTTCCCCGTGCTGCTCAGTTCTTTTCAAGATCAAGCACAGCCACTAGCTGGGAGTTGAGAGTGTACCTGTGTGATGCACAGAGCACATAGCCTTTTTGTTGCAAAATACACACAGATATTGAGCAAACGCCCAGCACGTGCACACACGTGGGGCTTTCAGCAAACTGCCCTCGGATGGCATCCATCCCAACAGGCACTGCTTGACACCCCAAGCACATGAATTTGTTGTTAATTCTCCCTCCCTGCGAGGGGTCCCAACAGCCCTCTCCCCTCCCTTGTAAGCCCAGAACTGCACTGCTCCCACACACAGGGCGCACGGTGACCCAGGACCACCAGCAGCAGGGCACAGCTCCTGTCTCCAGCCCTTACCTCCAGCCAGAGGCATCCAGCTGAGTGATCAAAAGCAAGTACGAGCAAGGCTGCCTGCTGGGAACCCATTCTGACTCAGGCCATGTCAATTTTTGCCTATTAGTTACTCTCACAAAACAACTCTGGTCTCTCTGTCTCTCCCTCTCTAGTGAAAAGATTTCCTGAGCCGGCTATTAGGTGGTGATAGAAGATAAGATCTTCGCAATCCTGATAAAAGTCCCAAAGCAAGAGTTGGTTTCTCTCATTCACACAGACACAGACAAACTCAAGGCTGATGACAAAGAAATCCTCTTCCTGCACCCACCCTGACCCCACGGGCAGTGGCTGCACTGCTTTGTGACTCAGAGCACTCAGACATCAGACAATCAGGTCCCACATCAAGAACAGCTGAAGAAATATCTTCACCCTAGGTTGCCCACGGAAGAGTCTCAGACATCCAAGTCCAGGGAAAAATAAATAATTCGATAATTGACTGGTGTGGCATTAAGGGCAGGTCCTTAGACTGACTAAGTGACTAATTTCCTTAATTTTTTTACAAGCTCCATTACCTGTTCTCCTTCATGGAGACTCTCTGAGCTTGGCAGGTGCTCCAGGAGCAAGAATACCACCCCTGGCTCTGGGCTGGGTAGCTGATCCCAACAGATCAGACAGATAGCTCCTGAGAGGAAGAACACATACCTGTTTTTTGGCCAGGGTGTGGAGGCACAGTGATGCAAAGCTCACACTTCCACGGGAAGCTGCAGTTGTATAAAACAACCACAGTTTGTTGGGGATACATAGTACCACCAGAATGTCCATGCTCACAGCCAGGTATTACATTTCCAAAATAGCTTTACCAGTAGCAGTTACTTTTGTGCTGGCACACTTGAGTTCACACTAGGAATGACACTGGGGTGTTTGGATGGGTTTTTTTTATTTTTGTTCTTGGATTGCTGGTTTGCTGTTTTGTTTTTTGTTTTTTTTTCAAATCCTAACCAAAATAGTCACACTACTAAAACTTTCCAAGCCACGTGAGCTCACACAGGAAGTCTATAACAAGCTAGCAAATAGTGAGCCACGTCCTTTCCACCACCAGAGGAGGGGCTTGGCACACACGGCCCACAGAGCGTGGCAGGCTGCTGGGTTTTCTGCAGGACCTTGCGGTGTGGGGTGACCAGATGGTGGGATCCCTCCGAGGCGAGTGAGCCCCTGCTGTGGAGAGCTAGGCTGGATATGCCTCAGCACTGCATTGTTTGCCCCCGCCTGGAAATAGCTTTAGGAAGGTCTGAGGCGGGGCAGGAATTCAATAAATTCCTGATTGTGTGGCTAAAATGCCATTGGTGCAAAGCTCAAGCTGTGCTTACAGATGGTGAGCTGGGTGCTCTGTAAAGTCTTGCCCTGTGTTTTGGGAAGCACAGTGAATTTACAAAGCTCCCATGAAACCACCGACCCACACAGTGTCCAGAATGTGAGCCAGTCAGAACATCTTCAACGATGTATTTCTTGCTTGGTCCTTCTTCCCACCCCCCACTCCCCCAATCAAAATAAGCTATTCTTCTTGCAGCCTGGTGATTTCCAGAGACATACAGCTTCCATTCAAGTTTTAGGGGGAGGTTTGCTAAGGTCTCCAAGGTGATGTCCCAAGTCAGGTTGAGGAAGCAAGTTTGAAATAACTCTCCTAAATAATAGAAACTTCCACCCTGCAGTAGCTGTCCCAACACGATTTGGTGTCGTGAAACAACTCCCTGCAGTTTCTGTTCCTGTGTGGAAAAAAACAAATGCCAAAAACACAAAAGAACTTGTGAAACAGAATTATCAACTCCAACCTGATTTAACTGGCTCATACACTGCTTCACGCTGGATTAGTTAACACACATAGTAAAACAAAAAAAACCTTTTCCTGATGACACTCATCAAACTCGGTGTTTATATTAACAGCCTTTGCAAGGACTTTGACTAGCTGCTCTTTTCCCCGACACTTTTAATAGCAGATATAAGACTGTTGCAGTGCACTGAAAGTGGTGTATTCCCTTCACAGTAGTGGCTGCAGAAGGGAGGAGGAATGAGGTGCCCCCTCAAAAACGGAGTGGCCTTTATAGCAGGAAGGAAATGCGTGTATCTGTGTGGAGATAGCAAAACAAGCAAGTATTTCCCTCAGCATTCCTCCCCCTCACCACAGTCACACACCCATCGCCTGGAGCTACAGGAGGCAAAGGCATGCGGGAGCCTTTTGGTAAGGTATTGGCAACAAATCTCTGTCCTCATTAGGACACCAGACGTGGGCAGGGTGACAAGGAACACCTGAATTAGAGCAGAATGACGGGATTAGAGTCACTGGGATGGGCTTTCTCGCTCCAAAGCTGCCCAACTGCCCCTGGCAAAGGGGCTCCAACTCAACAGTTGCCTTATTCTTAAACCATTATCCCTGTGGGATTAGCCACAGCTTTTTTCCCCTCTTCCTCCAGAATATAAACCAACCAAGAGTCCGTCTCACTGCTCATGGTGAGTCCAGTCTGGTCGGTCACCCTTTGCAAGAGGACCATTAAAGTTTGTCCTCAGATGCATAAGAAGGGTCTGAACGGTGACAGCACAGAGGTTACACTGAATGCAGGGGAGGAGTCTGCTCTCCCCAGATATGATCCTCCCTGTCTAGAAACTGGGAGCAAATTCTGACAAGTGATCCAACAAAGGATCCGCCTTTGTTTTTTACTGGTGTGCATGCAAGCAGAATTTGTTTCTCAGGGAGAAGAGCCACACGGACTGAGGGCGTACCCACAAAGAGTGGGTACCTGCTTTGAGAAAAAAAACTAATCACTGTCTCAGAGGAGAGATGATGGGGAATGGAGCCTAGAGAAGGAACAGCAAGCAACAGCTCACCAAACCCAGCCCGTTTGCCTTTGTGCTCCTTGCACGCCGAGGCTTCAGCCACCAGAGGTCAATGTGACCACACCAACCTCACCCAGCTGCTGGGTGCTGCACAGAGCCCCTTTGAAACTGGGACGTCAAACACAAGTATGGAGTAGTGTTTTCCACCTCTTAGGACATAATTTTGGGGCAGATTTGCATATAGACCAACAGACAAAGCATTAATAACAATATGACCGCAGCATTATCCTGAGGGAAAAAAAGAGCTTGGGAATGACAGTGTCCCCAGTTAGCATCCTGCAATCCCATTGAATTGAGACTCTTACCTGGCTGTGGCCCGCACAAGTGCTCCTGACATCCCAGACATATCTCATCCTGCTGGTTTCAGTGTGACTCAGGTATTATCACCAATCCCAGCCTTGGTAGCAGGAAAGGGGTGGAAATGGGCAGTCTGTCTTTCCCTGAGTCCCACTTCTGCTTTCTGGGATATAGGTCTGTCATAGTGAATGAGGTCTGCCTCAGACCCAGGCTGGCTGGATAAAACAAGTAGCTGACCTGCAGCCAGAGGAAGGCAAATGGGTTAAACTAAACAAGCAGGGTCATCAGTCTGGGTTAGAAATCAGAGAGGGAAGATGAGACTGTGCAGAACAGAAATCAGTACATCTAGGTAGCTTGGTAACAGCCAGCCATTCCTCTGCACTCCCACGTGTACCACTTCTCCTCTCTATCTCCCCCATGCCCTCCCCTAGACCTCCTCAAACAGTTACTGAAGAGCCCTTTCCAGCCTGGCCTCCCAACCCCTTCACCATCTATGTCCACAGAGTCAGAGCAAACAAAACACTCCTATTCCACCTCCAGCAGAGCTCCAGCCTTGTGGGATGGACAGGTTTCCCCAGACAGTACACAGAGTCTTCCCCAAGAAGAATCCACTGCAGGATCATCAGTGACCCACTCCACTAGGCCAGCCACCCAGACCAAGCGTGTTTCCACCATCTCCCAGGAACATTAGCTTAGGATGGGAGCAAAGAGAGACCAAGAGGCAAATCCTGGCTTGTCTTTGCAGTGCAGATGAAGGCAAAGACACTGAGAGAGTAAGAAGAAACAGCTCGGATGTCATCATAGAGATGAGCAAACTGTCTGTGAGCATTTGAATTCAGAAGAACAAATTGTCACCAAGACATTTGGTTAGCTGGGAGCTCTGCTCACCCCTCTTCAGAAATACTCTGAGTGCTTCAACAGGAGGAAAGGAAGAAGCATAAATATAAAACACTGCTTCCATCTTCCCTTCCTCTTCTCTGAGATGATCCAAGTCCTCTATGGCTCCTCTCCTGAGCTGGTACATAACCATGCCCCAGGGTGTTCAGCTGCCAGGGTCCCTGAGTCACTGTCAGGCTGAGACTGGCCAGATGCTGATGGAGGAGAGGCAGGAGGGGTGATACCATCCCAGAACACTCATTATACTAAGCATGTGCCATATCAGGGAAAGGGACAGGTCAGGACTATATCAGGACCTTTTCCTCTTGGCTGGAGAGCAAACCTGTCCAGGACATGAACAGGAGAAAGAGATGAGTACCCGCTAACAGCACAAAGTCTCTGGAGAGGGCAGGGAACAGTGAGCTACATCACTTGTAACACTGCTCCAGATCCATAGGGTGTCACCACTCCACCAGCCAAACCGTTGGGGAAGGAGGTGGTTGGGCAAAGCCCAAATGCTTTGGCAACTCGGCCTGGCCTTAAACTGGAGCCCTCAGAAAGGGAGGGATACGGGGAGCCAAGGGCTGTGCCTATTCCTGCCACGCAGACCTGCCACGGCTCCTTGCTTCTGACTGTGAGGCCCTTCCCAAGACCTTTCACACAATGTCTTTACACTGACAGAGTAGATTTAGATTAGAGATAGGAAGAAATTCTTAACTGTGAGGGTGGTGAGGCACTGGAAAAGGCTGCCCAGAGAAACAGTGGATGCTCCATCCCTGGAAGTGTTCAAGGCCAGGCTGGATGGGGCTCTGAGCAGCCTGGTCTAGTGGAAGGTGTCCCTGCCCATGGCTGCGGGTTGGAACTGGATGAACTTCTAAGTCACTTCCAACACAAACAATTTTATTATTCAGTGGTTCTGTGACCTACACTGCACCCAGCTATTCTTATCCTAAAGCTGACTGGAGATTGCTGCTGCACTGAGCCAGGCCTGGGCTTACTTGTGGGACTGCAAAGGGGCTGTAAGTCCCCTCTGCTCCTGATAATGCTGCCTAATGGTGTGTCCTCCAGGGCATCCACCAGAGGTGGCACAGAGCACCCCTCAACCCACACTCAAAGGACTACAAACCAAAGCTGAGACATGAAAAATTTGGTACAGATGTGACCTAAGCCAGAGCAGTATGGTACCAGAGGTGAAGACAAGAGCATGGCATCCTGGACCTCATTTCCTCCTCCACATACCACCATGGCCACACCAGATGCCCTGCAGGATATGACCCTAGATAATATGGGAGGTCTCCAGCCCTTCTGGCAGCTGTAGGGGATCTGTTCTGGAGCCATCATGGCTGAACAGGCACCCTCCCCCAAACACTCCTGCATGCCTGGCGTTCCCAGAGCTCCCCATTCCTCTGTCCCACAGCCAAAACACCCAGCTACCTCCTGATCTTGGCCCGAGCTGGTCTTTGCTCTTTAGAGCATCCCACAGAGACCAGCATCAGCCAGAGACAACCACGGGAGGAATCAAAGCCTGGCATGTAGCAGGAGCTGTCCCTCACTTCCCTGGAAGCTAACCACAATTTCTCCCCTAGCCCAGAGCATCACAAGGCCCCAGAGTGCAATCCAAGCCCTCCCTGGAGTTGGATGCCCATTTCCCCTGCAAAGAAGTCACACCCTGCCACATAGATGGAATCCCTGAGCTAAGAGTCACAGACAGTCGCTTGCTGGAGCCCGCCCAAGAGCAGTGAGCTTTCCAAGTCCTTTCCCTTTCTTGGGGGTCTGGTAGTCACATAAACAGGAAGAGCCTGGCCCTCTCCCTCCCCCTTCCAGGGCTCTGCCTCCCTCCCCTACTCTGCGGCGGGCGCCGGCATGATGCAAGCCCCAGCGCTGGGCTGCTTGGCCCCCTCGGGAGGAGCTGCCAGCTGGCCCCTGACCTCCAGGCTCCGCATTTCCTGTGGCAGCCGAGGAGGGAGACGAGGCCCCTTCTTCCAGACGCTGGGGCTGGGCGTAAAGGGGCCTCTGTGGGCTGGCCTGTGGGGGAAAAGGAAAGGTCATGGCGGTACCTTGCCTGTAGTGGCTCGAGGTCAGAAGAGGCAAAGATGCCAGCAGCCCCGGTGGAGGTGGGAGCATCGCTGGGACAGAGGCGCCCAGCCTAAATGACAGGGCAAGGGCCATGCTCCCGGCCCAACCCTGCAGCCAGCTCTCCAAACCCTTCTTTATCTCCTGGCATTTATTTTTAAAAGCTTTGTGGCCTTCTGTCCTAAAACCAAAGGCAGCTGCACCGGGTCTGGGCTGCTGCCCAGGAGGGACCAGAGCCGGTGCCTGCAGGAGAAGGGTACAGCTGCAGAGCCCAGAGCTGTTAACCCTCAGCAAGCTAAACCCAGCAGCAAGAATTGGTGCCCATCCTAAAATTAAAAAGCTGGACTGTTGCCTTTATTGTCCCTTTATTATCCCTTTACTATCCCTTTATTATGCCTGTGTTATCCCTTCCCCCCAGGTCCCTCTAAGGAGGACTAAGCTGAGACAGGCATCCCCTGTCTCACATCTCCTATGGGTCATGGCAGGGAACAGGACTGAGATCCACAGCGGGGACCAGGAAGAAGAACAGAGCCTTGCTGAAGGCATTCAGTTTGAGAGGCATATCCCTGTCTCTGGGGTCCCCATCCATGCCTGGGCTCTGTGCAAGCCCTGGCTTGTAAAGGCCCAGGATGCTGGCCAGATGTGATGCCTGCTCTTCACAACCTGGCAAGAGGTGCCAGATGCCTGGGGTGAGCAGGGAGGAGGGATGGCATCCCGGATGGAAACCTCTGGTATGCCTCTGCACTGATCTCCACTCTGCCCTGGAATGTGCCGGCCAGCAGCATGTGGGAAAGTGGAGGCAGCAGAGACCTTGGATGTGTCAGCTCCCCGGCTGAGTAAACAAGAGGAGCCCTGGCAAGCATCCAGCCCCAAGTATCCAAGACCTTGAAAAAAAGGGGCTGGAAACAGGGAGGTTCTTCTGTCCTCTTCTTGCTCAACCTTTGTAAAATGTGTCCTAACCTCTCCCCTACCTCAGGTGCTAACGTCACCTCCTTGTATCCCTGGCAAGTCTGGAGAAGTGTGGGGGGAGACTCTCTCTGCAGAGTTTGCAGCACCATGCTGTTAGATCTAACATCCGGGAGAGACACTGCCTCAAAAGGAGGGTCTGAAGAAGAAAGAGGTAGGATAAAAGGATTTATCACCCCCCACCATGCGCACATATCCATGCCCCTTGGCAGTCTCGCAGACAGCAGGGAGCACAGAGCATGGAGAGAGCTTCCACCAGCAGTATTGGCACTGCCTTGGGGAGCACAGTGACAGCCGGGACAGAGGCACAGTACAGCTCCCAGATAAACACTTCCCCAGCCCCACCTGGGACATTGCCACTGCGGGGTGCAAGTTCCATCCATGCTCCAGGTTTCAGAGGCTCAAGAGAGGCTGACAGCACATTCCCCAGTGCTGGCTGGAAACCCTTCGGGTTGTTAGCATTACCTCCCTTGTCTCCACTATAAAGTGCACCCACTGTGAGTCAACCCCTCATCCCCTTTCCACCCAGGCACAGGAACCTGGGGAAGAGGGGTGGGATGGGGAAGGTCCCCCTGCATCCCACCAGTGGAGCCCATCATCTCTTGGGGGTTGAACTCCTGCAGCAGTGGCACTAGGAGGTTGTGCCTTCTGGCCACCATCCCGTGTCCCCTATCGCTCCTCGGCAGGCACAGACTCCCGGAGAATGAGCCATTGTTCCCCAGCCCTGCAGCCTCTTCCTGTCCCTGTAGGGCTGTGAGACAAACAAAAGCAGAGCCAGACGCCATGGGGAGGAGGCTGGATCTGCTCCCCTCCTCCAGAGCCCGCAGCAACCCCACAGGCAGGCAGACGGATGCCCGCCTTGGGGGAATGGGCAGGGACACCCCTATTTTTAGCTGCTTCTGCATCCCCACCCCCTTCCTTCCGTGGGCCAAAAATATATGGGCTGGATGGACAGGCAAAGTCATTAGGATAAAAGAGTTGTCCAGGCCTTGTGTCCATCCACTCCCCTGCCTTTCACCTCTTCCCGCTGACCAGAACAGGTTCCCCAAACATGGTCTCCCACTCCCAACATGAATGACTTATCCCTTCATCCCCCTTCCCTATATCCCCATATCCTCTCTCTGTACATTGTACCCTTCCTCACCCCCACATCCCGCTCCTCCTCTGCTCTATGGATGCATCTCCCATTACTTGATGGTCCCCTCTCCCATGCTACACCAGTGCTGGGGACCTACTCCCTTCCCTTGGAATTCCCAAGCTCCTCCTTTCCCCAAAACACCTTTCTGCACCTCCTCATGCAATTCATTTCCAAAAGACTCCTTCCTCCCAAAGGCCCAGAGTTTCCTGCTCCTCACCCCCATCCCTTCCTTCCCCACTGCATCCTTCCTACCATCACCATCTCCCCTTTCTCTCCCCACCCCAACACCCTCCATCCCACCTCCCTCCAGCCTGCACAGGCTTTGAGCTCCTGTAGATGTGCTCCCACTTCTTGTCCTGCCAAGGGAACATATTTGAGGGGAGGGCAAAGAGAATCCCAGATGCCCCTGCATACAGAGAGCTGCTTCTCCGAGCACCAAATTTATATCTGAGCCCTCCCCCCAGTCCCTCCTGCACTGACTTTTATAAGGTCTATGAACAAGAACTGGAGAATCAAGTGTGGGGTTGTTCTGCGGAGTGTAGTCTACATACATAAATATGTATCTTTATATTTACATCTCCTTTCCTAGCACATGGAATCACTGAAGTGTTTCCAGGCCACAAGCAGCTGTTCCTGGATTACTTCTGGTTTATGCAACATGCTCCCTCCCCCTCCCAGCTATGTCCCAAACTCCCCTTCCCTCTCTTCTATGCCCACGTAAAACTCAGAGGGAGAGCATAGACTGGTGTCTGTCCTGGGGTCTGTCCCTCCATCCTCTCACCCACAACACCCCATAGCAGCCCTACAGCACCCCACATCCCTGCCCAGCAGACAGGACTAGCATACCAGGAGGAAGCTGGGGAGTGTGGGGAGAGGAAAAAAGATGAAAATATTTGGGATAGGAGGAGATGGGCAGAGGGAGGGAGGCAGCCCGCCAACAAGCCTGGGAACTCATCTGTACCTCCTCCTGGGCTTTGGCAAACCCTGAGGCTTTGAGTTCCCAGCCCTGCTCCCAGGGGAAAAGCACACACTCCCCCTTTTGCAAATCCCACAGGCAGTCCCATTCCTTCGGCTTCCCACTGCTCCAGGAGAGGGGAGCTGGAGTAGTTGGTGGGGGAAGTTAGAAATGGGTGTTTACAGAGTCATCCACCCCACTGCTAGCATTAGTGGGTCTAACCCAGTGCTTCTGCCTGCCCGGTGGTGCTCACCACAACCTCCCTGCTCTCCTTCCCCAGGGCAACACAAGGATTCTGGGAACCAGACTGCTCCAGTCCCTTTCCCTGCTTATCTCAAAGGCAACAGGCACAGTGTGGGGGACTCAGCACAGGCCCAAAAATGGGTTGAGCCTGGCTGAGTACATGTCTGGGGGTTCAGCCAGAGGAGAAATCACCCCAGTGGAGAAACAATAGAGCATGAGGGATCCAGTTCCTACAAAGCCAGAGCTGGCATCAGACCAGGGATGCTCTTGGCAAGACGCTGGGTGCTTATACCTATCCCTTGCCCCAGGGTGTCACCTCCTGCTACCACTCTGGCTTGCTCACCCTAAAACTGGCTTTGCCTTCAGCTCATCCCCAGGGCAGTAAGACATGGACTGGAGGCAGCACCAAGGGCCATGGGCTGGGAGCAGGGAGGAGGGACCTGACAGCACCAGGACGAGGGGGAACTGGATGACGCCATGCCAGGATGTGAGGTGGGGAAAGGGAGCTCTCTGCACCCCCATCCCCATCACATCAGGGTTCTGTTCCTCACCCCACTGTTGGCAGTAATTCCCATACCCATGTGGTGTGTGCCCTCATGGCCCTGAGGAGAATGGAAACATCTGGAAATCACCTGCAAACAAGCAGCACTTTCAGTTAATGAGGAAATATGAGCCAGAGACCCTGGGCAGCAACAGGATATCTGCCTCTTGTGCACTGAGCAAGGCACCCCCTTCCCACCGAGCCCCCTGCCTGCCCTGCTTCTCCAGGAAGTTTCCAGCACTGCTGTGCTCTTGGAACTCCATCCCTGGAAATTTCCCAGGGTGGGGGGCGAAGCAGCAAGCAGAAATGGCAGGGAATATAAACCCAGGGGTGAGCACGCTATCCACAGGCTGGGATGCCTTCATCACCTTCCCTCAGCTTCCCCCAGGCACTGGGGAAAGGGAGTAGGGGTTTTTTTCTTCCCTGGAGGAGAGTCTTGTATCAGCCTCCTTCAGGCATTGGGTCTGCAAGCAGAAGGCACTGCAAAGTGAGACAGGATGAAGGATTGAGCACCAGGAAGTGTGGGGCAGAGACCTCAGCCCCCCCCATATCCCCCCATTCCTCTCTCCCTCCCCATCATACTCAGTCACTTGTAAGACAACCCCATGTTGGAGGGATGAGTGCCGGGAAGATGAGGGGATGCAATTTGCACAGCCCTGTCTTTGATGTTGTGGTAGTCAAAGCAAATCCTCACCTGGGAAAGCTGCCGGGCCACTTGTCTGTTCCATGATAAACCCAGTGGCCGGTCTCTCTGTAATGGTGAGACTGGTACTGCTGCCTGGGGCTTAGGGTTACAGCTGGGATGAAAGATTGGGGTGACTGAAGGTAAATGAGCTGGGCTGGGAGGGGTCCAGGCATAAGCTCCTGCCCAGGGCACCCATGGGTGGTACTGTGACTCTGCAGCACTGTCCAGCCTCATAGTCACCTCTCATTTATCAGTTGAGGTGGATAAATAGGCTGAGAAGCAGGATTGTATGGATTGACTTTCCAGGCTGTTGTATATTAAAGAAGGGTGTGTAACCAAGCAGCCAGAGGCTAGGATGAGTACTGAGACCTGGAGCTGGCATATACCCTGACCCTGGAGGTCTCCAAAGCACTTCAGTGCTAGACCTGGAAGGACAAAAGTCAGAGCTTGGCTGGCATGTCTGCAAGATCACAGGTTTGGGAAAGGGTGCTGAAGAGAAGGTATTTCCAGATGCTTTCCTGGAAATGAAGCCCATCCTGTCCTGGAACACAGAGATACTTGGAGTAGGAGTGAGGAGGAGGAAGAGGCAGTGGAGAGCCGGCCGCCCTGCAAGAAGATGAACGTGGTCCACATCCCATCTGGAAAAGATTTGTTCTGCATTCCCCAGTGGAGGCGGTTGCTGTCGCCCAGACTCTGCTTCCTGACACAGCCTCTGCTTCTGGGCACAGGGCTGGGGGTGAGGGGGAGCCCCTCAGTCAGGGTGGGGGGAAATGCCCTGGCAGGCCATGCAGAGGGAGACTCAAAGAAAGGGTCTTTTCCTGCCTCTCCCACCACCCCCATTAGCTTCCTCTGAGCAGGACCTAGGGGAAGGAGTGCCTACCATACCTCTGGCAAGCTGGGAGGATGCATGTCACAATTTCTCCTCCTTTCCTCACTGATGGCAGAGCTCATCCCCCATCAGAGCTAAGCTTCTATCTTCCTCCAAGACACATATTCACTTAAAGTACCACCAACATGCACAGTCCATATGATCTTAATTCCTAATGGAGAAAACTTCCACAGAAGGCAGAAACCCCAATTTCCATTTTGCAGAACAGAAGCCAGAGAACAGTGTCAAACCCTGCTGCTACTACTACTTAGCAAACCTCTGAGCAATAAGGTGCTCCTGCCCGGGCACCCCAGCACAAGCTACATGAGCCCAGTGAACAGCCAGGCTCCATTTTGACATCTCCTCTGCAGACATCTTGTCATCCCTTCAGCCAAGCCCTACTTAACCCCAACAAGTCTTGTCTCGCCTTCACCAGGAGAGACACCTCCCTTCTCATCAACAGGGCCCTGAAGAGGTGCTTATGCCTGGCCAAGTGGTCCCCAGCAGAGCCACTGAGCAGAGCCTGAAGGCCATGTGGTGATGCCACACCCACCAGCAGGTTGCCCCTCATCGGCACTGATAGGGTTTTCCACCCTGTGACCACCAAGGGATAACACACAATGCCAGAGGGATGTGGTGTCCCATGTGTGGGCAGAAACTCTCCTTGGTGCCACCAAAGAGCACTTCCTTGCATTTATTTGCTGCCACCCCCTCACCCTGGCCTGGCACACTGCCGCTGGTATAACACTTATCTCGGTGCCCTAACACTTGTCCTGACCCTGTAATTAAATTGGTAATCTGGTCCCTTATTTATAACATGTAACAAACACCAGCCTGGCCCTCATGGCCTTCAGGGAAGCTGTCATCCTGCTAATGCCCAACCCAGTGCTACCCACAGGTCCCGGTATGACCACCCACCCCCAGCCCCCAGTCCAGACTGGCAGTGCCACACCACAGGCACTGGGAACTTCCTACCCAATATGGGATCGGGAACCCTTTGTGATACCCGAGGGGTCACACACACACAGGGTTCAAAGCCCTTTCCTTTGCCCCGCAGCCAGGCTCCTCTAACCAGGTTAGACAGCAACCTGGCCTTCCCCCTTCCCCCAAACCCATTGAAGCAGGCACCCGGGAGCGGGAGGCAGCCAATGCCGGCAGACGGGAAATGGCACTGGGGAAACGGGGAGGAGGAGGGGAGCGGCAGAGAAGTTCCTGAAGTTTTCTGTCCTGGATAGTTGGAATAAATCTCATTTTCTCTGGTCTCCTTGCCGAGTCGAGGATTGGCTCAGCAGTGCTGCAGCCCGCCCTCCTCCTTCCCACGTCCCCTCCCCGCCGGCTTCGCTCCCTCTCTCCCGTGGCATCAGGGCGTCAGCCTGGGAGAGCCAGCCTTGTGGGGACAGCCGTGGGAAAAGGAGGGGGGCATGCCTGCCCTTTCTCCCCCACTCCGGTCCGGAACACAGCACCAGTAACCCTTGGAGCAAGTTACAGGGGCCTACGGAGAGGGTCTCGCAACTTTTCGTCTGGAGGACGGGGAAAAAAATAATAACCCTGGTTCGAAAGAGGTAAATCCTGAAAGTTTTGATTTATTGGTTTGTAGAGCTCGGGACAGGAGGGTGTTGGGACCAGCAGGAAAAGGGTGGAGAGGGTGTTTGGAGAGGGGAGAAGCAGGAGAGGTGGCAAGGAGATAGAGACGGGAAGGATGGTAAAAAAGAAAGGGAGCAGAGAGCAGGAATGCAACAGGAAACTGGGAGTGAGGAGAGGGGACACAGGGCAGGGGGGAAAGGCGGAAAGGAAAGGGAGTGAGAAGAGGGTCCCATGTGTGGGGGAAGGCAGCGGGACGCGTGTCTCCCAAACCCTGCTCTGGCTACCCCTCAAAGCCCCACAGGCTCTAGGCACCTCGATTTTGAGGGTATGGAGGAAGAAAGGGAGCATTTTTTCGTAAGTGGGCAGGGAAGGAATGGCTGGAAACTGCCCACCTCCGTAGCTCCGGCCTCCCTCTACGTCCCTGCGTGTCTGTTTGGAAAAATATCCTTGTTCTACAGAGATATCACTAGGTATATATATATAGCAGCCAGCAGCACAGGAGTCAGATTTAGGCATCTGCCTACTGCCCGGCACTGCTCCAGGAAAGCTGAAAGAGGCCCAACCCAGCCAGCCAAGTCTCTTTCCCCTTCCCCAAAAGCCTATCCCTGCTGGCTTTCCTCATCCCAAACCAGTCACCCCATAGGGGAACTTCTGCCTCCTTTCCTTCTGGGTAAGGGAGGTTTTTCATCACTCAGGAAGGCTGGGAAAGCCTTCCTGGCCACCCACAGCCATTTCCACCCGCTCTTCCTGCTGTTGAGACCACCCCAAATTTCTCACCCTCTTTTGGAGTATGTCCCCTTTGGGGGAGGGAAGAGGCTGCTTGCAGCAGCTCTATCCAACTAGACATCTGGATTATTTTCCCCCCCTTTCTGGTTTCCGCTCTTCCCAGCAAGCAGAACAGCTCTGGCCATTCCCAGCTAGTGGAAAACCAGTGGTAACCAGCTGAACTCAGGGGGGATATGGGGGAAGCCAGGCTGGGAAGAGGAGGAGGAGGAGGTGCTGGCAGTGGGTCTTTGAAGGCAGGGGTCTTCCCAGAGGAGGTATGGAGGGAGCCAGAGAGAGTATGCCAGGGCAGGGGAGGTCATGATGGGCTGTGGGCTTGCTGTGCCAGGAATTGGTGAACACAGGGCTGCCAGAGGGAAGCAGTGGCACCCAGACAGAGAGATGGCCAGGCAGAGGGGTCCTTTTGCCCAGTGGAGGAAAGGACAGCACAAAAGTCACCCTTTACCCTCAGAATCACGAGTTTCCCTGGCATGGAGGAATCTGGTTGGGTGAAGGGGAGGGCTCCAAGGGGCAAGGAGTCAAACCAGGGGCAGAAGGAAAGAAGAGAAAGGGGGACATTGGAAGGAGGAAAAGCTCAACAGGCCTGCCAGAAACCTGCCACCCAGGTAGGGTTGGGCACCAGCTGCTTCATTCCCTCCCTCCCTCCTCTCCCAGTACCTGCTTCCTTCCAGCAGTCAAGGAGAGCCAGGGGCCAGGAGGTGCTGGCTTGCTTCCCTGTGGTGACCAAGAGACAAGGAAGGAGAAACACTTTCCTCCACCCCGCTCCCTCACTCAGCGGTTGTACAGAGAGGGAAAAAGGGGATGCTCTCCTCCCACATCCCCCCTTTTCCTTTCCTCCTCACCCCATCCCAAGGTGTGATGTCCCCCATAGGGGTCTGCAGGGCAGCTGTGTTGTGCAGGGGACCTGGGGTGGTGTAGGAGGGTCCACTCCGGAGAGTAGCCTTGCCTGGTGCAGCACATGCTAAAGGGCACAATCCCAAATCCCCACTTTGGGTTTCTCAGGGGCTCCAATGTGCAGAGGAAAGGGAAAACTTGAGGGCTGTAGCTCACCTAATCCCCTCTCCCAGGGTCACATGCTTTCCTGGGACATCCTGGGGACAGCTCAAAATATGGTTGTATCTCTCCCTGTGGTCCAAGACCCCAGTTGTGCTGCAGGGACCACCCTAGCAGCTTCCTTTGCTCTCCAGGAGAGCCCTGACCCAATGGCTATGTGTGGGCTTCTGCCAGAGAAAGGAAATAGCTCCCCAGTTTTCCCCTCACCCCAAATCTGCCACATGCTTGTTTGTCCTGGCTGTGAGGCAGCACTGCCTGGCCTCTGTGGGCAGGAGGTAGACATGGGCTGCATGAGCTGGGGGCCAGTGGGAACCCAACCTGCCACCATCCTGTCCCTGCTGCCACCCCGGGAGGTCACTGCCACCCTGGGGAGGCAGCCAATGGTGCTGGGCGCTGCTGGGGGAGGTTTGTTTTCCCTTCCCCAGTCATTAACCCCTGGCAGATAAGAGGGGCCCCCGGGTGAGCAAACAAGGCCAGGGCAAAGCAAAAACACATCTAGCTGGCCAGGAAAGCAATTTCATGTCCAGGACTCCCCTTCATCAGAGCCTTTGCCCTCCTGGCACTGCCTGGCTGCTCCAAGGTGATGCATGGACAAGTAGGAGAGGCAGGGAACGTGGAGCCATGCAGCAGTGAGGGTCCCAGCACATGGAGATTGAGAGAGGTGAGCCTCCTGCATTACTTCCTGGCATGCTGTCCTCCACAGCCAGCCCTGCTGGAGGGACCCAGCTCTGTCCTGTCCCCCCCAGCCACAGAACTATCCAGGGAGGGATACATCCCCAGGTAGCTACCCAGGCCAGTGACACTCTGAGATGCCCCACATCCGAGTCCTCTCCTTTCCCCAACTCACCCTCTCCTGCTTGCTACGCACACCAACGGGGGATCTGCCGATCTGAGACTCCTCCCCGCTGACTGAGGAGGTCATCGCCCTTCCATAGTGCACCCAGCTGCTGCTTCCTGCTTCCCCTCAGTGCCTCTGGGACCCACCTGAGTGCAGGGACCCACCCCACCTTCTCCTCCAACCTCAGGCAATCACCTCCCTTGCCGTGCCTCAGTTTCCCCTGTCTGCAAAGCAGCTGCCCTCCCCAAACTGCTGACTCCTTGCTTCTCCAGCATGTCTGCCCAGCACCCAGGGATCCAGCCAGTGAAGGACAAACAAAGCAATATACAAATAGTGCATTTTTGCTTTCCATCACTCCTCCCCAAGAAGCACATGGGCCCCAGGCCTCACCCTCTCCTCAAGGGTTCATTTGAATAGCAAAAAGGAGGGAGAGGTTTCTCGCCCCAGGAGCTGGGGCAGTCAGGCAGGGCACTGCTCTGGGAGGAGGTTTGCCTCAGAGGGAAATCCTCAGCCTGTGTTGTGGCATGGGTCTGGCAAAGCTGCTTTGCAGATGGGAAACTGAGGCATACTGAGGTAGGTCAGCAAGGTGAGAGAGAGCACATGTTTTTGGAGGAAAGCCTTTTTCTTCCCCCCCAAGAGAAGGGCCAGGTGTGTCGCTGTAGGACATGAAAGCACACGCGTGAACGCAAGCTAAAGGTGAGAGCAAAAGAAGGAAGTTTATTTTCTGACTCCACTATTTATAGTTTTACAAAAGTGACAGTGGATTGGAGAGTGAAGAGGCCACCTCTCCAATGACACTGGACAGGTTACCAGTCCATCAGCTTCTCTCCACCTCTATGAAGGAATGCAAAACAACTGAGTATTTACAGAACAAAGCATGGGAAAGCGTGTGACTAGAATGAAAACATCAGAAGGCTAAAAGATTTCTAAAAAACAGGGTGACACCAGGTGAGGGGGCAGCCAGTAGCAACCTCTCCAGCGCCTTACGTGCTGCCTTTAACCTCCCCAGGCAGTTCCATGGATACAGCCAATGGGGTTGGGGAAATCCTGTCCAAGGACTTCACTGCCTCTCTTTGCCTTGTTTATAGGTGGTCAGCAAGGGGACCAATGCTCTTGCCCTGCCAGTCCCCCCAAAGGTCTCATCGTTCCTTGCTGCCCCATCCATAACTGGCTCCCACTCACCCAGCAGCAGCAGAAGACAGTGGATTAACCTCTAAGTCCACGACCAGACACAGCTTCCTGTGACCTCTGCAGAACAGGGGGTGACCCAGACACCCCCTGGGGACATCTCCGTGCCACCACTGTCCTCACCACTGAGGACGTGCCCTCTGAGGGTGAATTCATGAGCACGACGTAGCGCAGGGAAGCGGGAAACCTGCCGAAAGCCAAAGCAACACAAACTGTTACTCCGAGAGCTTCGGAGCAGAAGCAATGGGGAGGCTGGGGATGTGACAGACCACCCCGGTGCTGGAAGCCTGGTGAGGGCTGATTTTTGGCGCTTTTTCAAAGGCAGGCTGAAGGGTGCAACATGAGCCTGGGGAAGCTGCCGGTGCTCAGCTGGGTGTCAGGCTCCCATGGCAAGCGGCGGCTGAAGTCGGAGCTGACGCCAGACATGATCAGCCCGCCGCTGGGCGACTTCCGGCATACCATGCATGTGGGGCGCGGCGGGGACGTCTTTGGGGACACCTCTTTCCTTAGCAACCATGGCGGGGCCGACGCAGCCAAACCCAACAACTTCTTCGCCCGGACGCTGTGGCACGTCCGCCGGACACCGCTGAAGAGACGGGGTAGTGGGGGCCAAGCAGAGGCCTCGCCCGCGCCCCCAGCCGTCTCGCCCATCATCAAGAACGCCGTCTCGCTGCCGCAGCTTAACGAGGGGATGTATGATGGCGGCAGCAGTGGCCGGGGCCTGACCAGCAAGTTCTCCTTCAAAAGTGCCTCCAACAGCTTCTCCAAAACACACCAGGCCTATGGTGAGTGAAGCGCGAGGCAGAGGCTGGTGCCCAGGTACTGAGCATCCTCTGCAGCCCTTCTCCATTGCTCCAGGCCTCAGTTTCCTCCCCAGTGAGGGAGTTTAAGTTCTCAGGAGAGATGGGATATTTAAGACTGCCCAGTCTTGACGATCCCTGTGAGCAGATAATTCTAACCTTGCTCCGAACCATGGTCCTTTCTCCTACCCCTGGAAGGTCTCAAAGCGGGACAGAGATGGTTTCTCCATTTCTCCCCCTCTCCTGTAGCCCCACCTAGCTGGCAGCTTGTGGGGAGTAGTTGTAAGGGAGTGCCCCCCGTCTACCCCCAGCCTTACACCTCCTGAGCAGCCTCCCTGAGAAGGCCAAGAAGGTGCTGGGACAGTGGAGCAATTCCGTCTCCAAGGTTATGAGGTCAAGAGGACCCACGGCACAGCCTTCCCCACCTCCACACAGATATTCTGACCCTGCCCCTAGATATGCCAACTTCTACATCTCCATGTGCTGCTCCTCAGGGATTCCATCCACCCTTCTCCATCATGTCCATATCCCTCCCTGCCAGCCAGGGTACCCTTTGGGGAAGGGTTGTGGGATGGACAGGACAGGACATCTGTGTGGCTCCTCTCCAGCTTCACAGCACTGGGCTGTGGCTCAGCTTTTCCCCAGGGAGGGAGGCCTGGAGCAGAAGGTCTCCGGGTGGGGGTTGGATCTGGGGGGCCTGCAGCAGCTGGGGGAGGTGGCCGGACTCAGAGAGAAAGGCAGGCTGAGGCAATGCTGCCATCTCCTGGTCTCACCTGCCTGGCTCAGCCCTCACTGCCATCTTACCAAGCCCAGAGCCCACCTGGAGACCCTCTGCTGTAACTCTGGGCTTTGGAGATGTCCACAGAGACATAGACCTGTCCTTTAGAGGCCAGTGCCACTGACAGGAGCATGACCTCAGCCACTTTGGCAGCTGTGTCCCTTATCCCCTGCAGAAGTAAGTCAGGCTTCCTCCCTTGCCTCACCAGCCATACCTTCTGCCTCACAGGGCTGGAGTCCGGATTTTGTACCATCCCTCGTGTCCCTCGCTTGGAAAAGGCCCAAGAGAGCACCTTTCCCGGGGAAGATGAGCTGGATCGCTCCGACTCCCTGCTGTCCTTCCGCCTAGACCTGGGACCCTCTCTGATGAGCGAGCTCCTCCAGGTGATGAGCTTCTCTGAAACCAATGGGAACGAGGTGGGGGAGGATGGCCCACACCTCCTGTGCGATGAGGGGACAAAGGACAGTGTCCTTCCAGCAGTGGGTGCCTCCCACGAAGAGGACAAGGCAGCATCCAGCTTCTGGGACCACTCCAGGCAGAGCAACCTGTCAGGGGCCAGCTCACTGCCGGGTCTGTCGGTCCATGCCAATGGAGAGGCACATGCCATTGAAGGCGCTGCAGGGAACTCTGTCTGGGCTTCAGGGCCAGAGGCAGCGCCCAGAGAGTCCCCATGGCAGGGGCGCTGGAACGACTGCACCATTGAGGCTGGAGAATTTGACCGAGCAACCCAGGTCCTAGCCCGCCACTACGGTGGGACCAGCACCCCACGGAGCTCAGAGAAGGGCGAGGGTCCCCGGCAGGCCCGGACACAGACCCTGTGGGAGAGCTCCAGCAGCAGCTTGTGGGGGTCACAAGTGACGAGGGAGAGCCGGTCCCCCGAGTCCAGCTGGAACCAAGGAGAGGAGGAGGAAACCAAGCTCTCCAGCCTGCAGGAAAGCTACAGTGGTGCCCGAGGGGGCCGCAGCAATTCCTTCGAGTATGCCGACGATGAGGAGGAAGAGGACGATGAAGTCAAGGTGTGAACGGCCATCCCTCCCATCACAGGCCCCACCACAGACACTGGTGCCGGGGTTTTTGCCCTCCTCCCTGTGCCCCACTCGTTGGTGCCAGTGTCACCAGCAGATCCAGTGGGTGACCTCCTCTCCAGGTGGGGGCACTGGGCAGGCTGGGGAGGGCAGGAGGAGAGCCCATCTCATGGGGGGCTCCCTGGGGCTGAGCCAGGCTGCTGCAGAGGGCCAGTGGGCACTGCAGAGCCAGGCATAGCACCGCTCTCCAGCCTCACAGCCATTAGACATAAAGGAACATTCCCATGTGCCAAAGGAACCCCAGATCCTTCCTACCCCATCCCATTCTCCCCAGCACCCTCTCTCTCAACCCTCGGCCTGGCTCCACCAGCATGTCTGGGGATGTACTCCCATCCTTCCAGTGACATCCCCAACTGTCCTCTGCAATGGCACATGTGCTTTTCCAGAGATATTCCCACTGATAGCTCTGGCACGTAGGGGATGTGGTCTCCCCAGCTCCAGCTGGTGCAAGACCCTTCAGTATAGCACATCTATCAACAAGGGGAGGTCAGCTGGGGTCTCAAGTGGCAGGAAAACCCCACAGAGCTGAGCTTTCTCTTTTCCTCTGCCCCCCTAAAAACTGTGTGCTTAGTGTTCAGGAGGTGAGAGCATGCACAGAGACAATCAGGAATCTTTCCACTTGCCTCCTGCTGCTGGGCATCACTTAGGACAGCATCTTTCCTGACCCACACTCTTCTCAGCAATTGAGGAGAGAGAAACTTCTTGGCTGAGTGGTGGCAAAGGCAGCCAAATTCTGCAGTTCAAGCCCTAAAAATCCCTTCTTTTCCCCCTGCCTCAGAATAAGGAGACTCCTGCAGCCCCTTGGTTTGTCCCACCATCCTTGTGGTGGTTGGCACAGTTTGTATCTCCATCCTTGCCCTGCTCCCCACACACATCCCTCTTTCCAGCGCACCCCTTCCCAAGGGTAACATGGACCATGGCTAATGTCCCTCGCCAAGTGGCCCAGGGTGACACAGCCGCCCTGGAATGAGCTGCCCCCCACGCTGCCCCACGTGCAAACTGGCCCTCATAGAAGCGCCTTTGTGCCATGGTGTGGAGCCGGCGTGCTCGGGGGCTGAGGTCACCAGAGGGACCCTCACAGGACCCCCCTTGTTCTCTGGGACAGGAGGGGGTGTGCAGTGGGGGGGAGATGCTGGCCCATGGCTGCAAGGCTCTGCTCCCACGCAGCTACCCGCCACCCGGCTGCTTTTGCCAGGAAGCTCTTCAGAGCAGGATAAAGAGCTCCGGGTTGTGCACATGCTGCATATGGAAGTGCCACTTGCAGCTAGGCCGCCAAGGTTAAGGGCAAGCCCATGTTCCCCAGCTTCCCCAAGTTGCTGCCTCATGCCAGCCACCAGCAGCAAGCCAGGGCAGGCACCAGCTTCAAAAAGTCTCCAGGTCTGGCCACTGGCACCCAGCAGGCTCAGCCTTAACCTCCCTCGCACCTTCCGGAGTGGGGACCTGGGCTCTCAGGACAAGCTCCCCTCTGCCCTCTGCTTCCCAGACCATAACACAAGACCAAAGACCTGTATCTGTGGAATTATCCTTTCTGCCTCCCTTCTGTATCCCATGCACTTATTATTGTCCTTATTAAAACAATTTTGATACTAACTTCTCTGGTGCATCCCTTTGGCTGCTGTGACCTTATTGTCTTCCTTGCTATGTCGGCTGGAGCCCCAGCCACCAATCTCTCCATCCTGGGCAGTGAGGAAGTGGAGAGGGAGGGTA
Organism: Lanius collurio; assembly: GCA_020086605.1. Classification (NCBI taxonomy): domain Eukaryota; kingdom Metazoa; phylum Chordata; class Aves; order Passeriformes; family Laniidae; genus Lanius; species Lanius collurio. The sequence goes on from JACBWW010000005.1 coordinate 6,248,949, forward strand.
AGGACACTCCCACTTTGCCTTGGACCAGGCTCTCTGTAAGATGCTCTTCTACTCTGCTCTCCTCCCACCCAGCCTGAAGTGTCCCAGTGTTTGCTGTCACACATCAGTGTCACTTCAAGCTGGTGAGATACTTCTCAATTAGAGCAGCAGCATGTACTAATCAGGACTATTTGCCTGTAGTCCTGTGCAAGGAGGTACTGAGCCACATAACTCAGCCCAAATCCCACTGCCTCCCCTCCCTCATTTTTGCTGAGTAGGATCTGCTGCAGAAATGTCAGAGTAATGCCTAACCTGACTGGAATGTGCCAGCAGATAAGTGAGGTGAGGTAAAATGGAAAGTTGGCAACAATCCCTTATCTGTGGCAGGAATGCTGTCGTTCCCATGCCACCTTTTAATTATGCACTTTTGTAGCACCAAATGCCACATCAAATGCCACTTCATTCACATTTATGCCTTCCCATTTCTCCATCCCTCCTTCCCAAAAGCTTGGGTGGGGGAAGAAATGGAGCATTGTGAAAAGATTACACAACCAGTTCCCAATCAATCATATAGTGTCCTCATCCTGAACCCCACCGACAGCCTGCTTTGGCCTACCTACTATCCCTTCAACTTCATGGCCTGTTTTGACTTGGAAAGCATGTGGCATTATCCAACAACAGCTTCTTTCCTAATGGTGGGAGAACCTTGGGCTTTGCACAGAGCTACAGAGCTGTCACAGAAGACAAAGCAGCTGGAACAAGCAGTCTTCCACTGGCTTGGGTTTTTATTGGAGCTAGGAAGCGGTGCCCATCAGCTCAGCTTGAAGGAGATCATCCTGAAGCCTCCTGCGATGTTCATGAAGTTGATCTTGCGGTAGCCATGCCGGTTGGGGAAGTACACTTCGTGGCCATCTGGCAGTTTCACACGGAATTTGTCTGACAGCATTTCAATAAAGAACTGGGAGAAAAAAAGAGGAAGAATGGCAGGAATTGGGGGAAAGGAGGGTATTCAGAGGTCAGCATCAAGGCAAAAGGCTTGACTGTTACATGAGAGGGTCAGACCTGTCCACTACAACCTTAAGCAAGGTGCTGGGGGTTGAGGTGAGGGTGATTCAGGAAATGAGCAGTTGATATCAAGGGCCTAAGTAGGAATATAGACTATGACTGGGGACAGGATCTCTCCGGAGGCTGTTTCAGCTACTCTGATTGTAAACTCAAGCAGCTAAACCCAAGTATGTCTTTACATGTCTTTATACAGCATATGCAATGTGTACACCACCATTCTGCTCTGAACAGGGCAGAATAAACCTGACCCCCAATGCCCTCAGCAGCTCACCAGGACTCAGGAAAAGGAGCTTTGCTGATAGACATCCACAAGCAGACAGGACAAGAATGCATCACTGGTCATTGCAAACTAAAGGCAATGTCCCCCAAAGCCATCACCTCACCACCCCTTTCCCAAGAGTCAGTTCTATCTGAGGAAACAAGCTTCCTCTCCACAGCTATAGGAACTGGACTACTCCTAAATGTAGCCTGTTAAAGATTTGGGACATCAGATGGGATGAGGCAGCAATGAGGACAGCATCCCTGGCAGGAAGAGAGAAAGGACAGATTGGCAGCATGGATCCAGGAGTAATGAGGACAGAAGAGTTGAGGGAGAGGCTTTTGGACATTGCTCCAAACTCTAGATTGCCTTAAAGCCTGTGTTCACGTAGGAGGGAGAGAGAGAAATAAGGTAGATAACAGCAAAATCCTGCTTCTTGGAGACTCCCTTTACTTTCATACATGCCCCAGGTACACTCACCTGCTGGGCAGGTAGAGGAGGCCAGGAAGCACTTACAAAGCATCAGACAGACAGGGCTCACATATAATTCCCAGAAACAGCATTGCAGTTTTGAAGAAGGAGCAAAAATGCCATCGGCACCAAAAACCCAGAGCATAAGGGGCCATTGGGAGGGAGCAGGAGGTATTGGGTGGGACTGGGAAAACTGTGGCATGGGAATCTGCTAACCAGGGACTTCCCCTCCCCACACATTCCCCATGTGCCCCTGCGCACACCACACATACCCCATGCTGGCACAGACCCCTCACCTTGACAGTGCAGCCCCTGTAGAAAGGGAGGTGGTGGTCACGATGCTCTGTCTGCCAGGCATCAGAGCACTTGGAGTTACAGACAATGACAGACTCATTGAAGCGGGGATTGAAGTGAAATGCCAGATCTCTTAAGCTGTAGCCCAGATTGATGCTGAAGCTGTAAATGAGCATGAGGAAAGTCATATGCATGGGCAGGAGAGCGTGTTGGAAGACTTGAGATCCAGCACACATCTCTGCACCTAATTCCTTCATCAGTGTTGCAGGTGACATAACAATGTGCTATTTTGTATCTGCAAATCTTGGAAAACCACCTCCCTCCACAGCCCACCTTCAACCCTGGCAAGCCAAGGTGGTTTCTTTGTACTTACCCAACAGCATCAGCAGATATTTTGCCCTTCACCTTCAGGGTGTTCCCAGGCTTCATATCCAGGTTTAAGATTTCCATATTTCCCTAAGGCAGAGAAAAATAATCTGTGGGGCTCATTCAGCCATTCCTCCTGCCTTACAACCACAAGTGAGAGGGTGCTGCTTGGAGGCATCCCACCCAGGAGAACATCTATTGCTCTCAGATGGTGCTCCTTTCATGACCAAAACACTCCACGCTGCAGGTCTTGCATGAACTTCTCATTCAGGGAAAGAAGAGTGGACTGAGTGACGGCCACAAGAAAGAAGAGACATCAGAGAGAGAGGAAGTGTAAATAGGCTCATCCTCAGCAGAAGGAAAAGAAAGCAGGACAGCAGAGATACAAAGAGGGTTAAAGTAGAGAGGCACTGCCCAGGGTTTGGTGGAAAGGTGATGCTGCCCAGGAAATGCAAGTGGTGAGAGTGGCTATGACTTGCTGGTCTCTCACTCAGCCTCACTGAGCTGAGGACCCTGGGTGACAAAAAACAAAGGAGCAGCAGCCCTTACAGGCGTCTTCCTCAGAGGGTAGAGTAACCAGGCAGGGAGACACCAGCAGTTTAGCTCAGAAATGCTTTGCACATAGGATCTTACAGCCCTAAACTTCCCTGTAGCTTACACATTAACATGACCCCTGCCTCTGCAAAGCTCCAACAGCTGCTATTAAGCCAGAAGACTTTGATCCAAGGAAAAAGCTTCCATATGTACACTTCTCACTAGCGATTGCAGGAAGTATAAGCAAGTCCCAGCCTCCTCGGTGGGCTCCCAGTGGAAAGACTATCACACACAGCCCTTAGGGGTGCTACTTTAGACATGACATAGGACAAACATCTTCCCAGCTGACCAAGGAGGTGTGACCGCCATATTCACTTCTTCCCTATGTGTAACAGCTCAGCCAAAAGAATATCCCAGCCCCTTCCTTTTGTGGCAAGAGGCAGCTCCAAAATCCACACCAACACACCAAAATGGTGTCCACCATCCTTCCCCACAGTGCTCTGAGGAAGGGCTCAAAGGGGCTTGGAGGAGAGGACAACCAATACATCCCCTCTAAATGGCATGAGCTATGAAGTGTCCTTTGCTGGAGTGACATAGTGGCATCCAAGCTCCTTGCCTTCTTGTGGCTCTAGATTCAGCCCCAGCTGGGTGGACTGCAATACCAATATGTGGGAGATCTGCAACCTCCCATCCAAGCCCCATCTAGACCCAAGCCTTTTAGCTTGAGGAGCCACACACATCAGGTTCAGTAGTCCCACCCGCCCTAACCTTTAGACATGGGAATGTTGTCCTCACAGGGGAGCATCACCCTTGCTGTCTTCTTCCCAGGCAAGAGCTACGATGTAAAGTCAGGAGACAGTGTCCCTGATCTGTAAGACTCCAAAAGTCAAGTGGAAAAGGGAGAAGGAGGAGGAGGTCAAGGCTCAGGAGACCAGTAATCCCTTAGTCCCCCTCCCAAGCCCTGCAGAGAGCACCTGAGTGCAGTCATCCTGCTGCTGCACAGACAGCTGGGAGACAGCTTCTGCCCTTCCCTAAAACATCCTGAAGAAAGGAGAAGTAAGTGCTGATAAGCACTCCTTCCCTGGAGGTGTTTCCTATGAGCAAGGGCTCATAAAGTCCAATAGGCTTGGGAAATCTGTTTGCTGTGGAGGACACTGAAACTGCTGGTGAAACCTCCCTGGGCTGAGCATGGAACCAGCAGGAACCAGTGCTGGGGATGGTGTTTTCTGGCATTGGGTCTCTTTCCCACCATGCTGCTGTGTCCACAGCACACCTGTACATCACACTGCTCCCCTGCAGCCATCCCAGGGATAATACAGAGCCCAGGGTCCCCATCTCAAATATCAGAGCAAAACTGAATGGCTGGATAAATTGCACAATAACTCGCTTTTTACCTAGGGATTAAGGATTTACTGTCTGGAGGCTATCTTGGGCATTCCACAGTCTTAGTAAATACACACATGAGAAGAGGGTCTTCTACAGATTTAGGCAAAAGCAAGCAAGCAGTAATTGTTTATTTTTGTTAAGTATATACATATTAAACCAAGGTATATTTTTTCAACACAGTTTATAAATGACATACTTATTAACCTTCATTACTTGGTTAAATTTGTAAACAAAACTTACGGATACTGTAGAGGCCGGTGGGCCTGCTGAGAAAGCTTCCCCAGAATGCTCTGTTCTGTTATGTTAATGTACCCCAGTTCTGCTCCCCTGGTTGGCTCCTTGGTGGCTACAACCCCTGTTACTTGATACACCCTGGGAGTTGCTTCATCAGTTCCCTTACCCTGGACCCCTCATTGTTCTCCTGCAGAGACTTCTCTGAACCCTTGCAGGGGTGCGGACACATTAAATCTCTCCTGTAGAACCCTATGCAAAGACTCTTGCTGCTCATTTCATCATCGGATTGTTTCAGCCAGCTGTCTGGTCTGTGTGTGTAAGCTGGCTGCACCGGGCAGCTTTCTCCTGGAGACGCTTTTGGGAAGGTCATGACATGGAACCAGCTAAGAAGAACGTGACAAGATACTACACAAATTAAAACTCCCAAAACATAGTACACACAAAAGCTAAAAACTCCTGTGTATGCTCAAAGTTGGGATAGGAGAATCCTTAGTTCTAGGCACAGTTTCTAGCACACAGGATACCTATAACCTGGACAAGCCATAAAACGGAATCGCTCAGTCTCTGTCTAACCAGTGCACAGTAAGTTATTAGGAGGGCATTATCCATCTGATACAAATTGGATGGCATTTTCCAGAACTATCTTTCACTTCCCAAGTGTAACACAGAAAACTTTAATTCTGTCACCACCCTATCAATACCTGCAGCAGTGGGTATTGTTAATCTAACCAAATCTTGGTTTAGATTTTTGGCTTTGCTGTGCTGGTATAAATTTGACAGACTCATCAGGTGGTTTCCCAGAGGTTGCTCCAACCCATCCCATATTGCACCCATCATTTCCTATTTCCTGGGCAAATTCACACCAGGTAGGTATGTGAATTTGGTCTCTAGGTGGTTGTGCCACTGCTGCAGCACTGTCCATTTGTGTGTGATCTGGGGTATTAGATACAAACATTTTCAGCCTGTCTGGAAGGCCATGAAGGGGAGGAGTTAATCTGGCTAGATTGACAGGAGCTACTGTAATAATCACCTTAATTGATGCCTTTCATACATTGTTTAAATGCATGCTGCCTTTTGCACAAAGGCTGCCAGATCTGAGAATCCTGTAGTTTCAAACAGTAGTAGGCTTTCCTGTATCCTGTGGGTCTATCCCCCAGCCCAGTAGGCAGCTCAGGTGGTTAATGAGTAGCTACAGTTACCTGGGGTAGTAGTTAAAAATACTCTTTGTTCCCAGAATTTCCCTGCCTCTTCCTCACTCAGCATGATCTAATCTCTGCCTGTAAGGGAAACTTGTATTCATTTTCATTTCCTCTGAATATCTAGAATGTTCTTCAAGCAATGTGTCTTACTCTGTGGGGAACAGAAGTGTGGGTTTCTCCACCCCCTTCACCAGCAGTTTCCGTTTCAATTAAAGGCAGAACTTTTACAGCCATTGGGGAAGGGTCAGAGTCTTCCTCTAAACTATCATCACTCTACCAAATGTCCTCATCCTATGTTTCAGGATCCTCACAATATACCACCCTATAGATGTGCTGGACTGAATTGGAGGATGATTCATGTGTGATTTTATCAAGTAATTTACCTAGATTTTTCTGCATCTGTTTTTCTCATCTTTCAGCTGCAGACAAGTTTTTCTAATTGTTCATTTTTATTTAAAAGAGTATCTACTAGTTTTTACAATTTCTCCTGTGTCTCTTTCTCAAAAGACAATGCTGTTCCAAGAACCTCCTTTTCTGACTTCAAAGTCATAAATTCTACATCTGCAACTCTTTCAGCTGACAGGAAGCTTTTGATTTCCCTTTGCAAGCAAGATACACAAGCTCCAAAAACTGCACAAATAACTTACCTTCTTACCTTTAATGGGCAATTTACCTTTTCCTCATCCCATTTTTCATTTGGCCTGCAAACTACTAATGTGGTCAGCTATTGCCTGTAAATTATCACAATTAGTTTGTGCCCATTCCAAACCTGGAGGAGAGAGGCGACTACCAAACTTCTCCAGGAGAGAGGAAAACTTTAGGCTTGCACGGGTCATCCTTGGTAACCATTTTTCCTTCGGTCTCCTTCAGAGGGAGACAACCTGGGCACACCAGGCAGGAGAAAGCAGTCACACGCAGAGGGACAGTAAAAGTAACAGTAAAAATTTGGTCAATCTCCCTCAGAGGGTCGATCTCCCACCAGGAAGGAAGAACAGTAAAAGTTCGGAACCATTAAATGGCACTTTGCGTCAGAGAACGGTGATGCCAATTAAAATGTTGGGATTCACTGTTGAAGTCCTCTGCCCAAATTAAGGTGCAAAGGAGACTAAATGCCAGTTCAACAATGCAAACTTCATTTTACAAAATTAATCTTCTATGGAAAAGAGGGAGAGAGAAAGAGAGACGGGGAGAAGAAGAGAGATAGGGTAAGTAAAAGGTAGTCACCTCCATGGTTCCAGCAGCGTCCTGTTGGTCCTTCTGTGCCTTGGGCTTCTTGATGGTGGTGCCTTACCCAGTTTCACTTTCTTGCCCAAGTAATTCTTAAGCAGTCTATTACGTGGGTAAAAAGCAGAGGTAGAAGTGACTTTCAATTCCTCATTAGCACGTGAGGCACGAGTAGATGTGGTTTCGCCATCGCGCATACTCACATCTTAATACGATGGTCACCAAGGGTCTATTCTGAGAGTTGTGAGAGACAAGTACTTCAAAAACCAAGTGTCCCTTTTGTAACTCCACTTCCTGCACTTGCACAGTAGTTTACTTCTCTTCTAACACACTGCAGTTGAATTTTGACCTGAACTGCAAAGCCAAAACTGAAACCTTGCTTTCTTCAGGGTTTGTGCATAGGCACACAAGTTCACCACCAAGCCCTTGTTTAAGGCATATGCTGCAAATTACTAACCCCTTCCCTACAGCTGCCTGGGAGGGAGAGCAGCATGTCTCTTACTGTGTCCACTTCTCGACTACCCAGCAGTACAAGGGAGACATGGAGCTCCTGGAGAAGGTCCAGCAGAGGGCTACAGAGGTGATGAAGGGACTGGAGAATCTCTGTCATGAGGAAGGGCTGAGGGAGGTGGGCATTGAAAAGACACAACTGAGAGGGGACCTCACCAACGTCTATCAGTATCTGAAGGGAGGGTGTCAGAAGGATGGAGTCAGGCTCTTCTTGCTGGTGCCAAGCAATAGGACAAGAGGCAATGGGTAGAAACTGATACACAGGAAGCTCCCCCTGAACATGAGGAGGTGCAGGTGACCACACACTGGAACTGACCGCCCAGAGAGGTTTTGAAGTCTCCCTCACTGCAGATATTACAGAACCATCTGGATGCAATCCTGTGCCATGTGCTCTGGGATCACCCTGCTTGAGCAGAGAGGTTGGGCCAGATGACCCCCTGCGGGCCCTTCCTCCCCGACCCATTCTGTGATTCCGTTTGAGGGATGAGTAAAACTACCTGTGCAGAGAGTTGAATGCAAAGCCACAAGTACCACGGATGCGAGAACATGCAGAGAGGGAGACGAGCAGGAAAGAGGTATGAGCTGCTCAGAGAGGGGCCATGAGATTTTATCGAGATAACATTTACCCCCCTCCTACAATGCTCAGCAGGGGCGTTCACCCCCCTTTTATTTGCCACTGGGAACAATAGTGGGAAACCAGGCAGCAAGTCTGCCAGCAATGGCGACTTCCTTTGTCTGCAGAGCTGAACCTCCATATGGTCAGACACCAGCCCTGTGCAGATGGCCTCCCTCATGCAGGGGTATGTGCTCCCCACATAGGAAGAGGATGAGACTTTGGGGACCGCAGAAGAACCAAAATTCTCCACTGCAGTTGGAGGTGGTGATTGGGATGATGAAAGGGGGGTGACGGGGCAGGTTGATACTTCCCTGCTGACACTGCAAAGCAGAAAGCCTGGGGAAACAATGATAGCATGGGAATGTAAATCCCAAAGAAAGAGGAAATCCGGCTAAAGAGCATCTGCAAAAGAGGTGGAGGATCTGTGCAATAAGGGAAACATAAACAATAGCTGTGGAAGCTGGCAGCCACTGGTGCAAGGGAACCAGGAACCCTTCACCCCCCAGAGAGATGACCCTATAATAGGGTGCCTGACTGGGAGTGTCCCTTTAGGGCCCCAGAGATGTTTACCCTGGCCAGAGGGCAGTTGGCTTGTACTGGTATGGGACACCCATGTTCACATCACTGTCACCAGACGAACATTTGCTGCATTCCCAGGACAACAAAGACCCAACAAGTAGTCACTTGGCGTGAGGGTGAGGGCCACATGCAACCCAAGGGCAGGGTGAGCTTCCAACAGGGAGCAAGCAGGCCTGCAATTTTGCATGGAGAAAACAAAAAAACCCCAAACATATTTTAAGGTGGGAAGAGCCTAATGCAAGCATGTTGGCTTTCAGCCTGAAGGATGGCAGGGCAGGTCCTCTGAAGAGTGCTTTCACCCCATAAAATGCAGCAGCTCCATTTGGAGAGGTCCTACATGGCATATTTTTTGGTCAATAATCTTTCCCAGCCTTTCTGCTAGTCCTGAGGAGACCTCAGGCCGCCAGGAGCACCAACAAGATCTCAGGAGCCTTGGAGTGCTGCCTCCAGACAGCAGCACCTCATGTACCATAGCCTAGAGCTGCCACCTCTACCACAGGGCACCCACACAGCTGTTGAGAACAGACTGAATGCCACCCTCTGCAGCAGGCTGCCAAGATCGTCAGCAGCATCATAGCTGGCAGCAGTATTTATTTTGTTTTCTTACTTGGGCAGGAGATAAGCCAGCTAGGTGTGAAGCCCTGAGGAAAACCACAGATTTCCCCACTTCCCAGCCAAGGTAGACTCAGCAATTAGAGGATTCTCTGGGCCTTGTGGAAGAGGCAGCCCCCAAAATCCACACCAGCAGGCCAAAATGGTCACCACCATCTCTCTCAACAGTGTTCTGAGGAAAGGCCACAAGAGGTTCAGAGGAGAGGGTAGCCAACCCATTCTCTCTAGACAACATGAGCTATGAACAGTCCCCTGCAGGACTGACATGGGTCACCACCAGAAACAATGCTGAATCCAGAAGGCATGAGGAAGATAGAGGAAGGCAAGGCAGACATGCTGGGTGCATGGATGCATGTGCCACTGTCCCCACATCAAGCCACACTCTGCAAGAAGAGGGCAGAGATCCCTTTAGCACCCTCATGGAAGGCTTGGTGCTAACTAGGCATCAAAGAAGTGGCACTGGAGGATGACGCTGCAGAGGGGATAAGGTGCCTGTCCCATATTGCCCTCCAGGCACCAGGGAGCCTGTGCCTTGGACCAGGCATCGGTGTCTGCTCAAGGCAAAGGGAGCTGGAGAGACCAACCATGCATTCTTTCTCAGAGTAGCAGCTGCTTACTCTGCTATTATTTCCTACTGCTTCATATAATTTGTACTCCACAGCAAGCTATTGTCCCTTTCCACTGGCTATTTATTTCCTTGAATAGCCTCTGGGGAAAGATTTCAGTACGGGAGTAAAGAAAAAAGAAAAACTCCACACAATAAATCTCAAGCAGTGACCTGATTTAAACTGTGTTCTCTGACCTCATCTGGGCCCTGGTCGCGGTTCCTCACAGCAGTTGTGATTAAGCTGTGTTTCTGCTTTGGTTTCCTCCCTTCATTAAGCCTAGAGGGGAATGACCCCTGCCTTACAGGGCTGTGGGGCAGATTTTCAGAGGCCAGGACTCAGGATATGACTGAGAAGGAGCTTCCATCACCTCCTAATGGAGATGCTCAGTCCTCCACCTGCCAGTACAGAAATTCCTGAATAGGACTGGCTTCCCCTTCAGCCAAGAGCTGTTGGTTGGGCTCTCAGCAGACAGTGCTGCCACCCACACCCAACTGATCCCTGAGCTCTGAAAGCCAGCCAACTTCCTAATGGAGGACCGAAAGAACAAAGCGTACTTACCTCAGCCAAGCACTGAGGTAAGCAAGAGACTGGGTGAGCAGGTCTGTGGATCTGAAGGGTGTGTACAGGAGAGGATTGTCCAGGAGATGCAGGAGAAGCCAAAGCAAGGATGAGCACAAGGAAAATAGTGCCCAGGAGCACTAAGCTCCTGCCTAAGATGTTACCCAGAGAGGGATGGCTCCTCTACAGAAAGTGCTGAAGTCTCCACCTCAGATCAAGTAAAATAGGATGGGAAGAAGGACTGGAAGCTAATCTCCAGTCACCCCTCCTGCCTCAGCTCCCTCACAGTGCATCATCCAGAGCACCTGTGGGAGGTATGGAAGTAGCATCCATGATCTGAACCTGATGGAAGACATTAGAGGCCATCAGCATCCAGTTCTCCGTGAACATCACCCCTCTTCAGCTGTAGGGTACAATTTCTCTTCCTTAGGATGTGGGGGAAAAGGAGGAGGAAGAACAAAGATAGCTGAAGAACTAAAATGTGGAGGAAAACCTACACCTTTCTTCAGGGCTAGGGGCAGCAGTGAAAGAGGGAATCTGCATCAAGCAGTGGAGCAGATCAAGGGCACAGGGAACAAGTACAGCATCAGACTCCATCTGTCTCCCTCCTTTATGAGAAAGGTGATGGTGCCACAGTGACTGGCATATCCCATCTCCATGGGGAGCTCAAATGAGCTCTGATGAATGGTTTCCAAGTTATGTCCTTGAACCTTTGCAGGGGATGTCTCTCTCAGGCAGCTCTGAAGTCTGTAGAAACATTTTTGTGTGGTCCAAGTTGTGCGCAGGGAAGGGGAGAAGGGTAGTTCATTTGCAAGGAAGCTGGGTCATAAGGGGATATTTTATCAACCCAAGCAGCAGATGAGTCACGTCTTCTGTGTCTCCAGCTTGGCTGAGGGGCAGTAGAATGAACACAACTGGCAGAGGGTAGGGAAGGGAGGCCAGAGGACTGATGACATGCCACCCAGTTCCATTTCCAGACTTCATTTCTCTAATTCTTTCACTCATGGGTGCATGCCAGGAATGCGGATTGTGGGAAAGGCTTTCAAAAACATGCCTGGAGATAAAAATTCACTTGTGTTGAAAGCTTCCCAACTGGAAAAGAGAAGATGTATAGAAGGCTTACAGTTTCCCCCTCTCTGGGACTTTTGGGATCGCCCAGCTTTACCTACATCTTCTGGATGAGATATTATTAGCTTAATGGGAAAAGGATCTTCCAAAGAGCCCTCCACAAAGGATCAGCTTCATGAGGCCTTATGGTCCACTTGCATCTTCCACCAAAAAATTAACATCTCCAACAGTTTTATCTTACCATTAAGCAAGGAAGTTGGTGGCTCCCTCATCTTGCACATGAGGAAATTGAGGCACAGGCACCCAAGTTCACATCCAAAACCAACTCCTCCTGTTTGGATTCTCATCTTGAAGTTTCCATGGCCACAAAATCAAATCACATCACTTTGCAAACCTGTCCAAAAAGCTAAAAGGAAGCTGTGCTCCCCTAGCTGATACAGCTGGAGTAGCAAAGACGTCAATCTCTCATCACGCCATCTACTATCAGCAGGAGGTACTGAGGCATTCAGTGCCTCTGGAAAAAATCAGCCCTTGGGTGGGTCCAATTAGGCCTGAAAACCAGAGGCATTCAAAGAACAGAAGCCTTCCTGCAGTGGAAGCCATGGGACTTCCAAGATGCCCCAAGCCCAACTTCACTGACTTCAAGGGGACCATTTCCCACAACAGAGACAGCATGAGACCAGCTGGCTGGAACTCGAATAAGCAAAAAAGAAATGCAGCATTGCACCATCCACGAAAGGTCCTTGGGGACCTCCCTCCACAGAGCTCTGAGCAGTCATCCTGGATTCAATCCCACAGCACAACAAGGGCGTGAAGTGAGAGTGACTGCCTAGTCTCCATCTCGCACAGGGACAATGACGCTGCAGGACTCGCTTTCAGCGTGTTTCTCATGGGTTCCAGTGCTGAGCCCAGGCAGGTTGGACAACTCTGAGGACTTGCAGGAATCTTTCAGACAAGCAGAATCCATCTGAGTCACACGCACAAGGCGCAATGCCAAGGGTGGCTCATCCACTGGAAAAAATAAGGAGAGAAAGAAATGTTAAGGGAGAAATAGCAAGTTTTGAAAAGCCACAAGAATTAACAGCTCATAGGCTGGAAAAAAGGGGAGCGAAAAAAAGGTCTGTTCTCCCATGTTCACGTCAGTAAAGCCAAGGATCCTTCATCCCCACTAGGAAGCAGCAAGCCGCCTTACCACACATGAGCTTTGAGAGCATCTGAAGGGGCGACCCACCCTGGATCTAAGGCTGTGACTGAGGTCTGCAGAGGAAGGGGTTGTCAAGTCAAAACTATCTGTTGCTGCAAAATCAGCTTGAACAAACTCCCTTTGATGGCACTGCAAAATGAAACAGTAAAAACCAAACCAGATGAAAATGGGAAAGAAAAGCTGCCAAAAAAAGGGAGTCCAAATCCCCAAATCACTGACTCAGTGCAGGAAATGAGCATCTAAAGAGGGAACTGCAGGCATCTGAAGGAGAGCTAAGAAAAGATCAGGCCCACACAAACAACTCCCCGTATTCCTTTCCTGCCACTTTCCAGAGGGAAGAGCACCAGAAAGACCTGAACCCACAGACCTTCAGAGTGAGACACGAGGAAGAGCTGGGCCACAGCACTGCCCTGAGATATTTCATCTCCACAAGGTACTACAGAGAGCAGGGCAGCGGGTGCTTCATGCTGATGTCTCCCTTTCCAAGACTACGCTGGGCACTAAGGGACACCCTGTTCCCATACCAGGCATCCTGTCCCTTCTCTGGACTGTGCCCATGCGCCTCCACTTTTGTTTCTGACCCATGCAGCCAGTAGTACATAAGCCTTCACTTGAGCACAGTGGATGTTTATTTTGCATTCCCAGCAGTCATGCCAAGCTCTTTGTTCTCTCTGGCTCTCTTTCCCTTCCTTCCAGTTTGTGCCTTTTCCTGCTGTTCGTTTTTTCCTCACCACTGGCAACATGCAGGGGCCAGAACCTGGCTGTGTCTCTCTAGTTGCCCCCAGGTTTCTTTGTGCTGCTTCCCTCCCAGAGAGCTCCCAGCAGCAAAACAAACACCAGGCTTTAATTGCAGTCAGATTCCTGGACGGAGGATGCTTGCTCCAGAGAGGGGAAAAGAGTATTCGAAACTAAATGCCTTCAATTTGACTCACCCCGGACTAATCTTATCATAGCCTCAAAAGGGTTGCCAACAAACAGACTCAAACAGATCTCCCAAGCTAGGAGATCTGATAAGCACAATGTGAGGATGACAGGTGGCTTCTACTGCCAGGCAAGTTCCCATCTGCACGCAGATAGCTTATCTCCTCTGTCAAGATAGGACACACATCCATGTCTGCTGAACAACAGCAGGGAAAAGCTAGTGGAGACCTGCTTTCTGGTCCTGAACATGCACATAGCACTGCTTACACCACCATCCCTCAGGAATATCTCTATTATTCACTCAGCCTCATTAGGAAAGGAGTGGGAATCTTTCCTGAACAGCCCTGTCAGAAACACAGCTTCCCTGAGACCTGGCTCAGGATGAGCTGAAGAGTGCCTCACACTAGCTCTGGACACCAGCAGGAGAAGCCCAGCAGCCAGAGGGAAGAAGTCTCATAGCCCACTTTCAAACCATGCTGTGATACCCAGCCTTTAACCCTATCAAATCGCAGCACGCATCCTATGGCAACTAAGGTTTTAGGGACTGTGAAATGGCATAACGCAAAGAGCCATTATGGATTTATAACCAGATGGGACACTAGAGAAGATGTTTTTGTGCATCAAGCTGCCATAATGAAAAATAACCCCAAGAAATGTATTCCAAGCTTGGGAGACGGAGAAATTGTAGAATTTGACATCGCGCAAGGAAGAAAAGGCCCGCAGGCAGCCCACGTGACAGGGCCTAAGGGTGTTCCAGTCAAAGGCAGTCAGTATGCACAAAATTATAGACCATATCCATATCAGCTACCTCCCTTTCCCACTCGTAATTTTCCATTTTACCCTACACCCAATATGAACCCTTTCCTAAATTCATCCCATCCCCAATTCATCCCTAATCCATTTTTCACGCTATGGCTTCCCTATGTAATTCCCTTTCCCCACAATTCCTCTCCAATACCAAGGGGGGGGGGATAAATAAGAGGGAAGAAAAAAATTAACTGTCATTGTCAAGAATTCCAACAGGTACAAATAGAAGAAATCCTTTCCTGCCTCAGTTTCCCCATAGAAGTTGTTCAGACAGTCCTCTCTCCCTTCCACCAGACCTAAGATGCTCCACAGAAAAATCTATTTGGACATTTGGGATCTGGGGAAAATAGCTTGCTTTCTTTTGCAATTGTTCTTGTTTTCCTATGTTGATCCTGTTGTTTCCAATGTTAAGTTTCAAATCACTTTTAGTAAAAACAAAAGGGTGAGATATGGAGATACCTCCCTGCCGGGAGGTCCTGGGGAAGGGAACCCTGGATGAACAGGGTTTGCCCCTGCTCCCTGCTCATGCGTGCCTGGATGCTGTGTCTGGATTGGTTGGTGGGGATTCCGAGGCCGGGAAAAAGTGCCTGGGATCCCATGACAAGGGAGATCACCAGCAGGACCGATGCCATGCGGCTGGGAAAAATAAACATCTCTGAACATCCACCCAATATCGTTCCATATTTCATTTCTACATCTCTAGCGGTATAATACTTGTGGAGAGAATTCCCCGACAACAACAGCATCCTCCTCCTGAAATTCAGCCAGAGCACCACTGCTGGGAAGCTGGCTATTCCAGATGCAAAGCAGCTCTGTTCGAGGAAGAGCAGCCTCTGTGGAAAGAGGAACAGCCTCTGCTAGGAGCATCTTCCCCCTCCAAGATGAGGGGGCCTAGGCTGCAAATCAGGGACAGCAGAAGTGCAACATGGTTGCAGCAAGATCCACAAGGTGGGCACTGCCTCCAAAAAACCTCTGGAGCTGAGGGGAACAGCAAGGCTCTTAAACACAGCCCCTCCAAGTGGAGACAAGGCAGAGGCTGGTCAAATGCACCTGATCCTTCTTCCGACTGGGGGACACATCTGTCAGCAGCACATTAAATGGGGGATACACGAGTTCTGCCCCTGTTCTGCTCCCTGAGTTTCCAATGTGATGGGGACGGCAGGGGAAATGGGACACCAGTGTGTGTGCATGGGAAGTCCTTGCAGAAGCACATGCTCCATGGGCTCCTTGTTCTGCCAGCCTCAGGCAGGAGAGCCAGGGGGGCAAATTCAACGTGTTTGTGTGCCCAGGCCTGTCTGATTCCTGCATCCAGGAGCGGGCCCTCACACTGACCTCATTTGCTTAGGCAACGTTTTCTCCTAGTATCTCACCCTCTCCACATGGCAGAAGGCCGAATGCAGCCAGTGATGCATAGCACGGGGTGTTGGACACTGAGTCACAACCCACAGTTCAGCCATACCCAGCAGACAGAGCATTTCCCAGTTTCAGTCTGGTACACACTCCCATCCCACGCACTCACCCACAACCTGTTGCATGACATTCCCCATCTTTGAAGAGGGAAATGCTGGAAAATTATGGGATAAATACGCAGGCTGAAGGTGACTGTATTTCAAAAGCCTGCCTTCTGAGGGACCTGGGCTTACTGGGTGTAGCTGTTTTGCTCTTGGCCCCAAAAGCAAGGAAAAGAACATAGCTCTCATCTGTGGGGTTAAAAGCATGGCAACAAGGCTCTGTTGGGAACAGTTCCCAGCCCACTTTGACCCCCAGCCATGCCTAGACACTGTGACACTGCTCAAAACCAAGGCAGGGAGGTTGGTAACAACTGCACAGCATGAGCCATCATCCTGAGGCAATGCTCAGGCCCAGCCCTCCCCATGTTGCACTTACTAAGACAGATGAAGCCAGAGGGACTAGAAAGGAGCCTATGAAAAGCCAGGTCCACCCTCGGGAAATCTGCGTATGCAGACTCAGCGTCTCCCTCCTCCTCTTGGGTCACAGTTTTCTTTTCATCCCTAGCTCCACGTCCACCATGCCCCAGCACTGGGATCGCTCTGCCCTGCTGCTCCTCATCATCCCCAGCAGTGGGGCAGAAGCTGGTTGTAGTGCCAAGTGGCAGAGACTGAGCAGCCAGGCTGGAGGGAGAGCAACTCCGGACAGCCTCCTCCCACTGTTTCACAGCCCGGACTTAAGCCAGCACTGGAGTTTCCTAGGGAACCTGAGGCAGCTGCAGCCAAAACAGGATTGCTGGCAATGGGGGATTTTCAAGCCTGGGCCAAAACCCATCTATTGGAGCTCATTGTGCCACACTTGAGCCAGCTGCACAGCCGAGCAGCACACGTGCGTTCGGCACTGGGGCACTGTGCAGCGGGAATGCCTCCTCCCTGAGCCACCTCGGAGAAGAGAGGCTGCACACAACTGCATCTCTGAGCTCCCTGGGCGGCTGCTACATTAAACATCTCCAGCAAACGCTTCACTAAGTCACACTTCCTTGTCGTCGCAATGCGGGGATGTGTTCATCTTCCAGGATTGGTGATTTGCTGCAGCTGGGCTCCCAGATTTGCTTCAGGTTGCCGACTTCTGCTCAGATCACGCTTGGGTGCCTGTGAAAAATGCCTTTGCAAGAGGGTTTTTCTCCTTCTCCCTCCTGCGGTTCTTTAGAGCCAAGCTGTATCTCAGCAAAACCCAGGTTCTCAAACTACTTTTTTCTCCCCAAAACACCCCAGTGCTCTCCAGTGGTGCCACTCCCATCTGCCAGCTACAACACTGCAAGCTAGGGGTAAAGCAAGAATGGGTGAATCTGTTCACCTTTTCCAGTGCCTCTGCTGACTCCTGAGTGCACAGTATCAGCCATGGATCTGTTCCAGCCTGCATCTGATCTCATCAGTGGTGCTGTGAATGACTCCATCTAGGCTCCTGCTTGCGGGCTCAGGGCCCTCAGTGGTCACTTCAGCCCCATAAATTCAAGCAGCTCTCTCTAACGTGGCAGGTCTTCCTTCTCAGGTTCCAGCTACAAAACCTACCAGCCCCCAAGCCACAGCTACAACAAGGGCTCTGTCCCATCAGTTTCATTTCATCTTTGCCTGCTGCAGATACTGTTCCTCAGCAGCAAGAGCGTTCCCATGTCTTCAGAGAACACCCCAAATGCCCTGCACTTTCTTGGAAAGAAGCTATCAGCAAGAGCAAACCCATTCGAGCCTTCCCCAGGGAGTAGGGAGACAATTTCACTCCTCACACTGTCCAGAAGGGTACTGCTGCCTGCTCAGTCAAGGGATCATGACACCCCTTGAGTTTGGAAGGAGGGCTTGAACACAAGGAAACAGGGAGCTGCACAGCTCACTTCTAACTCTGGTATTTGCTTGTCTCACTTGTCTCGCTGAGCCAGTTGCTCTAATGACAGAACCAATGTGGAAAGGAAAATTGGTATACAGAGGTCAAGGCAATTCCCCAAAGGAAGAAAATGAAATTATACCCACATGCTAACAACCAGGTAAACTGAGGCAGTGAGCATAGCTGAATATTTCCTTGAGACTTGCTTCAAGACATGCTTAATTGCAGAGATCTAGCTGGCAGGTTTTCTGATCCCTTATCCAGCATCCTGTTTCCTCATTCTACTCCTGTAGCTGTAGAAGGATGCCTTTGATCACAGGGGACATGTCTTCCTACAGCTGAAAGGGAAACTGCTGAAAAAAATGGAAGGGAGCAATCCTGGTGGATGATTGCATACAACAAGAAAGTGCTGCATATGAAAGGGAAGGAGACATTTCCTATTAGATTAAAGGAGCTCAAACCTGCTCTCCCTCTTAGAGAAGTATGCAACTCTATACTCGCCTCTCTAATTGCAGCCCTCTTCTGGGAAAAGTGCTTAAAACTATTGCAAAAGGAACGAGATTAGCCAAGGTCAGGGAATGGCAGGGCTGCAAATCTAGAGGATTGTGTAAAAAGGTGCATGGTCGGGGTGATGTCAGGAGAGGTGCTGTCAGCTTCTCTTTTCCTAGAGAAAGTAGCAGAGTTAAAACTGAGCCAACCCCCCAGGAACTGGCTGCTAGAGTCAGCCAGAGCAGGAAAACCAAAAAAAAAAAAAAAAAAAAAAAAAAAAAAGAACACAGCACCAAGCTTCAGGAAAGTGAAAGGTCTCCAGCAGAACACCTTGCCAAAGAAAAAGAAATGTGATGGGGAAAGGGAAGCTCACGTCACGGACCAGAGCTGACGACCCAGCAGGAAGTGCATACAAGCACATCTGAAAAACATCGCAAGGTTCACATAAACACACACGGGGCAGAGAAACCAAACAAACACTGGGACAGAGAGGGGGTGACAGGGTGGTTCTGGCCGGCAGAAGACGACCTGGTGGGTGGAAAACCCCTCTCCCAGGCGCACAGGCTACTCCTGTGAGGCCGCCTTTCCTTCCCGATGGAGCGGGGCTTGGCCTGTTCGGGATTCACCTCGAGTGCACAAGCAGCAGGAGCGTTTGCAGGAGCAGGAGCGCCCAAGCTGCTCTGGCGGGCGCTCCCCTGCCTGCTGGTGCCCTCTGCGGGCGGCTGCTGCAGGGGCTGGAAACCTGGGACTGCACCAAACCTAGGACTGCACCCCTCTGTCAAAGCCGGCACAATCATCCCTCTGCCAAATTTAGGACTGCACCCTTCTGCCGAACTTGGAACCACACCCCTCTGCCAAAAACAGGGCCGTACCTTGCCCCCATGAGCTGTGCTCATCCAGGCCACTGGCTTGCACGCCATGGCTTTCCTCCACAATGGGCTACAAGCTAATTATAGCTCCAGTACTTTCCCTCCGGAGCGGTGTTAATTACAACTTGGAGTCTCACTCCGTCCAAACCTAGCTTAAAATTCCAGCTGTCGGTAAAAATAAATCGAGGGGAGAAAGGCTGTTCCTCGCACATCATCTAGCCACTCTTACAGGGAGCAAAAAATCAGATTGCGATCTCTTTTTCCATTGGCTGCACTTAGGGTCCTTGTTATATGGAAAGCAGATGTACCAAAGGGGAAAGAGACTCCTAAATCTGTGAGAAATAAAAGCAAGGTCGCCGCTGACAGGACTGTTCTGCACGAGTTCACTCGCCATTGTTTGCAACCAGCCGAAAAGAGGTGCAGCCTTCCTCCGTTCATCCCGGGCTTGTTAACCACTGAGTGTTGCCAAAGAAAGGCAAACAAACAAGCTCGAGACTCAGACAGACCGAAACCTGAGCAAAAGGGGGCTGTGTAAAATATCAGCCTGCAAAACCTCTCATTCAGAGGCACCGCTGTGGGGGATGGAGCGATGCGTGCTTTCTATGCAGATTGTACATGACCTGGAGGGCTCCTAGGGATGACTTCAGGGTTCTCAGAAAAAAATCAAAGGAATGGTGACAGGCAGAGCTGACTCATAACATTAAAATAACCTGTGTAAAACGTGCCTGAACACAGCAAAGGGAAGGATGTTGCAATTTTCCATGAAAGGCACTTAAAAAGGGCTTTGTGATGCAAGGCAGTAACAGTTAAAAAAAAAAAAAGCACTGCATTCAGGCGCCCAAAAGTGCTTCTTAATTACCAAAAAGCCCTCACCAAAACAATGGCTATCCATAAGGAAAAGCCATTAGGCGCGGCAACAGGGCAGCTCCCCCGTCAGGCACGGGATTAGCACTGTAAATGAGTAACCCAGCCCGGGACCGCTCGGCTCAGACGCCTGCCCCCACATCAGAGGCCGGAACGCCGAGCAGGCTGCATCGTGCTCTTATCGCCGAGGCTCTGCAGGGCCAGCCGCAGCCCCTGCCGCTGACACCCTCACCGGGCACCCCTCACACGGGCGGGGGCCTGCGCTCCCCGAGGCTCCCCGAGCTCGCTCGGGATCCGAAAACCAGGAAAGCGAACTACAAAAGCAGCGAGTCGGGGAGAGGCCGTGCTGCACCTGGCAGGACCCCTGGGGCACAGAGAGCACAGGCGGCATTAGGGGTCACGGCTTTGCTGGCCTAGATTACCAGAGCCGCACGGAAAGCGGGCACAAACGGCGTTTGTTTTCCTGGAACGCTCCAGCGACTTCCAGAGCTTCGCCCAACCACCCCCTCCCAGCCCGCCTCACACGCTGCTCAGCCGGGCAGAAGGGCCAGGCCGAGCGCTTCCAGAAGGTCAGCTGCTATGTAAAGATCAGTGCAGGGGACCACACTTGCTGCCATTTATATTTATATTTATTGCTGGCCGGCACCCGACCCCGGCTCAACCTCGCGGCCCACGCGGTCGCGCAGCGCGCATGCGCAGCACTGGCCGGGCCCGTGTCCTTTTAAAGGACACGCCGCTCGCCGCCCGCAGGAAGTGCCCGTTCTCCATACCGGAAGTGGCTTCACCTGCCAGTACCTCGGTTTTTCCGGGAGAGGCCGGCTCGGCCGGTTTTCGCGCGGCCGCTGCTTTCCGGCGCTCTGCCCCGCCTCGCGCTTGCTTGCCCTCTGTGTCCTTCTCTGGGAGGGCCTTCCGCTTCCTTCCGCATCCCTCGCCTTTCCTCGCCCCTGCGCGGGTGAGCCCATGGTGGAGCGGGAGTGTGCTCCAGCAGGGGGCGCGCTGGCGGCGGAGCGGCGCTCTGCACGGCCGACTTCCGGGTCTCTGTGGCCAGAGGGATCGGGACGCTCCATGGCGCGGCCGCGCCGGGCCCGGCGGGAGGGCGGCGGCGGAGCGGCGCTGCCCCGGTGAGGAGCCGCGGGCTTCCGACATGGAGCCCGAGACGCTGGAAGCGCGCATCAGTGAGTGCGGCTGCGACCATCGCTCCCTTCCCAATGTGGGGGGAGGGCGCGGGCGTGGGGGGGCGCAGGGGTGTGAGGGAGAAGGGCTGGGGGGTCGCACGCGGTGGCCGTGGCTGCCAGCGCACCTGGGGCCTGCGGGTGATACCCCAGGGCCGAGGCCGAGGCGGAGGCAGGGGTACGGTGGGTCAGCAGGGAGGAGAGGGCGAGAGTTTGTGCACAGGGCTGCCGTGGGAAGGGGCGAGCAGACTCCTCCCACACCATCCCCACCTACTGCAGCCGCTGGAGTTGGCAGGGAGGGAGTGGGATCAACCTTGTCCCGCCACAGGGTGGGAGTCTGCTGGGTTGGCTTTTTTCTCAACGTCCCCTCCTCCTGTCCGCAGACAAAGCCACAAACCCCCTGAACAAGGACCTGGATTGGGATGGTATCAATGCGTTCTGTGAACAGCTCAATAAGGAGCTAGAGGGGTAAGTGCTTTGTCCTTTCCCCAGGCTTCTCCAGGTCACAGGCCTGGTTATGATTTCCCACCCAGTAAAATCCAATGGAATTGTCCCAAGAGCTGAATAGGCATGAAGGCCCTCAAGATGGGGGTAGGTGGGGGGTCCTGGTCCACTGATGGAAGGTTCCCTCAGGGTTTTGAGGTGTCTTGGTGCCTTATCAGCATCTTCAGCTTGCAACATGCTTTTCAACTCTGGATTCCCAGACGGAAATACAGGTACCAGGCTTTTTGTCAATAACCGGCGAGCTTTTCTTTTCCCCTCACTCCTTCCAGTCCTCCACTTGCCACCCGACTTCTTGCCCACAAGATCCAGTCTCCACAGGAATGGGAAGCTATCCAGGCCCTCACGGTAAGGGCGTCTGCAGGCTGGTAGAACTAGATGGAGGGGCAGGGTGTGGAGATGCTCCAGCTTGACTGGAGAAGCATGGGAAACTTTGAATTCCCTCTGAGAGAGCCCTGGAGCACCAGGGCCCTTGGGTGGGAGAGGGACTGAAGGTGGTTCCGCAAGTCTGGAGAGGTTACTTAGAAAGGTTTTGTTCCTAGAAGCCTGTTGAAGTTGATAGGAAGCTTTTTGGCTTTTGTTGTGGTGGCCTTGGCAGTGCTGGGTTAATGGCTGGCCTCTATGAACTTGATTGTATTTTCCAACCTAAAGGATTCTATGATTCTTAATCGTGTTGTGGATCCACACTTTGAAACCCTGGTGTTTGTGATCTCTCTGAGGGTATCCCTTTGTATGGGCTGTTGAGCCATCTCTGCAAAAACTGTCCCCAGAGACGAGAACCTTGCTTCCCTGTGGGAGGGTGCTTGACCACCTGGGAGGGAAAAGGGGATGTCCTCTGTGCTGCTGTGACAATAGCCACAGGCTCTGTACCTGGTGAGGGAGGAGCAGGAGGGAGCTGGCTCCTGATCCTGCTGCTGACCCCATGCTGGGACTCACCTTGCCCCTCTCCCCAGGTGCTGGAGTCCTGCATGAAGAGCTGTGGCAAACGCTTCCATGATGAGGTGGGCAAGTTCCGCTTCCTCAATGAGCTCATCAAGGTGGTGTCCCCTAAGGTGGGTCTCACGGCATCGTGCTGGAAGGGACTGGTGCCTGGTGGCAGGAAGGCTTTGGGAAAAAGTGGTGGCTGAGCAGAAAGGTCAGACACCCACTGGGATGGGGGGAAACAGGACAGTGTTAGTAGGAGATCTAGTCCTTGTTTCTCAGTGAGTTTTCTGGTGGGAAGGTGAGTTTTCACCCCGCTGTTCCAGGCTGGTTCTTCTTGTAGGAAGCTGAGCGCCAACTGGACATGGTGCAGCCAGCACTGTGAGACTACTGAGCTCATGTGTGCCTGGAGTCACCTTCCCTGCATCCCTGTTGGGCTCTGTCTGTGCTACATGTGCTCAGGAACCTCCCCCAGCTTTGACATGACCATGTCTCTCTGGAGTGTCCCAACCTGATTGAGACACTCTTGGAGGGCAAGCCCAGGCTTGGTCACTAGTGTTCTGGTGAGTCCATCTGAAGGACCAAGTCATTACCTGCTCCTTTGCTGATGCTGCTGTTCCTGCAGCAGAACGAGCTCTGCGGGCTCCCCTGTTCAGTCAAGGCAGTGAACACCAGCACATGTAGAGTTAAGGGAACACAGGCTAAATATGACTAAGGAAAACCTTTGTCTGCCAGTCACAGCTTGTGATCTGTGATGATGAATAGCCAGGGACAGTGACAGCAGCATCCTAAAATGCTTCTGCTGGGCACCCTAGAGTATGTCCTCTGCCTTAAGCCACTTGCCTCTGGTGGCACATTCACTGTTTTTACACCAGTGCTCCCAGCAGACCCATGTGAGAAGGCTGAAAGGTGATTGCATGGCACCTGCTGGGTGCTGGTCATCTGGGGCTCGCCTTGCTCACCTTGCTCCATGCCCTGCCTCAGAGACCTTTACCCACATCCCTGTCCCAGCCCTGCTGTCCCCTCATTCCTAAAGGGCTGCCTTGCTGAGCAGCTTCTTTTTGCAGAACTCTAGCCTTCACAAGGTGACAGGAGACCTGCCTGAGCCATCCCACCTGTCCCTGTGTGTCTCTGAGGAGCTGCTGCTGCAGCATTTCTCACACCTCTTGTTTTTCCTGTGGTGGAAACCAGGCACTGCATAGGATGTGTTGCAAGGCCCTCGTGAGCTTTCCTGCTTGCTTCCTCTTTCCTCCTTGTGCCATTGGGAACGGTCTCACTTCTCCTGGGAGGGTGAGGAGAGGAATAGGCCAGACTTGAAACAGCTTGGATCAGCTTCAAGCTACCTCTTTTCTTTTCCTCTAGTATCTTGGCAGCCGGACATCAGAAAAAGTGAAGTCAAAGATCCTGGAGCTGATGTACAGCTGGACATTAGGGCTGCCTCATGAGGTGAAGATCTCGGAAGCCTACCAGATGCTGAAGAAGCAAGGTGAGAGGCAGTGGTCTGGAAGGGGAAAGTGGACAGATGGTTTGCTCTCCCTCATTTTTTGTCTGGGCAGAATCTGAACCAAGCTCTCCCATCCCTCTGCCCAGACCCAGGCCATCCATCAGTCTGACTAAGCACGAGGGTCAGGAGAAGGAGCAGGTGCCTTGTGGCTCCTGGCTGAGCAGAGGGAGGTGCTGGTGATGAGTTGCTGGGTTGGAGAGCACATCTGCTTGCTCACATGGGAGATGGGGCACTGGGAAGGTCTGGGGCTAAAGGGCTGTGAGTGCTTTGGCAGTACATGCTGGAATTTTCTAAGAGGGGATATTTATGGGGAATGGAAACACAGTCCAGGATCTTGGGTAACAGGATAACCCACATACCCTCAGTCCCAGCTGGATTTGGTGGGCCATTAGGGAAGAAAGACATGGGTGGCAGTGCCATCCCTGAGTGGGTGAGTCCTCCTGATCTCTCCTTTGGTTTCTACTGCAGGGATTGTGAAGTGTGACCCAAAACTTCCCGATGATGCTCCCTTTCCACCGCCTCCTCCTCGACCCAAGAACATCATCTTTGATGATGAAGAAAAATCCAAGGTAAGGGCTCTGTGCAAGGAGAGCGACAGTAGGCATCATCTTCCTGCTCCAGTATCTTATGTGCCTTTGATGTGGAGATTCAGCGAGTCAAGATCCCTGCTCCACATGCTTTCCTTCATAAAATGCATCACAGGAATGATGAGGGCCTGTTCCAAAATCATGACAAAGGAAACATCCTGAGGTGTGGAGCATGTAGGTCTGTTTGACCTTTGGAGCACTTAGCTGCAGGATGGTTCAAAGGGTGAGGCGCTGCCATTGGCCCAAGCTGGTTCTGGGAGGTTTGCTGCTGTGAGCTCTCTAGAATTCTGAGTTATCTGGCCATGAGGTTTAAATCCCAGCCCCAGATGCTGCTGTTGTTATCTCTTCCCCACCCCCAGCACTGCAATCTGCTTATTGCCCAACCACTTATAGCCACCTGGACCTATCCTGTGTTGTCTTTCCATCAGAACTGTGTCACCACTCAGGCAAATGCCTGTGTTATCAGTGCTGATACATTTCAGCAAGTATTGGGCTCCTCTGGGTCTAGTTCTGCAGCAGGAGTGCAATGCCAGTTTGCTGCAAGGGATATAGTTTGCCTCCATGGGTTCGAGTCTGCAAATGAGGATTTGTAGGTGGGCAGTGGGACTGTTCACTGACTGTGGAGAGGGAGAGAAAGTGGGAGCTCTCCCTCTTCACCAGCTGTACCCGGAAAGAGGCATGTGAAGATGTCCCAGCAGGAGTCCATTACAATGCCATGGCAATTCTTGCATAAACCAGGCTTTCTTCCTGTCTCAGTGCTGCTGCACTCCAGACTCTCCATGGTGGGTAATGGGCAGGCAGGAGCAGGTTTTGAATGCAGGGGATCTTCACGGAAAGACCTAGCTTGCATAACCAGAGCCGCAACAGGAATAGGATGGCCAGTTACACTTCTCTCCCTGGTGTCTGATAGCCCACAAGCTCCTGTGCCTCAGCTTTCTAAATGGTTGGAATTGTTCACTGCCTCTTCCAGATACAGCTTTGGGATGGGGGGAACTCTTGGCTTTAGTGTTGCAATAGTGACTCTGGCTGCCATCCTTCAGCTTGGGCTCAAAAGTACCTTCTCTCTTGCAGACGCTGGCTCGCCTCCTGAAAAGTTCCCATCCTGAGGATCTCCGGGCTGCCAACAAGCTCATCAAGGAGATGGTTCAGGAGGTGTGGCTGGGGAAGAGGGGAGCTGTGGGGGGTCATGGTCTGAGT
Organism: Lanius collurio; assembly: GCA_020086605.1. Classification (NCBI taxonomy): domain Eukaryota; kingdom Metazoa; phylum Chordata; class Aves; order Passeriformes; family Laniidae; genus Lanius; species Lanius collurio. Next base: position 6,274,874 of record JACBWW010000005.1, read on the forward strand.
GGCGACGGTTGGCACCAAAGGAGGACTGGCTCTGCAACCTTGTGCACAAATATGGAGCTTCTGCCCAAAATTTGGCTGCAGCAGCTGTGAAAGAGTCCATGTGCGAGTTCTGCCATCCCCTGGCTACTAGGAGGAATGGCTCTGGGTGCGTTTTGTGGCCCAAGCCCTGCTGCAGCACTAGATCTACAGCAATTCCATCCCTGTCTGGCATGTTCCTGCCCAGAGATGGCCTGGAGTTTTCCACTGGAGTGGGAGCTGTTTTGAGGGCAGTGTTGCTGCGCTTTAGTCCAGGGTGGTTGGCTGGCCCGGCCTTCCTCCTCTCCAAGTTAGGACATCCTTCCCCATGTGCTTCCCCTTCAGGACCAGAAGCGCATGGAGAAGATCTCCAAGAGGGTGAATGCCATTGAGGAGGTGAACAACAATGTGAAGCTGCTGACAGAGATGGTGACAAACTACAGCAAGGGGGAGACAACGGAAAGCAATGAGGACCTAATGAAGGTGAGGAAAGATGATCCCAGAATCCTCCCTGGGCTTAGCAGAGATGGGTGACCTTTATCCCCTCATCCTCCCGCCTGTTTTGCATACCCAGCTGATGCTCACCTCATCACTCTTTCTCCTCTCCCCCAGGAGCTGTATCAGCGCTGCGAGCGCATGAGGCCCATGCTCTTCCGGCTCGCCAGTGACACAGAAGACAATGATGAAGCTCTAGGTAAACATATCTGGCCTTTCTCATTCCTGCTGAGACTGCCCTGGAGGTGTCAATGTACCCTGGTGCAGTGAAAATGCTCTCTGCAGTGCTTTTGTTTGCAGCAACTTGGGCCTTGCTTTGACAAAATGGACAGACTTGGGGTATAAAAGTTACTCTCTTCACTATTTTCATTCTTACTTTCAGCGGAGATTCTGCAAGCCAATGACAATCTGACCCAGGTGATCAATCTCTACAAGCAGCTTGTACGGGGAGAAGAGATCAATGGGGAGACGGTGGCTGGTCCCCTTCGAGGTGAGCAGACTTGAGGAACGGGGACAGGAGGGTCAAGCAAAGGGACCCTATTGCTGGTTTCCTGCAGTGTAAGAGAAGACTGAAAGAAGTGTAAAGGGGAAACCTGCAGGAGCTTAGAGTGGGGCTGGTGAGATAAGGAAATGGCTTGTGGATGTGACTGGTGCATGAAGAAGGGGAACTGGAAGGGAGAGCAGGGGGTGTGAGGAAAGTTGAGAACCAACCTCAGCACACTGCATAACCCTGGGTAAGGTTTCTGACTCTCAGCTTCTTTTTTATGCAGGCAGCACCTCAGCGCTTCTAGATCTGTCTGGCCTGGAGCTCCCAGCAACATGCCCTTCTTACCCAGCCTTGCCCACCCTTTCAGGTGGCTCAGCTGTCCCTGTGCCTGACCAAGCTGGCTCTGTCTCCTTGCTGGATGATGAACTCATGTCTTTAGGTGAGAAATCCAGAGCAAAAGCTCTTTATTCTTTGACTCTGGATAGTCTGCGTAGATGGTTCTTCTTTGGCAGGAACATGAATAAGAGAGAGCTCTGGTAGAAGTGAATAGTAAAGACAAAGAGGTGTCCTTCATTTAGTGTGAGGGAGAAGGAGGGAAAGACTCTGCTATGATTCCGAACTTCAGTCCCATGGTGTTTTCCTGGCTAGTCAGAGAGAGCCTGTAGGGATGTGCCCACTGATTTGCTCTGGGAAAACTGACCTGGCAGGTAAATCAAGAGTGATGCAATGGACAGCCCCAGATAGGATCACAAGGGTGGGTCACCCCCAGCTCCTCATGTTTACTGCTTGCTGTTGAAGTCATGAGCTGACAGCAGCTGCATGGGACTTCCAGAACTGCTCACATGAAGTCATAGGAGGTGCCAATCCTAGAAAGGCTCTAGAATCCTTCTTTGCACAATAAAGTGTCTGTTTCCTAAGACAAGTGCTTTTGAGTACAAGAGCATCAAGTAGACAACATGGCCAGTCAAACTGGTCAGCTCAGTGGTATTCATTTTTCTGCTAATTGCAGTGAGAACTAAACTATAAATGAGGATATCTAGACAGAAAAAACACCACTATCACCTTCCTGGCTCTCCCCCATGCTAGGATGGGGGCCAGAGATGGAGACCACTTTGGCGGTTCTGCCCTGCTGCTTCTGTGTCTTTTCCAGACCACACTTAATGCTCTTACTGCTTTGTGTTTGCTTTTAATTCTGGCAGGCCTGAATGACCCAGCACCACATCCTGTCCAGGCTGGTGACAGCAGTGGCTGGAACAGCTTCCAGGTAATGTGCTAGGAGCTAGGGCAGAGGATGGGGAGGGTGGCAAAAGCAACAAATGTAATTAGAGAAACATGCTACATCTGATGGTTAGTGCTGATAGCAACCCTGCTTGGGGGCTTTCCTGTGCACTCTTTCCACAGTCATCAGACAGCAATGAGCTCAGTATCACCCCTATCACAGCAACACCACCAGTCAAAGCAGATGCTGGTGCATCCTCCCCCAAACCGTCTCCTAGCAGCAGTGGTATGGATGACCTGGACCTCCTGGGCAAGACACTGCTGCAGCAGTCTTTGCCTCCAGAATCTCAACAAGTGCGATGGTAAGTACTTGGTAGTGCAGTCTCACATCTCTCCTTGTTGTTTCCATTTCTGGGGTGCTGGACAGCACTTCAGTGCCCTTTTCCACTCCTTGCTCTCCCTCCCCCTGCAGGGAGAAGCAGCAGCCACCCCCTCGGCTCACTCTGAGGGATCTGCAGAACAGGAGCAGCTCTGGCACTGCAGCCCACAATCCCAGTGCTCCGCCTGTGCTCCAGAGTGTTTCCCCTAACCCCACGCTGCCCCTGACATCAGAGCTGCCTATCCCTGCTACATTTCCAAAAGCTGCCACCACACCAGCAGGAGGTACTGCAGTCCCACCACGGCCTCCTGCCACTGTGCTGCCCCAGGAGATCTCACTGGCCAACATCACTGTGCCTCTGGAGTCAATCAAACCCAGTAAGTCAGGGGGAAAAAGGGGAACAGGCATGGGGGGGCTAAACCCTGCATGCATGGAAGGGAAGGATGTGAAGAAACTTCTTGTTTGTTGAATTTTGTGGAAGCTGAAGAGGAATGGTGTCACCTATATGGAGTAAGGGTGATGGGGAAAGGTGCTGTCAGGCCAATTCTGTCCTGGCTGTCTGCTGCCTGTCCTTGTCTTTCCCACAGGCAGCATCCTCCCTGTGACAGTGTATGATCAGCACGGCTTCCGTGTCCTCTTCCACTTTGCAAAGGATGCCCTGCCCGAGAGGCCTGATGTGCTTGTGGTGGTGATTTCTATGCTTAGCACGGCCCCGCAGCCCATCCGCAATATTGTCTTTCAGTCTGCCGTCCCCAAGGTAAGACAGCTGCTGGGGCTGAGGTCCCCAGACTGGGCCAAAGCATGATTCTACTTCTGCAGGAAAGGCAGGGTGGGTGGAGAGAGTGCTGTGGGCATGGGAGCAAGTTCTAATTGCCTTCACAATGTTTTTCTCTTTGACTAGACAGCGGAAGCTTCCCAAGTACAGGAGCAGAGCTTCTGGCTGCCAAGTCACCCTCAGGAATGTGGTCACTCTCTCTTCTCTCACTCTCTCCCTAGATAATGAAGGTGAAGCTACAGCCTCCCTCAGGCACAGAGCTGCCAGCATTCAATCCCATCGTCCACCCCAGTGCCATCACCCAAGTTCTGCTGCTCGCTAACCCACAGAAGGTAAAGGCATCATCCCTGGGGCATGAGCAGAGGCTGGTCTTGGTGCTTAGGCAAAACCTCACTACCCTGTCCCTCTTCCCTCTGCTCAGCAGCATCTGAGACATGAATGGTTTGTGCCTCATGCCTTTCTTCCACTGTTTCTGACTGCATATCCTTTTTCTCCCATCTCCAGGAGAAAGTGAGGCTACGGTACAAACTGACCTTCACAATGGGAGAGCAAACCTACAATGAAATTGGGGATGTGGACCAGTTTCCCCCACCAGATTCCTGGGGAAATCTCTAGGGCCACATGTTGCAGGCACTACACTGCAGATTCCTTAGGAAGCCAACCATGTGGGGCTGGAGCAGCCTGAGGAAATGGGAGGGCGGGTGGGGGGCTGATGCTCACGCTCTGTTCTCCAGATGGCTGGGCAAGGGCCAGAGGGAGCGTGCCTCTAGGAGGAGAGCAGAGATGCCAGGAGATACTCATCCCACAAGACTAGAAGTGGAGTGGAAAGCTTCATGTGTGTGAACAGTTGCCTCCCCTGCTCTTCTGAAGATAACACTCCCTCCCCAGTCTGTCCAGCTTTTCTTCTAACCCTGCTTTCCCACTTTCGGTGCGTAGGGGAACAAGGACAGGGAGTTTAACAACCTCAGCCCAGGGCAAGGCCTAGCAAAGGAAGATCCTTTTCCTTGTCTATCTCCTCCGCACTTCTCAGCCCTTCAGCTACTTTCGTGCTCTATGGTGCTCTCTCTTGTCCCCTTTGCCGCCCTCATTGGAGCTGGGCCCCAGTGATTTCATCTGGTGGAATCACACTGGAGCTGATATGGAACAAGGCTGGGCAGAGCCTAGGTATCTCTCCAGCACCAGAGAGCAGACAGCTGCCCTTGCTTTGAGGGGGGGTCAGGGGGAGTGATCATCACATATCTCTATCCTAGCTGCTTACAGAGCTGTTGGTGGGAGGTGGGACCTCAGGGTTGGGAAGGGCTTGCTCTGTGCCTTCCCAGCTCCTTCAGCTGGCATTCTGAACCCCTGCAGCAGGGAAGCCTACACCATTCCCACAGGCTTTATCTATCATAATGAGCATTGGGAATGGTGGCTAGAGAGGGTCACGCTGGGGGGGTTGAGTCTCCCTGCAGCCTCCTGCCAGATGGGGAGAGGAAGCAGCACTTAAACTTCCTTTCCCCTGCTGGGCTGGAGAGCTTGGTGGGGCCAGGGGTTTTCTCAGCTCTTCAGTGTCCTCTCATGGAGGGGTGGGTGATGGGCTGGGAGTCAGGGGGAGATAGGAGCCCAGCCCATCACCACAAAGCTCTGCACTGGGGCTTAGTGGGGGTTCAGCTGTGCCTTGCGCACCTTTGCTGCAGCTGAGGGCAGGCCTGGCTCCCTGTGGCAGGGAGGGGGCTTGCCCAAGCCACCTGATCACTGTGACACAAGAGCTGGGATCTGCAGGCACAGAGGAGAGACTGAGGGTGGCACATCCCAAGCAATCCCCAACCCCATGGGACTTAGGACCATGGGAGCTGCTTCCCATCCCTAAGCTGGTTTGGAGAGGGCCTGATCATAAAAAGCAGAGGTAAGCTGTGCTCTGCATCAGTTTGCCAGAGGTAGAAGGAGGCATGTGTGAGATGGAGATGAGCAGAGTGCCTTGCACTTCTGGCTTGGGGCAGCGAAGGTGAGGTGTCTCAGAGCTGGGCACAACAAGCAGTGAAGGAGAGGGGGAAGCAAGGTCTTTATGCTGGGATTCTGCTGTGTCTTACTTCCCTTTCTGGTCTCTTCAGGGTTTTGTATGGGTTTTTTCTTTGCAGATCTTGTTTGGTTCTTGAATAGACTTGTATATATTTTCAGTGCAAAATTCTGTAAATGGAAGAAAACAAACATTTAAAATGAGACGCCCGGCGCGAAGAATCTGCTGTATTTATGGGAAATAAAGAGTTCTTTCCTGATGCCTTTCGACCCAAGGAATGCATTTTTCCCCTCACTTTCCCTGACTGCTGAGGAGCTCCTCTGCACCCTGCCCAGCTCAAATCCTGCCCCTGCAGTCCTGTAGTTTGTCCCTCAGTCACTCAGGGCCTTGCCACAATGATTTCCCTGCTCCCATGAGCAGGGAGCGGGGATGGTGGAATTCCCCCAGCAGTTCTCAATTCCTTTTTCAAGAGCAGTCAGTTCCAGGCTCTGAACTGGGTGCTGCCCACTTCCCTCCTGCCCCGTGGAGAGGCAGTGGGCAGGAGCCTGCCTGATAGCCCACGGGAAGCAGAGCTTGAGCTCACTCTCATGCCCCCACATGACTGCAGCATCACCACTGCTGTAGTAGCACTTGGAAGCAGATCCATGAGACAGCTTTATTTCAGGGCTACAAAGGAGGGTCTCCTCTGGCAAGCAGCAGCCCAGGGCTGGGAGCAACACTGGCATGGCATACAAGGAAGGGCCTAGCCACTACTTGATGCAGCCAGTGAGAATCTGGGAGAGCTTTGCTGCATCTTTGCAACAGGTGCTTGAAGCGACTGCCTGTTAGGAGCACACCCAGGGCTTGATGCTGGGGGATCAGATGTGCTCTGCCACAGGTTTAGAACAGCCTAGTGTTTTCGGCAGGGAGGGAGTGGTGCTGTCACCCCACAACCACTTGAAAACAGCTGCCGGCAGCACTTTGCAATACAGTAACTGAAGACTTGACCCTTGCCCAGGAGCACAGCCCAGCAGTCCCCCAATTTTTGTTCCTCGGGCTTCAGAAGGAGTGGCCCTTCCACCTCGTTTTCCTTTGCTGCTTGCCTCTTCTGCCCACGAGCTGACTGCTGCTCATTTGGGCTTGGTTTGCTGCTTCCTTTGCCAGCCACGTAACCCAGCCAACAGCAACCTCTGCTCTTTCTTAGTACAGGTGGAAAGTCCTAGCTGCAGGTAGCCAAAGATAAGGTGAGATTGCCATCTCATAGAGTCAGGACCCTAAAGGTCGTGGTGAAGTAGACGTTTTTCGACCAAAAAAAAAAAAAAAAGAGAGCGAGAGAGATGAGCGCTGGTGCAGCTCTGCAGAGAGGCAGGCAACACCCGAGGCTGAGAACCGGGAGTTTGCGGTCCCCGCGCAGCTGCGGGCGCTGCTGCTGCCCCTGCTCGGAGGAACTCCGCTAGCGAAGGGAGCGGGGGGAGGGAGCTCCCCAGTGCAGAAATCAGCAGCCGTTGGCCGCAGCTTTGCGGCGGTTCCGGGGCGACGGCAGGGAGGGAAAGCAGGGTGAGGGGCGCAGGGCGCTTTGCAGGGTGGCTTTGCAGCTTTTGTCACAACAAGGGGCTACGTCGCAGGGGAGGAGGATGGAGCTGTGCCCGTGAGCATGGAGAGGTGCCTGAGGAGTGTTGGCAGAGCTGGGTGACCAGGTAGGGCAGGGTGTACATCAGGTGCCCTGTAGGAACTGCGCAGCCAGCTGGCACCGGCACGGGCTGCCCCGCGGCACAGCTGTCGGTGGGCAAGGGAACGAAGGGGAACCACCCCAGCTGAGACAGAGAGCAAGAAAGAGCGTGGGCCCTTCACTCGGGTTCGGCAGCGGCATGTGCTTGTCCTGCCTTGTTCTGTGTATGCCGTAATAAAATTTCCCCTTTAAGGCTGGGCTGAAGTTATTTTCACTTGCAGGGTGGTGACAGGAACACAGAAGGGAGCAGGAGCCCTGAGCTGTTCTTACCTGATCTACGGCGGAGGGGCGGACGGAGGAGGAAGGAAGCTCAGAAAAGGAGAGGGAGCAAGAGAAGGGAGTTCAAGGGAGGGGAAAAGAAAGCAAGGAGGGCATCCCCAGGGAGGGACTAGGGAGTGGACCAGCTGGGGAAAATGAAAAAGAGGGAACAAGGGTAGGAGGAAGAGGAGTAAGGAGGGAGAGGTCCTCTGGGAAAAGCAAAGAGCAAAGTGGCTCCGGGGAGAAGAGGGGAAGAAGGGCTTCAAGCATCCAATGCCAAGCATTATCGAGGGGTGCTGAGCGGGTACAGCCAAGCAGAGCAGCTCTTGTGGTCTCCTCCTGACTCTCAAGATGATGAAAAGACAGTTTAATCGAATGCGGCAGCAGCTGTCCCATCCCAACATCGCCATTCGGTAAGGACTTCTCCACTACGTGTGCTGGAGGGAGTGGGATGTGGGTCATGGAGGGCTTGCATGGGGCTGAACTGACCTCCCAGTGCTAGTGGCCAGGGAAAAGGGGGGGAAAAACCTTAGGGTTTAGAGCATCTTCAGCATAAGCTGAAGGGCTTTGGGAAGGCTGCATTGGTGCTGCTCAGCAGTAAGTGATCCTCAAGCCCAGCTACCTCTCCCAGGGCCCACAGGTGCTGCACTCACATGGAAACAGGGCTTTCCCAAGCTTGGCTTCCCCAGGATGTGGGGCAGTGGGGGAATGAGGAGGGACCTACCAGCCACATGCTCCTGGCTGTGCAATGACCAGGAGGGTGATCAGGCTGGGACCTGCCCTCCCTGCTGAGTCTGGGATGCCCCACAGGAACCAAGTGCTTTGCACAGCTTCTAGCCAGTCCAGCGGCGTGAGCAGCCTGGAATGCCCTTTGAGGAGAGGACCAGGGGTCCTCAGATGGACTCATGGAGGACTTATACCTTCACACAAAACCCTCTTTTCCTATTCTACCTCTGCCATTTCCATATTTTCCTCTTTGGCTTTCCAAAGCTCTCCCCTTGCAAAACCCAGAACTGAAATTACAGGGCTGGGCCCTCCCTGCCCAGTCCCCTCACTCCCTTTCTTACTGCCACCTCTGCAGGTTCCAAGCACTTGGTGGCTAAGTGGGACAGAGCTGTCCCCTGAACTACTGAGGTCTTTCAGCCAGCCCAGCAAATCAACCACAGGGAAGAAACTCCTACATGCTGGTGGCCCCTTGCTCTTCTTGCATTTCCTGCATGATGCCCTTTCCCATCCCACTTCCCTCAAGATTTTTCACCTCCATGATAGATAAACCTCCCTTTTGCTTAATGCCAGGCAGGCAAGTCTCAAGCAGTTTGTGAAGTCCAAGAGCAAGCTCTTCACCTGCTGCAGAGCCTCTCCTCTGTGGATCATGACCTCACGTGATCTTGCTTGTCTTCAGCCAAACCACCCACATTTCCTGCAGCTCCACATCCTCATCCCACACCAGCTTTGGCAGGCAGTGAAAAGAGAAAAACACAAACTGGGGGAAAAGCAGCAGCAGATGAAAATCAATTGGGGTTCCTGGGACATAGCAAGGATAGCAGGCTGTGAAGAAAGGCTTCCTCTATGGGAGGCATCAGGGAGGTTTTGGGGTCAAAGTGGATGGTGGGTTTTGAATTTGGTTTTGAGCAGAACCACAGAAAGCTAGGTTTGTGTAGACATTTCTGGAGGGGCTGGTGTTGGTCTTGGAACTCAGCTTGACCACAATGATACCCTTGCTCCAGCACCAGTGGCCCCACAGCTACTGACTACCCTGGCTGCAAAGACGTGTACCAGACTCCAACATCACTGCCCTGGATTCACCTTCAGGGGAGAGGTGGGCAGTCAGGGTCAGTAAACATCCTGTTCCTGTTGTGGCCTCACTAAGAACTCTGACTCAAAAATCACAGGCCACATCTGGACTTTTTGACTGAGGTGCACTGAACTGGAAACCCTGTCTGATGGGGTGTCCACCAGTCAGCAAGATTGGCTCCCTTTCCCTGCTCCTGCTGTTCTTGTCCTCCCAGGCTTGTTCTACCCATAGCCTTGTGTCTGATGGTCCAGGCTATAGCCTGTGTCTCCTGCTCCCAGGAGCCCAAAGAGAGGTCGGTGGGATGCATAAAGACCTGCCTTCCCAAGGAAGATGGGTGGAGGTCATCCCCATTTGCTGATGGTTCCTTCTCCTTCCTCCGCAGAGCCCAAGAAGCAACTGAGCTCCTGTCAGAAGACTTGCTGCAGGTGAGGCGCAGGCTGGGCCAGCAGGCGTGTGTCTGCTTGTGCCTGGGCATGGGAACCTGCCCCGCTCCTGCCTGCCATTCGCCCTGCCAGCACATCCAAGTCATGGGGCTGGGATCTGTCCATGTGCCAGAGGGTTATTTCAGGACCATTGTGTTAAGGGACTGGCAGGCTCCTACTACCAGAAAGGGCTTTCCCAGCTGCTCACAGAGGGATGAATCCTGACCAGAAATTATGCTCCCTTTTCACTGGACCAGATGCTCCAGACTGTAGCAGGATGCTGGCAGGTGTCGTGGTTTGACACTGGCCAAACACCAGGCAGCCACAAAAGTCGCTCACTCACCCTCCCCTGCCACAGCTGGGCAGAGGAAAGAAAAATTTAATGAAGGCTTCATGAGTTGACATAAGGACTGGGAGGAAACACTCCAAGGGCAAAACAGGCTCGACTTAGAGGTACAAAGTGAATTTATTATTAACAAAATCATAGGAGAATAATGAGGAGTAAAATAAACTCTTAAAAACACCTTTTCTTCCTGCAACCCCTCCCTCCTTCCCACAGACAGCGCAGGGGACAGGGCACAGGGGGTCTGGTCAGTTCATCACCCGAGGTCTTCTTCCACTACTCAGGGAGAGGAGTCCTTCCCCTGTTGCACCGTGGGGGGTCCCTCCCACAGGAGACAGTTCTCTGTGAACTTCCCCAGCATGGGCCCACTCTCAGGAGAAGCAGCCACACTGCCCCTGCTGCAGCGTGAGCCCCTCCCACGGCACACAGCCCTCCCAAACCTGCTGTGCAGTGGCTCTCTCTTCCCTCGTGGTGCAGCCCTCCAAGGACAGGCTGCTCCAGCCTGGAAGCAGGGCCCTCTCCACTGGTCTCCCACAGAATCACAGCCTCCTCCAGGCATCCACCCACTCCAGCATGAGCACCTCCTCTACAGGCTGCAGGTGGATCTCTGCATCCCCTGTGGATCCATGGGCTGCAGGGGCACAGCTGCTTCACCATGGTCTGCACCAGGGCCTGCAGGGGAATTTCAGCTCTGGCACCTGGAGCAACTCCTCCCACTCCTTCTCCACTGACCTTGGTGTCACCATGCTGTTTCCCTCACGTGTTCTCACCTCCTCCTCTTCCCTGGCTAGAAAAAAACTGTGTCCCACTTTGTTTTGATTTTCTTCTTAAATATGTTTTCACAGAGGCATTATCACCATCTCTAACAGGCCCAGCCTTGGCCAGTGGCATGTCTGTCTTGAGAGCCATCAGGGATTGGCTCTGCCAGACATGTCTGAAGCTTCTAGCAGCTTCTCACAGAAGCCACCTCTGTAGCACCCTTGCTACCAAAAACCAGGCTGTGCAAAATTAGCATAGTAGGCCACCCTCACCCAGAGCTGGGTAGTGGGGAAATGGCCTCAAAGTGCCCATGGTTGACAAAATGGCTTCCCCAGTACCACTTTTCTGCCCCCAGATTGAGCAGAGGATTGAACCAGCCAAGCGAGCAGCTCACAGTGTGTCCAAGAGGCTCCAAGCCTGCCTGCAGGGACAGTGTGGCTCTGAGATGGACAAGCGAGTGGTGAGTAAAATCTCCCCACTGCAGCCTGTGCTCACCCCAGCTCTGTCCCTTGCCAGCAACGGTGATGCCAGGCCCCTGCTTTGCCAGCTTTGCTGAAGGGTCCCAAAGTTATGCCAAGCCCAGGTCCCATTGTCAGCAGCAGCCTCCAGCATGTGCCTGGGATGAGCAGAGTAGGGCAACCCTGTCATTCGTCACTAATTTGGGACACTCCTGAAAGAGAGACAGTGTCTTTGCTTTGAATAACCCTCCAAAGCCCTTGTTTTCTATGTTCCTTCCCAAACCCCTGTGAACTCTGGCACCCATAGTGGTGAGGAGCATCACATTGTGGCCAGGCACAGTGGTGTCACCACTTCTCTCTCAAATCCTTGCCTCTGTGCAGAAGAAGTTGCCCTTGATGGCTCTGTCCATGGCGATGGCTGAGAGCTTCAAGGAACTGGACACAGAGTCCAGCCTTGGGTAAGTACTGGTGGGAGAAAGGGCCAGGGTGACCCCAAAAGATGCCAGATCCTAGGTGACACTGTCTTGGCTCGGGGGCTCCCACAACCCAAACCATGTCCCCAGAGCAAACACTGGTGTTGAACTGGGAGAGGGGACAGCCAGTACCTTCAGCCTCCCTTTGCAGAGTAGGGCCAGGGGCTGGCTCAAGGTCCCACGTTGGTGCAGGTATAGTGGGGATGTTGGGTCAGAGAGGGGCATGGCTCCAGCATCCAGTCATTTCATCTCTGTCCCATGCAGGAAAGCCCTGGAAATGGGTTGCTGCATACAGAGCTCGCTGGCCAAAATCGTGGCTGAGTTTGAGATTGCCCTGGAGCACTACGTCCTGCAGCCACTCAACAAGCTCAGTGAGGTAGTCCTGGCTGCCCTACTGGCTCCACTCTCCAATGTCACCACTTCTTCCTGTGTCCCCAGGCCTCCCCCATTCACTCTGGCCCTCTCTCCCCCAGGAGGAGCTCCCCATCATCCTGAAGCGCAAGAAGACCCTTCAGAAGTTGATTTCTGACTGGAACACAATCAAGAGCAGGTATGGGGCACACTGCAGCCCTAGGGGTGGGGAGCAGGACATACAGAGCACAGCTCCTAGAGAGGCTGGGGGAGAGAGAAGGATAACTGCCCTGGGGAGTCAGTTTCCAACATCTCCTCAGGAGCACCCAGCTAGCTCCTCTCTGTAGGTGCATCTTGCTTTGGACTGATTCCATAGCACAGAGAGAAAGGCAACTCTGCCACTAAAGGCAGCTAAGTGCCCCAGTGCTGCTTGGTACACTGAGATTACCTCGTTCCAACTCTTGCCACCAGTAGCCCTTGCCAGGCCAGATTTCTCTGGAAGTCTGCACACCTGTTCTACCCAGCATCCCCAGCACTGAGACCGTAAATGTGCCTCTTCTCTCCCACCCCAAAGGCTGAACCAAGCTGCCAAGAGTTCCAGTAACAGCACTGGAGCTGGTGCTGGCCCAGGGGCATCTTCTGCTGCCAACAAACTGGAGATCTTGAAGGAAGAAGAGGAGGAGGTGAAGAGGAAGGTGGAGCAGTGCAAGGTGAGATGGTAACTTCCTGTTCCCATGGATCAGCTGCAGGGCTGCAGACCTGCTGCCCTCCACCAGTCTTGACTAAGGTGACCCCATGCTGAGATGGATTGCAGCCAGCCAGCATGTCCTGCCCTCTGAAAGCAAATTGGCCCCTCAAGCAGAAATAGGGAGATGGCCCAAGCCCAGGGAAGAAAAAGAGTAAAGGATTCATAGTGCAAGCTGCTGCAGAGAGGAGGCTCCAGGGGCTAAAGCACAGAGCACATGGGGTTCCCTCAGGCCAGGAACTAGCCAAGCTAGGATCTGTCATGGGTGGCAGGGAAGTTTCACATCAACTTTCTCCACTTCAGCCCTGTTTCTCTGAAAAGCCCAGCACTTTGCCAGAGCTTGTAAGCTCATTGGAGCTGAAGGTGCAGAGACCTCTTGTGCCAGGACCTTGATCATAGGGCAGGTTGCTGCCACTACCCAAACATAAGCAATGGAGGCAAGGAGAAATCCCCCACCCAGAGAGCCTGTCTAGACAACTCACAGAGCAGATGAAAGGGCTTCATGAAGGTGTCTCCTCTTCCTTGTGTGCAAGGGAGGGGATGGAAGATTGCTCTTTTTTGTCTCCCTTCCCAGGATGAGTACATGGCTGACCTCTACCACTTCTCCACCAAAGAGGACACCTACGCCAGCTACTTCATCAAAGTAAGTCCTCTGTCTCACTTCTCCCCAGTGCGTGAATGTCAGCTGCAACATGTCTGAGCCCAGCCTTGCCCCCATCCACACCAAGTGCCCCAAGCAGGGCAGGGGACAGATGAAGGCAACAGCTGGCCTTGCTCCAGGCACTGCAGGTTAATGCCACCACTAGCACCAAGTGCAAACAAGCAGCTTGTCCTGATGATACTGCTCTCCAATTTGCCCTCTACCCCCCACTACAGACACAGGAATGGAATCCAGGCGGGTTCCCCTTGCAGCTCCCTCTTTGCCCTGTCTTCATGTGGGTACAATGTCCTGGGAATGGGCACCTCTCCAAGATGGGCTGATGCCAAACTGAATGTTGTTTGCCTGTCCCCTGTCTGGCAGCTATTGGAAATCCAAGCCCAGTACCACCGGCAGTCACTGGAATCCCTGGACTCAGCTCTGGCAGAGCTGAGGGAAAGCTACAGACAGACAGGTACCCTCTGGCTCTCCATGCAGCCTGGCAAGGGCTGTAGCTGAGCCCAGGGGATACAAGTGTGGCCAGCAAAGCTGGAAAAGGCTCATTTTCCCTCCCTACACCTGCTGCTGACTCCCATGTTGGGTAGGTTGGGGACTGCATCTTGACATGGGCTGGGGATGCTGCCTGTCCTGCCTCTGCCTCTGTCTGTAGCCTGCCAAGTTAGGCTTGGAGCAGGATGTTGCTATGGCCAAATGCTGGGTGGTCCCAGTGTCCACCATCCCTCTTGACATTTTCCTTCCTCTTCCAGAGCCTTCCTTCACTACAGACACCCCAGTGGCAGGATACTACGGTGTGTCCCTAGAGACACACCTCAAGAGCTTGGGCCGGGAGATTGCGCTTCCCATTGAAGCCTGTGTCATGATGCTGTTGGCTTCTGGCATGAAGGAGGAGGTAGGGAGTGCTCCAGACCCCCTCATCACCTTTTCCCCCACAGATACACTCTTCCCAAACTCAAAATGCATCCCTTCCCTCTTTGTCCCACCCCCAGGGACTCTTCCGGCTGGCAGCAGGTGCCTCAGTGCTGAAGAAGCTGAAGAGCAGCTTGGCCAGCGGCTCCAATGCCCTGGAGGAGTTTTACTCAGACCCCCATGCTGTGGCTGGTGAGTGCCAGCAAGGCAGGATGGGGGAACATGATTGGGCAGTGCCTGCCATCCCCCAGCTGCCATCAGCTCCACTGCTCCCCCTCTCCTCCCAGGTGCACTGAAATCCTACCTGCGGGAGCTGCCCCAGCCCTTGATGACCTTCGAACTCTATGACAAATGGGTTAAAGTGGCCAGGTGGGTCCAGGCACTGGGGTGGAAATCCCTGGCAGGTCTCAAAAATCCCCCAGTCAACCCCTTCCATCCTTCCTGGCACTTGGATCAGGGGTGCTTGGTCTCATTTGGGGAGATGTAAACTGCCTCTATGGATGCCTGCCTTCACAGCACAGTAAAGCAGGACATCTCCATCTCCAGGGCTATGGCCCCCACAGGGCAGCCAACACTGGCCTTCCTCCTTGCCCACTGTGTCGCTCTCTGCCACAGGGAACAGGCCGAGCTCTCTGCTCCCCTTTCTCTCTTACAGCTTAAAGGACACTGATAGCCGCATACAGAGCTTGCAAGACACCTGCAGCCGCCTGCCCCAGGACAGCTACAACAATCTGAGGTGCTTTGTTGGAATGGGGCTTCTTCAGCCCCAAGCAATCACCAGGGGTAGCCATTCCCTCCTCAAATCCCTGCCTACTAAACCCTTGCCCTCCTTTTACCCCACAGGTATCTGATCAAGTTTTTAGCCAAGCTGGCTGAACACCAAGAGGTGAATAAAATGACCCCTAGCAACATTGCCATTGTGCTGGGCCCAAACCTGTTGTGGTCGCAGCAGAGCACAGGGTAAGATCTGGTTTGAAGGGGTGAGAGGCAGCTCCCTAGCCCCAAGTGGGCTGCCCTGAAGGCAAATGCCATGGCAAAGGCTGATCCACCAGCCTTCGGGCTGGTCTAAAACACCTACACCTCTTCCATCCTCAAGTCCTGTCCCTTGTCCCTATGCTCTCCAAGTTGCATGTCCCCTCACCAAGCTCATGTCCTCTTAGCCACTCTGCAAAGTAGTAGAGGAGGGGGCTGAGACCCAAAGCACTTGTGACATGTGTGGCTTCCAACACCACTGGCCTCCAACACCAAACCAGGGTTCCCAGGATAGGAAAAAAGGCCCATCACCCATGCTGCCATGGCCCTTTGCTGGGCTGCCTTCCCTTCAGACCCCGACCCCTGCAGAATGAACACAAAAACCCACTTGGGGTTAATGCCCCCAAGCCCCTTTTCTGATGCCTTCCCCACCTCTGTCTCTCAGAGACCCCATGCAACTGGACTTGGCTTCAATCTCCTCCATCCAGGCTGTGGTGGAAGCCCTCATCCAGAATGTGGACACTCTCTTCCCTGGAGGTAGGGCCAGGGCATCACTTGGTGGGCTGCAGCAGAGGGTGATGGGGAGAGGAAAGGAAAGGAACATTTCTCCATCTCCAGGAGGAGAGAAGCAGAAGGCTGCTCTGGCTCCTTGCTGTGGGGGCATTGCTCTGGGAGGCAAGTGCTTCCACACAGGATCTCCTTTCTCTTCACCCAGAGGTAGATTTCAATGTCTCAGGCATGTTCATGCCACCCACAAGCACCGGGCTTTGCAAGGCTGCCCCAGTGGAAGAGCCGACCCCTCCTGCCAGCACCCCCACCCTTTTGGATGGAAAGGCGTAAGTCTGATGGGAGCTAGATGCTCTGGCTGTCCCAGCTCTCCCCATGTCCTCCCTCCATCCCGCCCCACACCAGGGCCGTACCCTCACAGGTGGCTGCAGGGTGCCTCGCAACCAGGACCTCCATGCCCAACCAAAGTCTGATCTGCCCTGTTCTCTGCGCAGCACATCCAGAGACCCCGAGGCCAGGTCCCAGCCAGTGTCTCCAGCACTGCCCAGGCCATCTCCTGCAGCTGCGGGGACACCAGATCCGATGATGGCTGACACCACCACCCACAAAGGTTAGGGTGGCCCAGATGGTTGGGGAATTACACCCCCCAATGCCACCTCCTGTGCTTTAGTCGTCATCCTGCCGTTCCTCACAAAAGTGGGCACTGGGGATGTCCCTGTCACCAAATGAGGGGAAAGGCCTCTGGCCAGGGCAGCATGGCCAGGATCCAGCCAAAATGGGACTGTAGGATAGACACTGTATGTCGTCCAGTGTTGGGTTGAATACCTCCAGTAAAAAAGTGTCAAAG
This sequence comes from Lanius collurio, assembly GCA_020086605.1. Classification (NCBI taxonomy): domain Eukaryota; kingdom Metazoa; phylum Chordata; class Aves; order Passeriformes; family Laniidae; genus Lanius; species Lanius collurio. The sequence goes on from JACBWW010000005.1 coordinate 6,291,441, forward strand.
CTCTTGGCCCTTAGTGAAAGCAAGAGAGAAAAGCCCCCAGAACAGCTGGTGTGCTCTTGTGTCTTCAGTACATGAGCTGGGTAAGGCGTGATTTGTCCATCCACCTGTCTGCAGCCCCCCTTCCTCATGCATGGCTAGCACTGCAGCCCCTTCTGCCCTGTGGAGAGACCCCAGTGGAGAGGACCCCAACCCACCTCAGCTTCCTTTTCAGGCAAACGCCCGGCTCCAGCCCGACCCACAATGCCATCACCACCTGTGACACAGCCCCGAAGCACGGTTCCTGCCCAGGCAGCCAGCCCCAAAGCCCTGCCACGACGGACGGTGCCCACCCGAGCCCCCTCCGTCTCTCCGCCACTCCCTCCGCAGCCAGCACCCCGCCACAGCCGAGATGCCCCACTGTCCCCCAAGCCTTCCACTGGTGAGGCTGACACAGTGGCTGCCACGGACTGTGTGCCAGGAACCACAGAGGAGGGGTAGTCACTGCCTGCAGGAGGAAGCCCCCTGGCCACATCAGCCCCAGAAAGAGAGCCCACAGAGAACTGAACAGGGTGAGGGGCGTGGGGGAATCACAAGTCAGGGAGATGGGATCTAGCACTTCTCTGGGACCCAGCAGGCACTGTGGAAATGCCAGGGTGGCCTGAGGGACAGCATCTCTTAGTCCCCCACCTTGTTCCCTTGGCTCCCACCACCAGGTATGTTTTGCCTGCCTTCTCTTGCTCTCCCATCTCCACCTCCCCACACCACCACATCCCTGCTGGGGCCCAGCCACCAGTGAGGGCCCAGATCCCTGCCCAGATCCTCCACTGCAGGCACAGCTGACTGCAGCTTTCGGGCCAGCACGTTCACCTTGGCCCCCTGGGGCCATTGCAGATGCTCAGCCATGATCCCAGCCCCATTTTGCCTTAAAACCCATTGCCCTAGAAACACACAGATGGATATATATAAATACAGATATATATATAAAAATACATATGTGTGTGTGTGTGTGTGTGTGTGTGTGTGTATCTTTGGAATGCATATTCTATTGGGAGCGGCTGAAGGAGCTGGGGTTGTTTGGCCTGTAGAAAAGGAGGCTCAGAAGGCTCAGTTGTAGATCACTCTCTACAACTCCCTGAAAGGAGGCTGTAGCCAGGTGGGGATTGATCTCTTCTCTCAGGCAACCAGTGGCAGTGACAGCAGGACATAGTCACAAGCTGTACCAGGGGAGGTTGAGGTGGGACTCTAGGAGGAATTTTTCACAGAAAGTGATTAGACATTGGAATGGGCTGCCCAGGGAGGTTTTGCCCTGGAGTCACCATTCCTGGAGGTGTTTAAGGAAAGACTGTTTGTGGAACGCACTGCCATGGTCCAGTTGACATGGTAGTGTTCGGTCTTAGGTCAGACTCGATGATGTTAGAAGACTTTTCCAGCCTAACTGGTTCAGTGATATTTTGCCAATATTTGAGAAGCTGGTGTCAAAGTCGCAGGCCGGTGTGAGTAGGGTGCACTTGGCAGTCTGAAGTGCTGGAAGGTGCAGCCCCCGGGGCCGCAGCGGGGAGGAAAGGAGGCGGGAGCACGGCCGGCGCCCACAGCCGGCGAGGACGCGGGGCCGGGCCGCAATGGCGACAGCGCTGCCCACAGGCCCCGCCGGCCGGCAGGGGGCGCTCTGCGGCTGCGCGGGCACGGCGGGAGGCGGTGGCCGGGCACGGCGGTTCCAGCCAATGGGCAGCGAGCCCGCCCCTGTCCCCGCCCCCTCCCGGCCGCTGCCACTTCGGGGGCCGACCCTCGGCCCCGCCCTGCCCCTGGGGAACGTCAGGGTCTCCCATTGGTGGCGGAGCGGGGGTGGGGAGCCG